>OY759269.1:40933238-41035738 GCA_963662155.1 Lamellibrachia columna | reverse complement strand
GTTTGGTATATAGCATTATAACTACTTATTCATTATTATTGCTTTGTCTTCTGAAAATTAACACGATAGTTCCTGATAGTTCAGTTTCAATTATTAACAAACGCAACCTATTAGAGGAAGATGAGTTATGTCGGCACATCTAAAGTATAATGTGCCATAAATAGTCAACTGTCTATGTCAGAATAGTACAATTTCGCCTCGCCAATCTGTGTATTTGATAGTTCACCACAAAGAATCAATATATATTGATCTCTGGTAAGCGGATATGCCCCAGGGTATTGAGGCATTACGGCACCACTACCTGTTAACATACCACACGTATTTCAATCCTTTGCTACATAGCAGAATACGAACTGCTATGATAAATTTCAGGCTGCCCCACCTATTTATAGGGTAATCTCTCACTTCCTGCCACACACCCTCCATAATGAATCATGGGTTAGCTGATGAGTCAAAGTCGTAATTCGTGTGTCATATATCACTTCAAGACTCGTGCATCCCATATCCGAACACGCCTGTGCCAATATATATATATATATATATATATATATATATATATATATATATAGGGAGAGAGGAAGGTAGAATTTGACTTTATATTTAGAGATATGCCCTCATAACATCATCAGTGTAAATTACGTAAGCAGTGCTATGTAAAAAGTCGCGACAAAATAAAATTAGAAGGACTCTGGGAAATGCACCTATTTTGTTATGACAAATATGCCCTATTGTAATGGCCAATCAAACGCGCTTAACATCAGTTGTCATTTAATATTGTGGCAATGTGCTACGTCACTTTAAAACATTAACACATAAAACTCATAAACATTCGATAATAATGCGTAAATGTCTTTACCATTTGTTCTCTCTCAGTTGATGGCAAATGCAATGAGTTGAAGTAGGATTGACATCGCAATCACAGACACCGTCGTCGAGCTCAGCCTGGTCCGTCGTTTAGCATCATTGGTCATTTATTATTGTGCCAATGTGCTACGTCACCTTAAAACATGAACACATAACACTCATAAACATTCGACGATGTGTTTGCAAAACGTACCTGAGTAATGTGTAAATATCTTTTTCATATGTTCTCTCTCAGTTGATCGCAAATGCAATGAAGCCCAAGAGTTCAAGGAGGATTGACATCGCGATCACAGACACTGTCGTCGAACTCGGTCTGGTCCGTCTGTTTGCTGACATCTGTCGGAACTCTTTCTACCTCGACTGGTGTGGAACGGACGGTGCACAGGCCTTGACCACCATGCACCTGATGGCCCACATCATGCTAATTGCCACAGACAGGTCGGACGATTTATGCATACAGGTGGTCGATACTGGACTCGCTGGAGACATACTGAAATACCTGAACGACCCGAAGGTACACCCGGACATGTTGAGCGCAAAAGGCGTCGAAACGGTTGTTTCCCGTTTGCTTGGCATACTCCACAATGTGGTGCAGGTTAGTAATAACTTTGCCAATGAAGGTCAGGTTCAACCAATTGTTATGATTCCTGTTAATGGAATTAATTAATTATGTGTCGTTAATCGGATGTTGCATTCATATAGCGACTCTAACTGACGTTTCTTTGCAAATGTTGTGAAGGTAAAGTATCCCAAATACCTAATTAAGCGACCACAAAAACACGTGGGCTAAATATATTCTACACTTATATAATCTCTAGTATCGCGAAATGAAATGGCGATGTACGCAAAAATGTATGAATTAAAAAGAATTACATTAGCATAATCTGACGTCTACAATCCTATTATCATAAACATTTAAGTGATGTTTTAACGAAAGGAAGACGACCCAACGAAATACATATATGAATGCAGATAGGGCCCAACTCCATTGGATTTTTTACAGAAAAAAAGCAAGTGAACTTCGTATTAACTTTTTGTAAATGAAATGATAAACATGGCACTGTGTCTAAACTATTTGATAAACATTTTCTACAAAGATATCTGAAAATGTTATCTTATACATACAGGCAGATTAGGAATTCTGTGTGAGGATGCATGATCACAAATCCACCGCCGCCCCCTGGAGTGTTGAAAAGTTTGTCTCTTTTGTAGAAATGTGAGCCCGCACGCAAGGCCTATCGTGAGGCCTCGGCCATCGACGTCCTATCCAAATTTCTATCGGTTCAGGATATTGAGACAACACGCATCGTCACCTTAACGCTTGCCTGCGTCACCTCGGAAGCAGAAAGTTGTCTTAAAAAATAGGAGAGAAGTTGGCTTAAAATATAGTTAGAATATAGATAGATATAGATAGGTGGTGGGATTTTGGGGTGGGATGAGTTAAAGACAGAAATCTTATAGCATGATAGTTAATATTATGGATTCGTTGTTCACGTATCTTGACGTGCATGATTATATTGTTGTTTATGTTCTGTGTCCTTTTGGTTTTCTCGTTCACATGGTTTTTCGGGTGCACTGTACTTGAGATAGACAATATGACACACGCTTCATCATATATCGCCAAATGGAGGTGAGGTTATTGTACATGATGGCATCGTGGAACTAGAGGTTGACAGAAGGTCAGTTGACATTTAAGTTACTGTATATAACGAAAACGAGGCTCAGAAAGTAGGTTGATAGTAGTTCAGTAGTCATTCTGTGTATAACACACATCAAGCACCTGGTATACTGCATTAATAGTAAAGTATTTGTCATTAATATGGATTGTAGTTGAATGAGGGATAACGCTCGATTATAATGCGCGCAACACAGGTGTTGTCCTGCTGTCTATATTAAGCATGTGTATAGCCTGATAACATAAACATTTAAGCCACGCAGTGTACATTGAGAAATGAAACGAGGTCAATGAAATGAGGTCAATGTGATGACTCTTCTCATTGGATTCGATGCACATGCTAATATACTAATTGTTGTAGACGCAATGCAATACCAAAATCATGTGAGAAGATACCATACAAATTAATCCAAGACAAACCTATGCTGTCATGAAAACCGTATAAACGTATAACCATGCTCGACATTTATAATATGGAGATCCTGGGTTCTCACTTTAGTGCCGGCCCAAACTATATTTTGTATATTAGGAAAATGCTCTATATCCGGGATTGTTCACAACAAAGTACAGTTTTGTAAAATATACGGTTCGTGTGAACCACATAAATCCCATCGAAGACGTTACATACAACATGTGCAAACAAAGTAGAAATATACATGTGGAATGATTTACAATTTTAGTCATGAAAGTACATATAACTTTGCCTCGAAGTTACCTATACCTTTTTGTCAAAACAATTACAATAAAATGCAGAATTACATTGCTAATGACTACTTTGAATGGGTATGAAAATAGAAGACAGTGCTGGAAATATAATATCACAGGGGTTTTTAATGGCGGAAGACCTAAATGGTTACTTCAGTGCAGTGTTTACCAAAGAAGATATTAGTTCATTACCAGTTGCTGATGCTAAATTTCAGGGGGCTAAATCTGGCTATTTTGGTCCGTTAGTTGTAACTCCAGAATTGGTAGCTAAGATTCCTCCAAAATTACTAATGGAAACAGTAGAACAAATCAGTATACCACTTGCAAGAGTATTCAACTTGTCATTAAAAGAGGGAGTTGTTCCGTTTGAATGGAAAGAAGCAAACATCATACCATTATTTAAAAAGGGTTCGAGAAATAAGTCAGAGAATTACAGACCAGTGAGTTTAACGTCAGTGATTTGTAAATTATTAGAAAGGTTAATTAAAGACCATATGGTGGACTTCCTCGTTAAGCATACATTATTAAATTCATCTCAACATGGATTCCTTAAAGCGAGGTCATGCTTAACAAATATGTTATGTTTTTGGAAGAAATCACTAAGTGGATAGACGTGGGATCGCCAGTAGATATCTACTTAGATTTTCAGAAAGCTTTTGACAAAGTGCCACATCAAAGATTACCACTTAAATTAAAAGCCCATGGTATCGGGGATAGCATAACTGACTGGATAGAACAATGGCTGACTGACAGAAGACAACGAGTTGTAGTAGATGGAGAAGTTTCAACTTGGAAATCGGTTTTGAGTGGGGTACCTCAAGGATCAGTATTAGGACCTATATTATTCTTAATTTATATCAATGACTTGGACGACAGTATAACAAGTAGCGTACTGAAATTTGCGGACGACACAAAACTGTTTAGAAAAGTTAATACTGGTGGTGATAAACAACATTTACATAACGATCTAGACAGATTAGTGAAATGGTCTGAGAAATGGCAGATGTTGTTCAATTTTGGGAAATATAAATGCCTACATACAGGACATGGAATCTTGAATGTAAACTATAAAATGGGAGATACTGTTCTGGGTACTACTGTAAAAGAAAAGGACTTAGGAATTACAATAAGCGCTGATATGAAAGTTTCACAGCAGTGTGGTATTGCAGCTTCAAAGGGTAATCAAATTCTTGGATTGATTAGAAGAAACATAACATACAAGGGAAAAAAGTTAATTATACCTCTTTATAAAGCAATAGTTAGACCTCATTTAGAATACTGTATACAAGCATGGAGACCATATCGTAAGAAGGATATATATACGCTTGAACGCATACAAAGGAGAGCAACTAAAATGATTCCAGAACTGAGAGACCTTAGTTATGAAGAACGCCTGAAAGAATGTGGTTTAACAACTCTAGAGACAAGGAGGTTAAGAGGAGATAAGATTGAAGTTTTTAAGATATTGAATGGGTATGAAAATATTGATAGAAATATGTTTTTCTCACTCAAGAAGGATAGCAGAACTAGAGGACAAGAGGTAAAATTAGTAAAGGATCAATATAGATTGGACATCAGGAAGCACTCGTTCTCACAGAGGACAATAAATGAATGGAACAAATTGTCTAGAGATTGTGTAACTGCTAGCAGCGTGAATATGTTTAAAAACAAGGTAGACACATATCTCAGGAGGGCGGGTTATAAGTAGATGAACATTGTTGGACTCTCGATAAGCCAATGGCTTCATTGTCCACTTGCCATCTGGGCCTTTGGCTTGGATGGCAACTCTTGTTAAATCTTGTTAAATCTTTCTCTATAGTTTAAAAGTTAGCAGACCCCCAGTGGAACTACAGTAAAGGTAGTCATTACCAGAATTCTATTAGACCATTAGAATGACCATACATAATTTATGTAATTACCTTTTTTTTTTTGGCATAAATTATGCAAATTAGCATCCAAAATGGCTGCAATAGACCAGATTTATGAACATTTTCAAACAACATATCTTGAAAAGTACAAGTCAAGATTAACTTAAATTAACACGCAACTTTTATTATACACAGTTGCAGGGGGTGACGAAAGTATGCTGCCAAAAAATATTATTTGCAAGTGTTAGAGACAAAAATTCAAATGTTCAACAAAATCCAACCTAATTATAAATTCAAACACATGATGCACCAATTGTAAACACACCAGAGCTAAATGCTCTCGTCATCCCTTCAAGCTGCATCTTATGTATGTCTCTTTCAAATTTGAAGTACATATCTCTAAAAATGTCAAAGTTATGATGTTTGAAAAATTATAATAACTGCAAAATATTGATCCAGAGAAAATCGACCGAAAAGTCGAATATCCACTTAAAATGTGCCTTTTCTCAATTGAATGTGGCACTTCTTCGCTGTTCTGGAGATGAAGTCACACAAAACACTGGTGTATATCAGTATGAATCCCTACTGTACATCTGTAATCGATTCATCAGTGCTCAACGTCGAGGTATTTGTCAAAATCTTCAGTTGAGTAGCATTGTTGGGCAATGACAATTCATGGGCGCCGCCATCTTGTTTTTTTCGCTGTGGTTTTGCTCCACAAAAGTTACGTTTTTTCCCTCTTCCAGAACGTTTCTTATCACCCATTGTCATTCAGCCAATAATTCAATCCTAAAGGTGAATTTTGTTGTTGGCTGAAGTCTAGATCAGCAGATGATTCACGATGAAAATCAACAATCAAACACTTCAGAATGGACATTTATACAAGCACGGTAAATGGCTAGCCAAAATCTCAGATATAAGAGAGCCCATGATTGTCTGATTGCATTGTCATATATAGTCTTTTCTGAATTTGCTGTTTAAATATTTTTGAAATTGACCGAAGAGAAATATATGTATCCAAAGGCGAAACACGTTGCTAGGGAGAATCAGAAGTGATATTAAATTTAAGTGGCAATTTAATTATTCAAATTATGATAGTTATAACTAATATTTTGCCATAAATCAAACAATTCATAAAGAAAACATATTAATCAAAGTATATATGGTAAAATATGTAAAACGTAAAAAATATAGTTTCGTAATATTTTACTGGGGGTCTGCTACCTTATTAAAACGTCGCGGGTCTTAGAATGAATTAAAACGGCGCGCGCCATATAATTAATTAAAACGGCGCTCCATATAACACGTGGTCCTACTCGTCTGATAGGCCTAGTATAGTAATTATCTTAAATGTTAAATTCGCCAGTGCCCATTATAGTCTATGCTTCACTGGAACAGTGAGAAACATGCTGTAACTAGCAATTAAAGACAACGCCAAGCTCTCCTTCAAGCAACGTGTCACTGCCCCTAATATCACCCGCCAGCAATGCCAACACACTTGTAAGTCTAACAACGTACCTGTCGCTCTGCGATTGAGCAAAAAATTAATTATAAACTTTCATGTTCCTGAGTAACGATTCTATTCAAAGCGCAACTATTAAGATTACTTACTCTCCACGTTTCGCTATCATCGGTAGCCTTCGTCGGGAATTTGTAGTTTTTGGCTAGATTTCGTTTATTTACATTAATAACGAAGTACATTATATCGCACGGCTGCATATAAATAAACTAAATATACAAAGAAAGCATGAACAACCAGCTAAACAAATCGTAAAATCAAATAAGACAAAAGCAAGAGCTTTTTTGAAATCAGGATATAGAACGGATGTTTAAAAAATTACCACAAATTGCGTTTTCACGCCATATCTGGAGACTTGTACTATGAAAACGAGCAGTGTGTAAAATCAAAATCGTCGGTAACAATTATTGTTTCATGTCAATTGGCCAACAACAAAACTATTGTTATTGTAATGCGTTGTTATCTTTTTTATTTACATTCAAAATAGGAAAGATAATTTAGGAAAACCTTGTTTGTCAAAAGAACAACAATTAACTATGATTTGTCAAATTTTAATACAAATAATTGAACGATATGCGCGAGTTTATTTAGAATGATGTATTGGGCGAGCTTCAAAGGAGACCGTAGTTGGTTGTAAAAAAATTGCATATTTCAGGATTGCAATTCGAGGTGTTTTTTTAATACAAAATAATTGTTAAGAGTTAAAAGCAATAGCTTAGCTAAAATGGTTGTCGATGCATAAGTGAACTTGTCAAATTATGTAAATATAAGACGCAAACGTAACACAGGTGGCACTAATAATTTATTCTAGAAAGGATGTTAGTGAATTGGAAATCCAAGATGGCTGTCATTTTGAAAATGGCCGTCAAGTAGTCAACACAGCAGCAGAACATTGCAACATTTTCTGGAGTGAATATAAATGAAGAATCCAGTCTCCTGTCCGTTCTCTTTGATGAACTTACGGAGATTAATCATTTTTATGTAATACAACCAGACACATGCAGCTGGGTGACACGTCATTGCAATCTTTTGTTCCTCCAGTTTTCCATTGAGTGTATCAAGGACATTTTGTAAGCAGATTGTATCTGTCAAAACTTGTAAACCAGTAACACGTTTGTCATACAGATCTTCTGGAATGTGAGCCGGCGTTTCATTTGGCTCTGTTTCCCTCATACACACTACCGTTTGTTGTTTCCAGTGCGGTTGTCGTACCTCTCTCAGCCATGTAGACGTCTGGATGGGACATCACATTTTTGTACTGTCACCACTGCATTAAGCGCAGAGTCAACAAATATGTTTTATTATTGTTCTTGCTAAAGCCTTTCCACTGAGCATGTGCACTGCGGTGTTTTGAGTATACACAAATTGGAGCGGTTTGTGGGGACGCCGGCACGGGGACTCACATTCGCAGGAGAATACAAGCTGGGGCGGACGCGTGGAGGAAAGTGGAAGGATTGATGGGAGATAGAATATAAACCTCAGAAACTAAAAGGAAAAGTCCATAGTTCATGCGTGGCAAAAGTCTATCTATATAGCCTAGAAACGATGACGGAAAAGCCACAAGATAAACTGTTTGCGAGAATAACTGGGTGAGCAGGAATTGCAGGAGTGAAAAGAATAGACAAACGAATAGTGGAGGAGATGAGTAGTGAGTGGAGACGGTTGATGGAGACGGTAGTGACAGATAGACAGACAGACAGATGTACTTCATGTTGACCCATATGCATGTAACTCAACAAATGAGTATTAACCAAGCTATACTTCAACTTCGCAAAGGAGACATATTTTGATACGTCGAAGGCGAAACTTGTTATGGAAATTGGGCGCCGCGGAAAAGGTTCTGATAATAAATGTGAGTGCGATGACGAACAAATTGTTATGCTACATAACATTTTACGTTTGAAATCAAGATAATCAGGAGATAAATGTTTTGATTCTCGTCAAATAGCCGACAGCCGTATTAGCGCCTAGTATTTCATTTTAAGGACCCATGGTCCCAGTTCCATATTTGATGTTGTCGTCACATCCTAGGAAGTGTTGAGCCAGTTCACTCACGTAACATTAGCGGTACATATATGCCTATTTTCCCTACGTTTTTACCTTAAAGATTTTCTGGCGCTCTTTATTACAAACCGATTACCTCTCATTAATATACATACCATATATTTTGTTTGTTTTACTTTAACAACTTTTTAGACCAAGTTTGAACACATTTTCAACAATGCTTTTACATATACTTTTATATCATACGCATCGTAAAGGTTGTTGTCGGACTCTGTAAATTAATTATGAAACGAATAGTAAATACCTTTCAGGGTCATGGTATATGCTCGAACCAACATTTTATACCTTCTCGGTGACTTTGTCAGCGTCAGACTGATAATTGAAGTCTGCATATGGTAATACATGCATTCGAATGATTTTTGCCTGTATTATTTTCAAGCGTTGTTTATCACTGATATCACACACAAATGCAAATTACAAACAACCACACACGTACGAACAAACGAAAACAAAAATAACATTCACAAGTTGCGACTGTACAAATAAAACAATATATATTTATATAGCAAATGTACTAATGCACGATAACGAATGTTCTTCAAACAAGCAACAACTAAGAATTTTAATTATACTTTATAAAACGGATATAAGTGTCTACATTAATTGCATTGCTATGTTTTTTTTGGGTGGTGACTGAAACACCTTTTACACGGGAAGTTGTTTGAAAATGGGATGGCAAAGAACGCCAAAAAATACAGCAACGGTAAATAAAAAAAATAATTCGTGATTACATGTACCTTGAGTTTTGCATTCCAAATATTGAATATCAATCCATGTTCTTAGGGCCAAGCCTAACCATATTGAAGTTGAGCCAAAATTGGTGGACTAATTCCCATTTGATCTTAAGCAAGGCCAATGAGTGAAATGGCTGAAACTGTGTGAAGGACATCTCAAAACTAGGGATCGGTGGAAAAATCTAGTGTTTTAAAGTTGTACAAAGCGACTACTTGTCTAAGCTATTACTTGTTTACATTTTAAGACTATGACGTCACTGTCGATCCGGTACAGTAACACTGGCTCAACGACTCCCTCGCGTTTCGCCATCGGCACATTTAACGTTCATGGACAACGTTCGCGCGGCAGACGGGCATCAACGGCATAGCCCTCGCCGATTTCCTCGGGGCGCTCGTCACAAAACAACGTGACAAGGACAGCGCCGAGAAGTGGTGACATGTCACATTGTAACCATACAATGTGATCGGTTTTGACATCTGCCGACAGCCGTACAAAAGGCTATTGTTAGATTCTCGATCATACGCCGGCACATTACTCGATACCCACCACGGATTCCTCGTCGCTAACATCGACCTGAGACGAATGTTCAACGTTTGGGTAGTATCCAGTCGCGCTCGTCGAAAAGAGTTCGGTACGACACCGAGTTGTCGCCCCGGCGGCCATACGAGATGGCCGCCCACACTGGCGACAGTGTCAGCAATGGCGGCAGTGTCAGCAGAATAACGAAAGCCGAAACGTCGTGGAAGAGCTGCCAGCATTCGCAGGGAGACCGACACGACTTGCATACCCTATTACCGCCGACGACGTCAAGGGAGCGATCGGCAAACTGAACAGCAGCCGAGCCAGCAGGCATGACGAGCTACCAGCCGAACTATACGGCTGGCAGTTTGGCGCACACACAATCGCCAGTATGGTCAACGATGCACTAGAACACAACAAACATTGCTGACACTGTCGCCAGTGTGGGCGGCCATACGAGATGGCCGCCCACACTGGCGACAGTGTCAACAATGGCGGCAGTGTCAGCAGAATAACGAAAGCCGAAACGTCGACGTGAACTGAATCGCCAGCGCACTACGATAATGCAGGTCCTGCGTCGAAAAGCTCGAGACTAGAAAACGTGGCGTCAGAAGTTGAACATCTCCACGACGGCAAACAATTATTTTTCCTGCCGTTCGCGAGATGACGAGAAAACCAGTCGCCAAATTGACGATCCACGACGTCGCCGGACTCGTTATCTGCAAAGAAGCTGAACTGAACACGCGGATCACCGAACAATTCAGCCGCCAGTTCAGCGATCCGGCCGTGGAAGAGTTGCCAGCATTCGCAGGAAGACCGTCACGACTTGCAGACCCTATTACCGCCGACGAAGTCAAGGGAGCGATCGACAAACTGAACAGCAGCCGAGCCAGCAGGCATGACGACCTACCGGCCGAACTCTTGAAGTATACGGCTGGCAGTTTGGCACACACAAGTTTTACTATCAATCGGGATTCCGACGCGGAAGTAACACGGCCGACGTTGTCTTCGGATACCGTTGGCTATGTGCCAAAGCACAGCGTCAGTGCGTCGGTCGACTTTCTCGGAATCGACTTGAGTCGCACCTTTGACACGACCCATCGCGACAAGCTCCTATACATACTACATACATTCCTCGGCGAGTCGGAACTGCGAATTAACCGTTTCCTTCTCGCGGCCATCTCGCTCGAGTCGTGCCTGTCAACAGGCGACTGTCACGAGTTCACAACTACAATTGGCAAGCCACAAGGCGACAGCCTCAGTCCGGTGTTGCTCACAGATTACCTAGGAAGAATGGAGAACGACACGCAAGCTAGGATAGCTTCTTGGTGAAGCCGAAGACGTCGCTCACCGAAAGCAGCTGGCCAACGTCGCCTTCAGCAAGCTGAGGACAGCGTTGTTAAGGCGATCGCATATTTGTCTAAAGCTGCGGCTGCGGTTATCCGAGTCGTTCGTCGTGAACGTGTTGATATACAAAATGGGGCCTGACGAAACCAGAGCTATCATGTTTAGACGCGTACCACCGTCGTCACCTACGCCAGATCATAGGCATCCACTGAACGAATTAAACGAATTTCTATTGAACGAACTTATTTATTATTTAATTTACTTTTGCAATACTTGTTTTAAACACTTGTTTATTATATCGACACTTAATTGTTTATTCGTTTTATTTATCTATTTATTAATTAATTTTAAGAACTGTCATGGTACATTTTGTGGAATGACATAGGCGAAACAAACGTGAGTAACATCACGTCTGCCCGTCGAAAATGCATTTAGTAATAATAAATAAAAATTCGCAGCAGAAATTATATATATATATATATATATATATATATATATATATATATATATATATATATATATATATATATATATATATATATTATATATATAAGACAATTTCTGTTGCGAATTTATATACATATATATATATATATATATATATATATATATATATATATATATATATATATATATAGTAACTTATAAATTTGAGTTATATAAACTTATTCTCTAACGTTATTACGTGCATATATCGCCTCTTGGTATTTCGGTTGTTTCGGTATATATATATATATATATATATATAAATATATATATATATATATATATACATATATATGTAGATGTCACATGAATGGAACTAAACTTCTGCCAATATTCAGTGTCACGTTTCCACCTTGGACAGGAAACAAATATCGTGCAGATACGTAATGAACTGAGACAACGTATGTGCGTCCAGCTGGTAACATGCAGAGATACGAGTAATTACCGACGTCAACGATATCTGATATCTTGTAAATTTCACCAGTTTAATTAATTTCGCAAATTTAATATGAGCAGTTGACAAGATGCGACAATTACTCTTATCATTTACACATTAGTTCACAAGTGATGAATAGGCAAGGTAATGCTTTTCAGGCGGATAAATCAGATCACCTTGGCCGGTTCTTTTTAAATCTAGGAAATGCAGCTATGCAATTAGAAAATATAAGTGACAACAAATCGCCTGTAGTCGTCCGGATATCAAGAAAACTGTTAAAAAAAAAATATAGCAAATTAGTGTTAAACTACTTGAGATCGTGCGGTTTATATAGCAAACAAAACCGGATTTCCAGTGAAGACCATTTTGCAGGCTATGTAACTAGACAATAGGGTTAATGAAAACCATTGACAGAGGTTGGACGAGTGAAAACAATGTGTAAAAACAAACAGCGAATTGTAGTGGAAAAGTAAGTGTACAACACGTAGCGTTTACCTCTCACAACAATTCCATCTCAAACACCAAACATCCCAGCGGATGATGTCAGACCAGATATGGCGTGCCCGGCGTGTAATATGACGGTTTAATACAGGGCGACAGAGATCTGGATTTAGTGCCACCAGTGAAACAAATGGTGCGAAGTAGGAAGCTACGTAAGGATTGATGTGTTCTATCGTCAACTTGCGAATGCCGGGAAATTAATTGTGACAATTCATACCTTTTCTTTTTTTATTCCATATGCATTGTAACTTTCTTTTAAGGCACAATTGTTTGTCTATATTACATTGTTGCTATACAGGTATATAGTGGTGATATTAGTTAAAGCCACATGCTTAGCTTGCCACAGTTTCACCAATGTATCCACGTTGATAAATCATGTTACTTTATACATTCACTCATCATGCTAAATCCAAATTGTCGGCAGTGTTTCAGTAGTAATCACCTCATTGTTTGAAATGTCCGTAAATTTTGTTGAATCGACCATTGACCGTATATAAACAAACGCATTTACACGCACAGACACGTAGTTTGGGACATGCAGTTTATTAAACACCTCAGCATCAACAAAACGCAATGTATTGTTTTTTTCATTTTCTAAGACAGTTATGTTAACGCTATACACATAAATATAATGTACACTATCATATGAGAAGGAACTGTGTATCATCTAACATTATTAGATAAAGCAAGGGTCTCAATTTGTCTTTGGAGTTGATCAATCCATTCTAAAAAAAATATAAATACATTACTGGTTGTCAATTGTTGAATACAGCTATTATGTTTATATTCGCATAACATTACAGATGACATCGTCCAGTTAATAGCAACATTATGACAATTTGATAACATGAGAATATGCGTATCATGCATAATAGCAAGTGGTAGTATGTCACACGTTCCATTGTACAATTCGAAACAAAATGCTAATATCAGCAACGCGCCAAGAGTATCTACACAAAACATAAATGAACGTAGTTCAAGTTGTTATAACAGCACTTTAAGGAAACGACGACTACTCAACGATGTCTAATAGTATGAGCACATTATATATTATATGCCATTGATCATCGGCAGCAATCATGTTCACGTCCGTTCCATCTGTCGGAAATGACGTTGCGTACATAACACATACCAACATGAATTTGTTCATTGCAAAACATTTTGATGTCCATTCAGTCACTACAGTCGAACAACGAATGGCGTAAAATAGATTTTAAATGTATTGTAAACACTATTCACAGCACAGAGTGGAGTTTGTTTTTACTGGTATGTCATACTTGGAAACAAAAGTATTCAGACAACGATAACACGCCATTTTGCATGAATACCTCTCGCACGTATTAGCATTTGCCTAAGCTACTAATAATTATCGAAAAAACAAGACAGACTATACAATGTTTTAAAATAGAGCCAAGATAAATATTGTAAATGACGGCAAACATTTTTGATTTATTTGAGTACGGAACGTCTCACAAGATGGCTCATGTTACTGTATCATAGTTTTAATGATGTTGCCTGTCATGTCTCATTTAGGCAAGACTCAATGCGCCTACGACATATATGACATCAAGGTGTCACAGTATCTCAACGATTACAAGCAGACAGTCTGGCGGTGGTCTGGCGGAAGAACTGTCGCACGTCTTCCCGGAACATTGCACTGGCGAGACTGTAGATGAATGGATTAACAACGGAATTTAAAACAAAGACTCGCCTCACGTCTCCCGGAATATATATACCCATGCCATCCATCCATTCTGGCAACCAGCAGGCAATGAATACGACCGAGATGATGAAAAGCAACACGACATTCCTGTAGGTACTGTCTCGATTCGCAACTGTTTTATTGTTTGGAGGCACAGACGCAGAGTTCTGTGCTCCAGATGTTGTACTAGGGCCGCACGGTATAGGAGAACTTGTTACTATGTTCGTGGAAACAATTGAATGTCCCGTTTCCGGTGGATCTGTAACGTTCTCAACTGTTGACATTACTGTCGAGGTCACAGAGCTCAATTCAGATGGACCTGACCGTTCCGTAACGTGGTATTTTGAGTTTCTGTGCCTTTTCATTAGCGTAAGCGCCAACAACGTGTAGCACGTCGTCATTACGAACACGGACGTCAAAATGGTACACATTTTAAATAATTTATGGAACTGTTTGTATTGTTTTAGTTGCGGCATTGTCGTGATTGTTGTAAATACAACCGATGCCGCAGCAATGACAATTATAGCTTTCTTTGCACGCTGCGCTTTTACGTTGAACGAATGTGGACGTCTAACTGCTATAAGTCGCTCGATAGACACATACACAAGTAGAAACATTGAAAAGACGATTGAAGCACTGATAATACAGTGGAATATCAACACTGTTACGAAGTCAGTAATAGCAACTGTCAGACCAATCCCACAGACACACAAGGCAGAATCAGAGATAGCAAGTGCAAACATGTACACTTTCGTCGATGTCGTCAGCTTTCGGACATAAACGACAATTATCAATAAATTGCCCGGCAAACCTAGTACGCACAGGAAAAAAACAACATTAAGAAAATCCAATTTCTTTGATGTTTTTTCCGCAGCGAAATCGAAGCTGTTGTTTAAGGCATTCTGCATAAATCCGGAATCGTTGGCCCATGTGGAATTGTTCATTGTCTCCATGTTGACGTCGCGCGTATCGATGTCGACAACCGTCATATGGCATCACAAACGAATATCAACATTTCACTCACACTGCTTGATCGGCTGGTAATCGGACTGACCACGAACGTTTTATGCGTCGAAGTCGGTATGATGTTGCGATGTATTTTCTTTCACCCAATGTCCATGCGGTGATTTGTGTTAGACGAGTATGTTTATAAACATATTGTGCTTATGTTGTCACTAACAACAAGAACACATGTCAGCTTAACATTTGATGCAGTGTGTCGACCTTTAAATTTGTTCTCTCATTTGTGCACATTGCTCGAAATATTGATACGATGTATACATACTGCATTGTCATATCACCAGTGTTGACATCCCGCAATTAAACCGACAGCTCCGTCCTCCACCACGTACAGCAAACATGCAGCGACAACAGACAGCGTGTGCAACCCGAAATCGTTCTGCAGTGATGTGAAGACGTGGAAGAAAGAGACAGTTGCCGTCTTGTCAACACCGTATATATGTTCAGCCATAGAGGCGTGAGAGTCGCATCGATGGTGGAGAATGTATGCAACAGTTGATTTGATTCGACATCGTTATACCTGTTGATATGACGCCGTAGTTATCGTCTTCGCCTTTCCCTGATGCATGAGCTTGGATAAGATATGAATATTCATATATCAATTTAAACCGCTCATTTAACATGGTCCGGTGGACAAATTGCAGGTTTGTTATCACATTCCCAGGAATATGTTTCATTTTATAATTACATTTTCATTGTGTGTCGCAACAGTTCATTAGAAATAGTTATAGCAATCACACAAGCTGATGTACAATGTAGCTAAATCTAAATATATTTAAGCGGTTGATATTGAATGTTATTTTTTCAAACAGATGACCGGTGTTATCCTGTTTCCCAATTCTCAATTAAGTTTAATTCCAATAAAACATATCGTTTATATGTTTATTTTATGAAATTGCTTGATCAAAATCTGAACACGCCACAAATGATGTTTCAGCCGTTGCGCCCAGTACCAATGTACAACACTAATTTCAACAAACTCCTTGTATAAAACAATTGTTTTAATTCAATTGTAATGCGTCTTTTAGACAGATATAATGTTCCTATTCATCATGTGCCAGAAAACAGTGTATGAAACACCCATTCCATTTTGCCGTTTGCATTGTGTAAGTTATTCCCAGTTACAAAGAAATTGTTAACGTTACTACTTCCCACTTATCTTCATAGTCTTTACAATCAATCAGTTAATGATTGTGACTTGCTATGTTTTGGACGGCTTCCTTATATATATATATATATATATATATATATATATATATATATATATATATATATATATATATATATATATATATATATATCATTTATATATATATATATATATAAATGATATATATATATATATATATATATATATATATATATATATATATCATTTATATATATATATATATATATATATATAAATGATATATATATATATATATATATATATATATATATATATATATATATATATATATATATATATATATATATATATATGAGTATATATATATATATATATATATATATATATATATATATATATATATATATATATATATATATATATATATGAATATTATGAATAGTAATATGAATATCACTTTAAACGAAGAAATTGTTAAATTGTATAGCAAGTAGTAGGTGAATATAGTGTCCCTGCAACCCGTTGAAACAGCCACAACCTGCCTCGTCGCATGGGTTCAACGCTGGTTCGAAGGGTTGCAGGGACACTATATTCACCTACTACTTTCTATGGTAATTGGCACACAATGAATTGTTGAACAACAGTGAATATTTGCAATGTCAATTCGCTTCACTGTGAGCCTTGTTCTACAGATTGTTTTTCATATTGAAATATGGTACTGATGTTGATGTGTGCTTGTTAGCGGCAGTAGGACCTTTAACTGAGTGATTGAGGTTGTACTTGGATGCATTTGTCAATCCCGTAACAGTCACTTACGTGACTTGCCCATGTCAAGTAGCGTTGCGACATAGGCAGTTAGTTTCGCGTAGGTGGATAGATCAAGTAAGTGATCTCTGAACCAGGAGCCTTGCCACTGGAGAGCAGACGGATCGATTTCTGGGTCTCAAGCAAAGTTGGTGGGTCGTCCAGCGCTTCAATGATGGGCCCTTGGGGGAGACGGTTTATGGCTTCATTGTTGATGGATGAAGGGCAGTTCAGGACGCTGTTGAAGTGTTCAGCCCACCGTACGGGAATCTTCTCCTTGTTTGTGAACAGTGTGTTCACGTCTGCACTGAGGAGAGGGGATGATCCTGAGGATGTTGGACCGTAGACGTCTTTCAGGGCATCGTAGAAGTTCTTCAGGTCATGCCTGTCAGCGTAGCTTTGGATCACATCAGCTTTGTTTCTCAGCCAAGTGTTTTGCATCTGACGGAGTTTCTGCTGTACTTTCTTCGAGGTGGACATGGGGCTACTGAGGTAGGCTTGATTGATACGTTGTTTCTCATCCAGTAACTGCTTGATCTCGTCGCAGTTTTCGTCAAACCAGTCCTTGTGCTTTCTGGTCGAGGGCCCCAGAATCTCAGTAGCTGTGTTGTAGACCAGCTCTCTGTGGGTCGCCCAGTCGGCCTCTACATTCTGGCTGTCCAGAGGGGTGGATTCCAGACGTACTTCCAAGATGTCAACAAAACACTGTTTGGTGTTGATGTTCTTCAGTTGGGTGATGTTAAGCCTTTTTGGAGCCTTCTTGCCTTGCGGGCGTCTTTTAGATTGGACTCGCATGTTGAGATTGGTGACGATGAGGCGGTGGTCTGTCCAGCAATCAGCGCCGCACATAGACTTCGTCACCCGCACATCCTGCCTGTCCCTCTTCCTGATGACGACGTAGTTAATAAGATGCCAGTGCTTAGATCGAGGGTGCATCCATGACATCCTGTTTCGGGTAGGGAGGCGGAAAACTTTGTTGGTGATCAGTAGTTCATGCTCTGCGCAGGTCTGGAGAAGTAGGAAACCGTTGCTGTTGCAGTGGCCCACTCCATACTCTCCAATGACCCCATCCCAGGAGACGTTGTCAGAGCTGACTCTAGCATTGAACTCACCAAGAATGATGAGCTTGTCCGCTTTCGGAGCAGCAGCAATGGCAGAGTGAAGTTCCTCATAGAATTTGAACTTAACTTCATCCAAGTTGGTCATGGTGGGAGCATAGGTACTGGTGATGGTAAGATGCCTTCCAAACGAGAGGGTGAGTTTCAAGGTCATAAGCCTGTCGTTCACTCCATTTGGAGGTCCCGCCAGCTTGCCAACAAGAGATGTCTTCACTACAAAGCCAACACCTGCCTCACGACGCTCTTCACTTCCTCGGCCACTCCAAAAAAAGGTGTAGCCAGAGCCCCTTTCATAAAGCTCATAAAGAGTAAGACAACGAAGTAATACAATATAAACATCACACAAAACATTGCTATCCAAGAGAAGTACGAATAACTCATTTACACAGCTGAAAAACTTCCAGGCGCCATGCTTTCATACATATGAAAAGTGTATGCCAGTTTGATTTAATAACTAATTGTATCAGGTCATTAAGACGCGCCTAATCAATATATTAAATACATACATTAGCAACAGAAAACATGATTCATGATTCAAAAAGCTTGTAGCTAAACCACACAAGTGGATATTGACAAAGTCCATATTGTGGCAAAGATTGATAATAATGTTAAAGCAATTCCTCGCTCGCCGTCTATTTCTGACAGTTACTAAGTTGCTTTGACCTGACGTGTTAACGAAATTCCGGAAAAGGAAAAGCCCTAGGAACCCTGGATGGGCCCAACTCCAAAAGTAAAAATTTTCAAAAGTGGCAAGGGTGGTAAAGCTTATTTGGTATTTAGGCAGTTAAGTCTATTGACGGCGTCTGAATTAGGTAAACTGGGAGTGTAAATACTCCGGAGGAGTGATTCCAAGGGGCCGGCACATGCTACAATTTTAGGGATCCAAATTATCAGTTAGGGTGATCTTGGCGGGCCATACCTGCTTTGACAATATACTTCAAAATTACGGATCAGATTTAACTGTGCAATGTGTCTTTTTAATCTTGTAGATATTAAGTGACTTAAGTGATGTCTACATTCACGATTTTTCGCTATGTTTACGGCGATAGTTATCTTCACTGTTTATTCATCGTCGACGTGAGCAATTATATTGCCGTCTGGTGTACATGATTAAAATCTCGCCTCCCGGACCACTGCGTGCCACCCCGAAGAAGACAAGAGGGAAGCTCATACCATACACTGGCGAGAGCGCCAGCGATTTTAGCTTACACTGACGAGCGTGACATTTTTTTATGAAACAACCGAATATAATTTACAACGTACACTGAGCGAGCGCACCTTACAACTTACACTAATGAGCAGCGGCATATATTTGTTCTACCTACAACAACCGACGCAAGCGGTTTTTTAACTAAACATCCGAAGATACTTTACAACGTGCATTGACAATGATTACCAGCGATGAACTATTAGAGATGTTTGTGTATGTCGTACTTACAATAATCATGTTTCACTACCAGACTGACGATATGCGGAAAGAATTATTTTATTATTTTTTACCTGTGCTTAGTTAAGTGTCGTACATTTGACATGTGCACATGTCACGACACGTCAATCAGCAGGTCGCGTGAAATGGCCCAGACACCAGTCACCACAGAGATGATGGACAGCAGAATTCGCAAGTCGCTCTAAGACTCGTTCACGCGTACGGACGAAAATCACAATCGTGGCCAAGCAGCTTCAAGTGATGGATGTTTGCGATGAAGATCCGACACGAGTGCGACAACAAAATTAGACATCGGAAAAGGAAGTCTACGAACGAACGCCAGTGGTTCGCGAAACGACATATAGGGAAGGAAGCTACCAACAGCAGGCCGCCCGACACAACGAAGCCCGCGCCCCGGAAATCAGCACCGGCGACGATCCTTGGTGATGAGGGAACGTATCAAGAACAGCCCAGAAATGTCGATCCCCGAAATCCACAGCGATGCGCATTGAAGATGCGTGGCGAGACGAAACGAGAAAAAAGGACTTGAGGTAAAAACATTTGTGTGTATTTTTTTAAGAAACCTGCATGGGAACGTATACGATATTTTCTTATTTTAATGTACTGTTGACTGAACTATTTAAATTTGATAATGTAGTTAAGAAGAATATTTAACAACAGTGAAAATTGAGCAAATTGGTAGGAATTATTAGTTGTTTTAACGGAACGTCTTACACAACATTCTAAATTGATTTAAAATGGCGGCACAATTTGCCCAGTATAATTGGTATTGGTTTTAACATTTAAGAGATAATTATTTCGGAAAGTTTAAAAACACGTAGTTGTCTATGGGTGGAGAAATTGAGTAAAAATGTTAATTGGAAATTAATAACTCTCACTGAGGAGCAGCCCAATTACTTGGTACATATATTCGGTTATAGTAACGGTGCTAGACATATTGATAACATGTCGTGACTGCCGAGTATTCAGTTCCTTTTGTTGCGTCACTAAAGCAGGATTTTTAACGGTAATTGATCAAAGCTGATTTAGTATTACCGGGAGATAAATAGACAGGATGCGTGGATAAACAAAATGTTCACATCTGTTAATCATAAATACCAGTGGAGAACTAGTAGGAAGATGTGGTAAATTAATTAAAAGGTTGCGTGAGGCTAAGTTGTAGCCACTGTAGGATTTACTGAAGTCAATATTATGAACGAAAATTAATTAAACGTTTACCTGAGGTTACGTTGTAACCACTGTAGGATTTACTGAAGTCAATATTATGAACGAAAATTAATTAAAAGTTTACCTGAGGTTACGTTGTAACCACTGTAGGATTTGCTGAAGTCAATATTATGAACGTATGGTTGTTGAGTTGCATTGTTGTGAGAACAATGCAAGTCAAGATTCAGAACAGTGGATGAAGACACTGTTAAACTGATCAGTGACAATTCAATCAAAAAGGCCAACGTACGTTATTGTTAATGTGTCCTATTACGGATGTATTTGTGTTTTCGATTGGAAAATTAAGTTTAGTTACACATTGAGAATATTTGTAAAGATTTAATCAATGCAGGACGCTGGTTTTAATTCAGCGGATAGTTTGCCAATTTAGACATAGGGACGTCATGTTTAAATGCAGCACACCTAATCTGCTAACGGATTATAGGAGTAATCCGAGTCGGTTGAACCCAACGATAGACCAACATTACTGCGGCGTGCCTATGGCATAGACATTTTGACACTATGGGGTTAAGATGTTTGAACTACACGACCATTCACTCAAAGAAGTGGTTAATTCGTTTTGTAGTCGGACATTAAGGGACATCTGTTAAATGAATGCCAACGAGGATGATGAATCAAAGAACCAAATTGAAGATCAAATATAGTGAACGTGCTGACCACACGGAAAAGTTGGTTTAGATGTGGGAAATTAAGGTTCCCCCACTAAGAAACGTGTGGCAGGAATATTGCTTTTAGGCTAGCATCATGCAGCCATTAGCTATATAAGAGCTAAGAAAAACAGCCAAAACAATTAACTAATCCCCAAGCGTTTATTGTTCCAAAGTTACTTGTGTTTCGCCTATAATGGACAGTAAGACAGCTAATAATTCCGATTTTAATAAACGTTAAGAATATTACATTGAGTTAACCCGATTCCGTCGGCAACACAGTAATTTGGAGTAGACGCCGGGACATGTATCCCTGGACAGTGACCCCAGTAAGGGGTGCAGTTACTTCTCTCCACCAACAACAGACAGGTAAAACCAAAGCACTAAACGCAGAACAATGTCGAATCGTTAACCCAGAAAAAAATTGGGACTCGTGCAACCCATGTCCAATTCGTCATCAGATTCCTAGCATTACTCGCAAACGACAGCAACGACATACCGATAAACTTTGACACTGGCCCTGATCAATTTCGAGACGGTCCCTCAGGTCACAGGTAGCAGACGTAAACCAGCGCGTTACACCTCATCTAACGACGGATAAACCCGCCCCGCTATGACATACATTATGCCACCCAGGACCATTTCGAAGAAGATGGAGGATGAGGCACATATCTTATTACTAATATAACATATATTGGGTTGTATTGTATTGGGTACATTTGTAGTCGGCGTGATACCTTTAGCGTACAGTACGGCTTCTTCAGTGGGAATGTGTATCCTAAACGTAATTAGTACAATATGAACATTGAGATACTAAACGGTCCCTGTATGCTCCCTGTAGCTATATGACTCGCACTTGCGCACAGACTGTATTGCAAATGGCGAACACAACAACGTAGTTTGAACATGTTTCTTTATTGTTTGTCATGTTTACAAAGTTCAGTAAAGTGGCGTAAAACAAATGGACAGAGTTCTTATCTATAAAGAAACATACGTGACGTTAATCGTACAGCAATGACATTGGAAGCGTGTGCGTGCACTAGGACTATTTGAGCCGGAAACGCGATAGTAGGCCTACCACACCGCCAATAACATTGGACAATACAATCTTTCAAAATGAAGACGAAGTGTCCTATCGTGGGTTGCGAATTCGAGACAGCAGAAGCTGAAGACGGCGCCATCATCGCTGCCCTTCTCAACCTTCACGCCAGTTCGCATGCAGCCTCTACTCACGCTGCCACTGCCCAGGCTACTCGAGCAGAGAAACTAAAACGACCAACTATATCATCGGCCGGATCTAGCGAGGAGTGGGCATATTTCGAGACCCGCTGGGACGAGTACCGCAGGGGCACCAAGCTCACGGGTGGAGATGTAGTGGTTCAACTACTGGAATGCTGCAGTGACAAGCTCCGAAAAGATCTCATACGTGCAGCTGGGGGCAGCCTATCCGGTAAGCCAGAGCAAGATGTTTTGACGGCCATAAAGATGGTGGCCGTGCGCAAGGAGAATACCATGGTCGCCCGCGCAGCGCTGCACAATATGCGACAAGATCGTGACGAGGCTATCCGATCATTTGGAGCCAGAATAAAAGGCCAAGCAGGCATATGCAATTATGTCACACAATGTCCCTCATGCGCAGCCGACATCAACTATACGGATGCCATACTTCGAGACGTACTCTCCCGCGGCATAGCCGACCAGGAAATACAGCTCGATGTACTCGGGGATCAGAATCAGGATATGACTCTCGAAGAGGTGCTGAAATTCGTGGAGGCCAAGGAATCTGGCAAACGCTCAGCATCCAGACTGCTGAACTCGCAAGGTGCAGAATCGGTGGGTAGCACATACCGTCGGGGAAAACAACAGGATATCCGAGATAGGATGACTGACTCAAGCCCATGCAGCTACTGTGGTGAAAAGAGCCATGGTAGAAGTGCTCCGCTCCGCATCAGAAAAACCGAGTGCCCCGCCTACAATCGTACATGCCAGTACTGCAAATTGCAACATCACCTGAAAAAAGTATGTCGCAACAACAACAACATCCTCGGAGCAGCCATACTTCGGTTCTCTGGCAGAGACAAGGACCAAAACAGACTAGAGACACGACAGGTCGTATACGTGACTGACAGCTCTGACAAGATGTTCCTCAGCCGTGAAGCATACGTAGCCCTTGGCATGCTCTCTAAGACGTTCCCAACAATCGGAGAGACTCATCAGAGAGACCATGCCCATACTGTTGGCATCACTACTACGTGTGACTGTCCAAAGCGACAACTACCGCCACCGCCACCAACGAAACTACCTTTCCCGGCGACTGAATCCAACCGAGAGAAACTACAGATGTACTTGGTCGACTACTATAAGGCGAGTACGTTCAATACATGCGACCATCAACCCCTCCCCATGATGAAATGCTCCCCAATGAGGCTCATGGTGGACCCAGATGCTGAACCAGTGGCCTCGCACAAACCGATACCCGTACTACTCCACTGGCAGAAGGACGTCAAAGCGGGACTAGACCAGGATGTGAGGTTAGGGGTAATCTAGCCAGTCGCAGTGGGCAAGCCGGTCACTTGGTGTCACAGAATGGTAGTGTGTGCAAAGAAGACGGGCAAGCCCCGCCGTACAGTGGACTTCCAACCACTGAACACCCACGCGACACGTGAGACACACCACACCCAATCACCATTCCACCAAGCCCGCGCCGTCCCACAGGGCAAACTCAAAACGGTATTTGATGCTTGGAATGGTTACCACAGCGTGCCACTTCACCCGGACGATCGCCACCTGACAACGTTCATAACGCCATGGGGCCGATATAGATACTGCGTTACTCCACAGGGGTACATTGCTTCTGGTGACGGATATTCAAGACGATATGATGAAATCGTAGCCGACATCCCCCAGAAGACAAAATGCATAGACGACACACTTCTGTGGGCAGACACAATGGAGGAAAGCTTCTTCCAGGCCATCCACTGGCTAGACGTTTGTAGCAAAAATGGCATAACATTGAACCCAGACAAGTTCACGTTCTGTAGACCCGAAGTAGAATTCGCAGGGTTTGTGATCACCCTGGACAATGTGCGCCCTTGTGGAAAATACCTACAAGCCATTCGCGACTTCCCCACCCCCAGAAACATTACAGACGTTCGGTCCTGGTTCGGGCTCGTCAACCAGGTGGCGTATACATTCAGCATGGCTGACCGGATGCAGCCCTTCAGACACCTGCTGAAACCCGATAACCCATTTGTGTGGGACGACGAACTAGACAAACTCTTCAAGGAATCCAAAGACATTATCACCGATGAGATAGAGAAAGGTGTCACAATCTTTGACAATGATAAGGCGACTTGCCTTGCCACAGATTGGTCCAAAGATGGTATCGGTTTCTGGTTATTACAAAAACATTGCACTTGTACTAAGAGCATACCATTCTGCTGCCCGGATGGATGGAGAATCACTCTTGTCGGAAGCCGCTTCACCCACCCGGCCGAGTCTAGATATGCCCCCATCGAAGGCGAAGCTCTGTCTGTGGCCGACGCCCTCGATAAGGCAAGATTCTTTGTCCTCGGATGTGCAGACCTCATCGTGGCAGTGGATCATAAACCACTCCTTAAAATACTCGGTGATCGGTCACTGGACGAAATCGCAAATGCACGCCTGAGAAATCTCAAAGAAAAAACACTCAGATACAGGTTTCGCATCGTACACATCCCCGGGGTACAAAACAAAGCAGCAGATGCCATGTCTCAGCACCCATCGGGTACCCCTCATCAAGACAAACTACACCTCCAAGATGACATCACACCCAATGATGATGATCCATCGAACTTGCTTTCAACCATGATGATCCAACACGCATTCCTAGAAGGCATTCACACGAACGAGGACACTATAGATCACGGGAACATAGATGATGCAGTCAGGAATGCGGCGACCTACGCACTCGAGTCTCTTCAATCCATCACATGGGACCGTACAAGACAAGAAACGGCTAGTGATGAGAACATGCACCTACTCATGTCCATCATCGAAAACGGTATGCCGAAGTTCCGCCACGAACTACCTATACCACTCCGTGCCTACCACCAATTTCGTGAGCACCTTCACACAATAGACGGTGTAGTCATCTACAAGGACCGGATTGTCATACCGCCGAGCCTCCGAGAGGACGTCCTATTGGCACTCCACTCTGCGCACCAAGGAATATCTGCCATGACGGCGAGGGCCGAATCATCCGTGTTCTGGCCCGGGATAACACCAGCCATTGCTGCCGTCCGCACAAACTGTAGCGACTGTAACAGAATGGCGCCATCGCAGCCCAGCGCTCCACCAACACCCCCGTGTTACCGGTCTACCCGTTTCAATGCGTGTGCTCAGACTTCTTCACCTATAAAGGCAACAGCTACCTGGTCATAGTTGACAGGTACTCAAACTGGCCCATCATTGAAAGGACCACAGGCGGTGCAGATGGTCTAATTGACAGCCTACGCCGATCATTCGTGACTTACGGAATCCCAGACGAACTAGCATCAGACGGCGGCCCGGAATTTACTTCAACAACTACCCGCCTCTTCCTCAAAACCTGGGACGTACACCACCGACTTTCATCAGTTGCATTCCCGCATAGCAATTGCAGAGCTGAAATCGGTGTGAAGACCGTCAAACGCCTCATAACCAACAACACTGGTACCAATGGGGAACTCGATACAGATGGGGTCCAACGCGCGATCCACCAATATCGGAATACACCTGACCCAGATACAAAGTTATCCCCAGCGATGTGTGTATTTGGACGACCGATCAAGGACTTCATACCTATACTACCCGGTAGGTACAAACCACACGAGACCTGGCGAGAGACACTTGTTGCTAGAGAAGAGGCCCTGAGAAACAGACACATGAAAGCGGCTGAACACTGGTCAGAACACACGAGACGACTACCACCCCTCGTCATTGGCGACCTCGTGAGAATACAAAACCAAACTGGCCCTCACCCCACGAAGTGGGACAAAACGGGCCAAGTCATTGAGGTACGCCAATTCGACCAGTATGTAATCCGAGTCGATGGATCTGGGAGAATAACAATCCGGAACAGGAAATTCCTGAGGAAATATGCGCCAGTACGCATTGCTACACCACGTCTTACCATTGATGACGACCTTCAGCATCATGCATCACGTCGCACTTCACAACCTCAACCTCGACGACAGAAGGAACCCACACACACCATCGCAACTCCTGCGAGATGGAAAGACAATGTGGAGAGCCCCAATAAAACTGTACCACCGGCAGTCGCCACACCATCGTCTGCTATTGTGCCCGACATACCACCTACTGCACCTATGGATGAAGACCGTGCTATAAATGTGCCCACAAGTACCCCAACACCGCAGGACACCCCAGCTCCGACCATGACCCCAACGGCGTCAACAGATGTCGCTCCAGAACTCGAGAAGATTCCTACCCCTACCATGCCAACACGCGTCTCACGTTATGGCCGCAACATCAAACCACCGAATTGGCTGGAAGACTACGAAACCTAAGAGACAATCATCAGTCTTCCTCACTACAGTCTAAAATAAGTAATGAAGACTTGGAGGGAGATAGTACAATATGAACATTGAGATACTAAACGGTCCCTGTATGCTCCCTGTAGCTATATGACTCGCACTTGCGCACAGAATGTATTGCAAATGGCGAACACAACAACGTAGTTTGAACATGTTTCTTTATTGTTTGTCATGTTTACAAAGTTCAGTAAAGTGGCGTAAAACAAATGGACAGAGTTCTTATCTAGTAATCATATTACATGCGTTGCGATTCTGGTGAACATGATTCATCTGACTATATCAATTAATGTGTGAGGTCACATAACGAGTTATATTAGTAACCCGTTATAAGATGTACCTTTCATATGCTAGGATAGGCTGTCAATAAAGAATTTTTGGTGACATAAAATTGACGCAGTGTGACGATTGATGTCATTAAGATCTGGCATTAATATATCTTAATGACAACGTTAACATCGGCTCCTCCAATAATGTGTTTGTTGTAAGACATTTATGTCTTACTTAAGCGACATGTATTGGAACAGGTATATTAAATTCGAACAGCTGAATTTTGTCCGAATGTCCAACAAAATCGATAAATGGTACGCGTGCTGCATAATTTCGTTTTAATATGCATTTATGGCTTTGACTATTATGTGACAATACCTGACGCAACATTGTGGTAACTCAGGCGATGTTGTCGTACTCATGTTCGTCTATCTTCTCATATTCCTTCTCCGAAACAATGTAGGCGATAATGAAGGTGGTGATGCATTTTGCCTCTGCGTTCTCGACCGACCGGAACTTGGGTATGATGTCAACAGCCAACAGCCGACGCCGCGCGATAGGCCTTCCGTGCGGCCTCGCATTTCTACAACGGACGTTATCCCTAGATAATATTATTTTACCAAATATTTGTTTTCACATGTCACCTTTTACACTATGTATGTATATATATATATATATATATATATATATATATATATATATATATATATATATATATATATATATATATACATATATATATATATATATATATATATATATACATATATATATATATATATATATATATATATATATATATATATATATATACATATATATATATACGTACATATATATACATACATATATATACACATATATATATATATATATATATATATATATATATATATATATATATATATATATATATATATATATATATATATATATATATATATATATATAGCTACCGAGGGTGGACGACGGCGGAAGTTAACAATGTGTGTGTATGTATATATATATATATATATATATATATATATATATATATATATATATATATATATATATATATATATATATATATATATATATATATATATACACATACAGTGGGGCGCGATGGCATTCCGGTTACAAGGCCGGACTCTCAATCGAGAGAACCCGGTTTCAAATCCCATTGCGGCCGCTTCGAACCTTTGGCAAGTTTGATCACCCCACATTGCCACAGTTCACTCAGCTGTATAAATGAGTACCTTGCAATACAGACTGTGGTGGAAATGTGAACGAAGTCTTCGGCCAATTGCAGCTTTGCTGAATGCTTCCCAGAGAAGTTGAGATGGCCTTGGAATGAACAGGTCTGCCAGGGGGTGAAGTGTAAAGAGCTTTAAGCGGTCCTATGGACTGGATACCGCGCTATATAAGAACATACCTTTTAACGCAATCATCTATTTACAACACCGGTGACGTATCACTCCTTATAACGCAGGCGTGATGTAGGACATGTTTTCTTGTAAGAGTAATAACCTTTTTGTGAGGGTTCCATAGTGTTTGTAGTCATGGGGTTAATTCTTAAATACCACTACAGGGTTCGCCTCCGTCGACCCGTGAGTGATGTATCCAAATTAATGTTTTATGTTGTATGGACTTTTTCAATGATTACTAAACGTTTGTGATTTTGGATCTTACTTCATTAGATGATATTGCTATTATGTTTGGTTTTAGATTGTTTAAAAAGATTTTAACAAGATTGCCATCCCAAACAACAAGTTCCAGATGGCAAGTGGACAAGGAAGCCATTAACTTATCGAGAGTCCAACAATTGTGTCATCTATGTGTAGCCCGCCCTAATCAAATATCTGTCAATTCTATTTTTAAACATATTCTCACTACTAGCATTAACACAATCATTTGGCAGTTTGTTCCATTCATTTATCACCCTCTGTGAGAAAGAGTACTGCTCCTTAACTAACGCTGCTTTGTGTCATCTGGTTTTACTGCCTTCTTTAAGTTTGAAGAACATATTCCTATCAACATCCCCATTACCGTTCACTATTTTAAACACTTCTATTTGGTCTCCTCTTAGTCTCCTGGTCTCTAGTGTTGTCAAACCACATTGTAATAATAATTTGCAGGTCAAAGTATGATAAATTTATAAATGTGTACAATCAACGGAAACAATATCTGACTGATTAATACTTTTGTATATGCAAAAACTTGTTTATATTGTAAATTAAACAAACATAATGCATACAGTACACATGCCTGCATTGGCCATCATTAATAACTATTTGCTACTTTAAAAGCATCCTTGTCACAATCATATAATTTTCAAGTTAATGATATTTCTATCCAGCTTACAAACCAGAGTGACACTAGCAGTTAGTAATAATTTAATTAGTTGTGTTGTTAATATTGGCACAGTACATTGACTAGGGGGATGGCATACACATATGCATAAGCGTATTTTGTGTATTGGTGGGGCATGAAAATTGTGAGTTGAATTTTTGAAAAACAATGTCACTTTTACATCATTACTATTTGGAGAAGCCAAAACAGTTGCTCACCCGCCCCTGATATATCCCTGCGAGCAACTATCATGCAGATACACAGAACACATCTAATGCAAGTGGATCAACCAATCAAGTAGAGTTAAAATCATACTCTTACAGAAGTTAAGATTCGTGAATGATTTTAGTTGAAAATCAAGTTCTCTGTGCAAATTCGCGTCAATATTAATAAGCATCACACAAGATACATTCATGCTCACAAACACAACATCAAGTTTGGAATGTGTCTATACATTGGCCACACTTAATATTTCGTATCTGCTTTTTATTGTCAGTTGTGGAACTCAGCTATCATGACAATAATATCCCATTTAGTATTTATATCAATGTAGTGAACATTGTAAAAAATATAAATTAAAATGATGTAGTAAACTTATTAATGCTTGAAAAACAATAAGGATTTGTGTAGTCAGCGTTGTTGTTGTGGTTCAAGCAAATGGTAGTATGAAACTGCTGATATAATTATAAAAGTTTCAATTACCATTCAGTAACGCAGTGAGCCTCATCAACTACAATTGTATATATTCTCCCCTGAAAAAGCTCATATGTAGTACAAGCAGTGCTTCGGGACTCAGTAACATCACTGGAAAGTCCCTGTTTCACCCTTTCTCTGAAAATTTTGTTTTTCATATTCAGAAGATGCTGTTAATATAATGTTTCAGAGTCTGGGCTGCTGAATGAAATGTAATGTCAATAAACATACACAAACTACTGACATAGTAGTTGTTTTTGTCACTGGGCAAGAACACATTAACTATGCAGCTTTCATGCATATACAGTGTATGCGTGTTTGTTATACCATGTTAATATTTTTTATAATATATGTATATATATATATATATATATATATATATATATATATATATATATATATATATATATATATATATATATATATATATATATATATAATAATAAACATGGCCAAGGCTGCGTACAATTAAACAAAATCAAATCAATTACATTTCGTTTTTCATTTCAATTACAGCAGTCCTGTTTCAATTACAACTACATATTCATTAGCTGGATCTCCTCATACAAATGCACATATATGCACACATTGCACACACCAAAACATTTGGAAAGAGGGACATATGAGCATGATATAATTAAGATTAATCTAAGTTTTACGTATAAACTTCAGGAACAAATGTAAATCTGAACTGAGACAAATTAGAGAAAAACAATTTGAATTATAATTGAAGTTGTAAAGTGAAGTGAATTAAGCTGAAGGAAAAACTTACAGTTTCCTTTCTGCACATTGAGTGCCCCTGAAGCCATTTTCTCTGGTCAAAAGATGTGTACTATTTGCAAATTCAGTCCATTCTCCGTTTGTCTGTTTAGTCAAGCCAAAAATTTCATGCTGAAGGGTCATTCATCAGTTAGCCATAAATGTCTTTGCTGCAATAGGCTATTTCCAGTATCCCTGCCAATAGATGGTATAACGTTGGACATTGCCACACAAAGAAATACAGACTGCTGATATCCTCGTCATTAAAAAAAAGTATTAATTTTTTTTCGTGCACACGGTATACATATTGTCCTTTGTTCTATGACGTCTATCATTCTTGAATTTTGCATGGATAATATGTACCAACATGTCTACATATTCAGTACATTTCAAATTTGTAGCTTGTAAACTTCTCAAGTTAGAAGCACCTGAAAATATATCAAAATAATGTGTGCGTTTTGGGGCGCTTTCACATTACAGGGCATTACATACACAATGTGCATGTAAATGCTTATTTGTTTTGCTGAAGTGCTTATGTATGGCTACCAGTATTAATCATCGGTTAAAATATAAGCAAATTCTGAGGTATCAACTTTATACATTTCATAAAATGTTGATGATTTGACACGGATTGATCCATATATCAGACATTATTGGAAAATAACCGGTTTTGTTTACATGCAAGAAACATAGTGCAGAGAGGAAACAAATTTTATTTAAGTTATTCGCATTGCATTTGTGAGGGGGTCTATTTGGCTGAAAGCTACATCCATACCACATCATATTAGTAACTGCAATACCAATGGGTGTACCATTTAGCAACTAGGTAAGCTAATTAGGATATAATAAATGTATGCAAGTTTATTTTATTGTATAAAATGTAATCAATATATTAAAATATTACTTTACAAACAACTTTAAGCATTTACATGCAAATTGTGTTTGGAATGCCCTATGCCTGTTTAAGATGTTAACAAAGGTTTACAGCCCGAAATCGCACCAGTTATTTTGACCTGTTTTCAGGTGCCTCTTTTTTAGGACTGACTAACTTGATTGCAATTCAAACATGAACCACGACATGACAAATCTGCGTTACTGGAATAGTCTGCCATATATGTTATATGTATGAAATGAAAATCAATACAATGGCTTACCAACATCAATAGTGTTACCGCTCAGGTGAACAGCACCAAGGCCCATCATGTGTAGTCTTCCTACCGATAACCAACCCCATGCCACCAGGTGCCAACCGATGTGCTCGCCGGGTAACATATCATGTACACGAGAGAAAATTGTGTATATGAGGGTTTTTGTGTACCCTATTGAAAGTATTCACATCAGGCATCACATCACATCACGTCCACCAGCAATGTTTTGTATGCAGGCAAACTGCTTTTCTTTCAGTGCAAACGTTTAATTTAGCGACTCTTGCGCTATCGATAGCACATGCGACTCGTAAGGATTCAGTAGACCTTACCGGATGAAGTGCCAGCAGCAAATTATCTAGTTTAATGAGCTACTTATGTATACGCCCAGAATCTGGGCGATTATATAATTTCCGTCAAAATTAAAACTACCACTCTGCGTCCAGGCGAACATGTGTGCGACAAACGGTGGCCCTACAGCGCGGAGCCTGGATTATCAAGGCTATACATTCGTGTGAAACAATAAATAGGAAGTTCAGTTGCGGTCTGAATCCTGCAATTTGCAGGGAAGCGCTCAGCTACGCTGGTTCTAAAATATATACTCCACCGTGCGGCGACAATAAATTATTATGAAGCTGTCTGTTGCAGCCGCTAGACTCCACCATGCGGCGCCACTATTATGAAGCTGGCTGTTGCAACCGCTAGACTCCACCGTGCGGCGCCACTGTTATGAAGCTGGCTGTTGCAACCGCTAGACTCCACCATGCGGCGCCACTGTTATGAAGCTGGCTCTTGCTGTCACTACATTCCGTCGAGTTGCACCACTGTTATGTTGGGAACCACACACCTTTAGGGCAAATATGCACAACAGCAAGCACTGGCGTGGTAGTAAGCCAATGTGGCTGCCACGCCTGACTAGACGCGTTTACTGTTTTTGATTATATACGTGACGTATCACTCAACGACTATCAACGACAAAGACAAAGCGTGTCACACCCAGTTCTTCAATAAACCGTTTCAATGCATTGGCTTTACTTATCCATCATACGTCACCGAATGCAAGGGTAAATAATTGTTTGCACGGTGTTTACGTGTGATAGTCCATATATGCGTGTGGATAACGTCAGTTTAAAGAGATGGTCCTCCAATCATATAGAACAAAACGGAATATTCTGCAATCCGATTATAAACTACGAGTTAGATACTTAGCATTCTTTTTACCTCTCATTTTAAATGTTGTGTGATGCTGAAGATCAAATGGAATGTCAGACTGACGTTCAGACATTCAGTAAGTAAATATACCGATATGAACAGAACACCAATTTTATGTTATGGTAATCGAAAATAACAAAAATAATTTAAAAAACAAAACACTTTACAAAACACTGCAAAACTTCGATATTATTTACTACCATAATTAACTTGAATTTTATCAATTTCAAAATAATAGATCAGTCCGAACATTCTGAACTGAAAATAGCTAAACAAAAATAACTGTTCATCGGCTTCACCTCCTCCCGGCCCACCCCGGCCCACCCCGGCCCACGCAGCGAGCGTAACAAACTCGCCAACTATTTGTGCAAACCAAGCATTATTGGAAACAAAGTGAAATTTTTCTTAAGGTGTGCTGCCATTACCGGTTTTAGCAGCAGCAGCAGCAGCAGCAGCAGCAGCAGCAGCAGCAGCAGCAGCAGCAGCAGCAGCAGCAGCAGCAGCAGCAGCAGCAGCAGCAGCAGCAGCAGCAGCAGCAGCAGCAGCAGCAGCAGCAGCAGCAGCAGCAGCAGCAGCAGCAGCAGCAGCAGCAGCAGCAGCAGCAGCAGCAGCAGCAGCAGCAGCAGCAGCAGCAGCAGCAGCAGCAGCAGCAGCAACAGAAGCGGCAGCAGTGGTAGCAGTGGTCGTCGTCGTCGTCGTCGTCGTCGTCGTCGCCTCCACGCCTTTTATTGTAGCGGTATTGTTATAGTATATACCAGTTATACATATTACATGCATAATTTTAATAATGCTGCTAAAATATTGAAAGCATTGCAGCGGTGTTTTCATAGGGTGCTCGTAATGTAGTCTTTAAAATTATTGTACCAAAGTACCAGAGTAGCGTTTCTGCAGCAGTTCTGGTAAAAGAATATATATATTGTGTTGGTCAGCATTTTGTAATTTGTTGTAATATGTTGAATGGATGTTCAACAGAGATTTTGTAATGTTTTTATGTATAATAAACCATTTCGTATTATTACATTGTGATTATTGCATTCTCCGCAAATAAACATTACACAATAGGAACATAAGTTTCGTAGCGTAGACATGGTAGCAGCGCTAACAGCTAGTCTCAAGTTAGTGGGCTGAGATCAACGTGATCGAAACATCTGTGTAAAAATTAGACATATATAATGATGATGATATACATACATACATACATACATACATACATGCATGCGTGCGTACGTACGTACGTACGTACGTACGTACGTACGTACATACATACATACATACATACATACATACATACATACATACATACATACATACATACATACATACATGCATACATACATACATACATACATACATACATACATACATATAGATCGACGTGGTAGTAAAAACGGGTAAACAAAACATCCGTGTAACATTTTAATTTCTTTACACATATATACCCAACACAACTACCTAATTCCCTATTAACAACTAAACAGGTGGGCTGAGATCGACGTGCCGAGATCGACGTGGGCCAAGATCAACGGGCCGAGATCGACGTGGGCCGAGATCGACGTGGGCTGAGATCGACGGGCCGAGATCGACGTGGGCCGAGATCGACGGGCCGAGATCGACGTGGGCCGAGATCGACGTGGGCCGAGATCGACGGGTTCCCCCAGTTGCACTCAGCCGGCGATCATGCGCGCCGTGTTGTTTGTTGACATGCAGCACGGTTCAATGATTTGTGAAACTTGCAGCGCCTAAAAAGAAAGTATTGAGCTATGTGATTTTTTATAAAACTTGGTCAGCATGTCAATGAGATGATGGCAGTTGTGAAAATGTTTCAGAATTTGTAGTGGTCACGTTTTCTAATAATCAGATAAAACGTTAACAAGACCACATCTGCAATTTTGTATTGAGGTCTGACCTCTAAACCGAGTTTGAAACATAGTACAAATACATGTTAAAATAGTAAATGAGTATGTTATCCGTGTAGTCGATTGCTCATCTAAGTAAGTTAAAAATCGTCGGTATATGTGGATGTGGTGTGTCTGGATAATGAAGTAGATAGTGGGGCCACTGTGCAAAACGTTTTCTAGATTGTATTAATTTCAACAGGTTATATATTACTTGCAACGGTCTAGAAATAATACATGGCATGGAGAAACGCACGCACACACGCACGCACGCACGCACGCACGCACGCACAAACGCACAAACGCACGCACGCACGCACAAGGCACACACACTCACACACGTACGTAAGTACGCACGCTCGCACGCACGCACGCACGCACGCACGCACGGGCACGCACACATGAACAATAACACCACGCACATCCCAGCTATTTAAAAAAAAAACAGCCGATCAGGGTTGTTTGTCTCATCGTGGTTCACTCCTGCGGCAACGATCGTTATCGTTTTAATAACTGGAATGACACAAAGACTTTACGGCGCAGTCTGGCAAAGAAGTAAAGATAATACAGGTATGTTTTGAATAGAAATATAGTTAACACAAAGGAAAGACCGCAGTATCGCAGATAGCCATCTTGACTCCCGAAGGCGTGTAAGTGACGAACATAGGGTGTCTGTTTGAGTGGTTCTGCAATGTCCAACTAGACCAGTGATGCGGTCTTCCTTGATGACGTCACTGGAACACGGCCGAAGGTATGTGGTGGTTGGTTATCATCGCACAACTTAATCTACACACATATGCACAAAACCACAGCCCACCGACAACATTCCTTCTGTTCCCCTGTCACCCGAGTGACAGTGGCACATGTCGTTGGTTAAATGTTACCTATAAAGCGACATTTTCTGAACGCTTAACAGAAAAAATATTATTTACAAATCATAATATTAAGATATAGTTTATTCCATATTCTACAAGAAAATCCGCCAACGTGAAACTGCAAAAACTCAAACGTGCATGTGATTTATTTATGGCCGGTCTCTCGCGTATCGGTGAAAAAAGCCATGTTTCGTGCGCCGTGTCAATGCTTGGCCCGGATCCAAACCCGATACAACCGGTGCAACTGCATCACGATTTGCTGTTTTCTATATCATATATTATACGAAAGCTTCGAGTCATATGATTTATTGCATCGGTCAAATGTGAAGCCTAGATCGGGCTACGCGGATAATCATTGTCTAGCCAATAGATGATACAGGAACGGTTGAATTGGAGTTGCTGAATTTTGTCAATCATTACCAACAGAACGATACAATTTAAAAGATCTTTATCGCACAATGTATTTCACGTGTTGATCCCCATAACGATCGTGTTTCGCCGACGCCTTCTCACAAGCATATATAATGTTGATTGCGGCTTAGACCCGTGTCAGACACAGCAAGAAAATATCGGAGCAAGCTGTGGCGTCGTAGACGCGGCGCATTCAGGATCAGTGACCCAAAGAAACAGCAGCGTTTACATAACGGGTTGCTATGAAGGTATAGTGTGGCAAAGAACCGGTTATAAACAGAACTGACGCAGGCATACAATACGTTACACCGCCGACTGCTCCACAGTTGGCATACATATGTCATTGACGGTTTTTTTAAGATTCAGTTCACACGGGCAGCACGGAGTTTCGTACGGGCAACATGTTTTGACAACTGGTTTAGCTCATGTCTTAAGACGGTCACCAACTGTGCTCTATATCGCGCGGTACTTACAGCAAAATGAGGATATCAGGACAACTGCTGACTATGTGAAACAAATATGCTGTTAAAATTACTATGTTACAATTATTTGAAGCTAATTTTAGGGAATATTGACGAAACACAAACGTAAATTTCACCATGCCGTGAAAAACTCATTAACCTAGAGAAATAAACATGTAATATGTTGATCCCCACAACGACTGTGTTTCGCCGTCGCCTCGTCACAAACAGATTTAACGTTGGGTGCGGTTTAGACCCGGATCAGGCACAACACGGCAATGTCGAACTGTGCCGTCGTGTACGTGGCGCTTCCAGAGTCACTGACCCGAGGAATGAGGTACGGACTGGGGGAGACCTGCGTGTCCGAAACATCAACGGTACAATGTGCTGGCGATGGTTGCTGGAAGAGGGTGGAGCGGTTTGACGAGAAGTTTAAGTCGGGCAGGATGATGATGATGATCTTGCTGTCTGCATTTTAAGGTCGTGACCTAAATATAATTGATTGAGTTGCCGGAACACGCTTACCGCTCGCGATGTCCCGCCAGTCACTTATGACACACACGCGCACGCACGCACGCACGCACGCACGCACGCACGCACGCACGCACGCACGCACGCACGCACGCACGCACGCACGCACGCACGCACGCACGCACGCACGCACGCACGCACGCACGCACGCACGCACACACACACACACACACACACACACACACACACACACACACACACACACACACACACACACACTGTTCAGAGCAACTGGACAATACTGCCTGGTCAACGCAGCTCTGACCTAAAGGCAAGCCCTGTGCCGGAACTAACGTGAATGTATTCCTGGCATTTCTTGCGTACTGTATAAATCTTATCATGCGTTCAGGCGTGAACGTCTACAACTGATACGAATGGTTGTTAGGTTGTGTATGGCGCGCATGTTATTCTTACAGAGCTTCGATAGATGTTTTTCTATAACGGCGACATTGTACCATTGCGGCTTTATCTCCCCTTTCGCGTTACCCCAGCCCCTACCTTAATTGTCGTCACTGACATTGTCGATAGGAATGTTGTCTGAATTAACGTAGTAAACCAGAAAAGTGTTTCTTAGTTTAGAATCTTGGTCATAGTTCGCGTCAAAGCATTTTAAAGCGGCTTGAAGGGAACACATGCACGCGCGCGCATGCATACATGCACAACAACACACGCGCACACACACGCCCGCACGCACACATGCAGGCAGGCAGGCAGGCAGGTACGCACGCACGCACGCACGCACGCACGCACGCACGCACGCACGTGACAATTTCACACCGGTTATAATAACAATAAGTTAATATTATATACTATATATATACAACATACGCTAGTACTATGTAGGCTTAAATCAGAGCGGTAGTACAATACTTTACACACACAAACACATCTCTACTATCTTTATACATGCATATGGAAATAGAACATAATAAAAAACTGCAACTTTCTTAAACTTGAATGTGCTAGCTTGGAGTTTGCACATTTCATATCTGCTTAAAAGTATTCTTGGTAGTTATGAAAATAACACTGAACATTATCAACAATAATAGTGCATGAGCGTTTTAGTGCATGATAGTTTGACCCCAATTCTGGCAGACCTCTTTAACATTCCTTTGTACATGCCGCCTAAAAACAGAATCAACAGTACAGAAACAGCTTTTTACATTATCACTCTAATTTTGCTGCACCATTACCATATTACAGTAATATACACATGTCTCATCCATAAGTAAATTATTACTTACCTAATAGCAAATATTTAATCAGAATTAATATTATATTCTATGTATACAGCAATCTTTATGCTATATACTTAGTTTCTTTAGTTACTACGTTTAAATTATCTAAATTCTTTAACTAATAAATTATAATAAGTCGAAGTTGATCATTTATCATGCCAGAAATCACAAAGTGATTTGCACAGCAGCCAAAGAACATGATGAAATCATGGGCACCATGTTAAATGACGACATTTCGGCTTTACATTGATAGCAATGTCATCATTGTAGGTAAATTGTGTGCGAAGTCATGGGTGATTGAAATGACCCGTCCCAAGAAGTTTTGAGAAATCTAGGTTTAAAGTTTTCCACAGCTCTTCTGTTTTTATTTATGGTAAATCAATAAAATATATTAAACGTTAATTTATCGTACAACAAAATATTTACAAAATAGAGAAATTTATTATTTATGTAAAATATATAAAATATTACAAACATACAATTTAAAAAAAAATTAATATATTACCTACTATTAATATTGCTGCTTGGTATTTTTTTATTTAGCAGTAAAACTACTGCACCTTAAACTTGTTCTTTTATTATTATTATTTCATTAAAATTAATTAGCTAATAATGATATTTAGCATAATTTCACTTTTGCAATCTGTTTAAAATGAGTATACAATATGCAAAGTTTGATGGCATTATGTTCAGCCGTTTATGAGTTGTGAATAAAAAACTTTTTTATATAAGTGCTCATGTTGGTGCCGTTTTTTATGCAGTACGCATAATAGAACCTGTCCAATGAAACTGTCACATTCATAGGTTATATAATGATCATAACTTCTCTTCTACAAAATATATAAACAAAAATCATAAATATGTGAAATTGTAACAGTTTAATGTTTAAAATCACGAACACGATTTATATTGAAGGACTGTAGGAGACAATATGTGAGAAGAACAGGATTGTGGTGAAAAGACTGTAACGTTTCGTCTGACGGCCGCTAAGGCGACACACAGTGACAAAGACAGGCATATCGGGAATCTCAATACCAGTATTTATAATGTTAACCTGGGCGGATCCAGACACTGAAAAATATGTTGCTTAGTTAAAAAAAACGTGAAAGGCACCATAACTTAAGAACCACTTAAGATACAGAGCTGTGTTATACAGCACTTAAAAGGTCTACAAATGAATTATAGTATGGATTACTTACTATTATTATAACCGTTTTCATATAATATAAAAATACATGTATAACATGTTATGAAGAAATGTGGTGAAATGCGGTAAAATGGCAGAGGTGGTTCGATGGGGTATGAAAATTGATGGAACCCTACACAAATATGCTGGCTACTACCAAAAAGTTATAGCTAATAACCTAAGGAAGTAGAGAAAAAGTTTGATGTTTTTATCCGGTCCGTCCCCGATACCATCAAACATATCGCTATCGAATCTGATTAAGCATCTGTCTGTGTTGAGTAACTTACTCCAGATGTGAAAAGCGCCAAAGTGAGCAGCCCTCGACCAAGAAACAACGAGATAAAACCGTACTATTTGTTCCGAGGAGAACCGTTGCATTTGGCACCCTTCATTTTGGAGTTATTCTGCCCCTATGATCAAGGCAATCATTTACCGTTGTTTTTTTTTCTTCAAATAATATCGTAAACAATGTAAACATTGGCCCTACTCTCTCGAGCATGACAATTGGTGCTGTGAATCGCGAAGCTGCCTTATATGGATTTGGGGCACAACTCCCCTTAGCTAGGTACACGGCTCAAAAACAAGACATTCGAGATAGCCGTACTAAACATATTAAAATGAAAGTGCACACATAATCTGCATATTATTGTTATTAAACTTCGGGTAAATACTTAATAATTAAAAGTATACGATTACGGAAAGTTTGAACAACATAATATTTTGGTAACATTCAATTGTCATTACGAAGCAATGGTATCGGCGAACTAGTACTTACTAAGGTAGTTTCAAACAGTAGCCTCCCGATCACATCGGCTCCGAAAGTGAATTTATTGTTAACGATGATAGATTAAGACGTACATGGGTCCACTCATTTGGTAAGGAGTTCCTTCGCGGCATGCGAATAAATTTTTTAATTATTGCATCGTTGATTGACTATATAATTAATGTAAATATTTCTAGGTTGGGTATTATGCCAAATAAGAACGTTGCACTGTAGTATGATTCGTTGACTAAGTTGCGAAAATTCTTATGATTTAAGAGTTGCATTGTGATTTGTATCCTATCTACACCACACCCTTCGTCTCGTACCAGGTTTGTCATGAAATACTATTATGATATATATTGTTCTAACTGATCCTATGTGATGCATGGTTAGGGGTGGATCTAGGCTTGTTGGCAGGGGGTCTCAGTCAGCCTTAGTCACGCGTCGTTCTACTTAGGAACCGGGGGGGGGGGGGGTCGACGACACACGTGTCTTTCCACTTACAGAAGGGTTAATTTTAACCGGCTGCTAATACTTCAGTCTTTACCTTGTCACTATTTCCGATATAGGCCTATATGTGCGTGTGTGGTCGAACAATCACTGTGCGTGTCTTGAGCGGCGCATCAATGATGGCAACAATGGTTTTGTTGTATCTGTTCACAGCATAGTTCACGTCATCAGGCAGATGCTTTGCCAGTAGCAATGGTCGGATGTCCTCACATGTCGCAGTAGTACTGATATGTCTATAGCTCCGACTCGTCGTCTTTACACGGATGTGTGGTAGCTTCGCGAGTTATAACGTGAAGTGAATTGCCGAGTGGTCAGACATGTGTGGAATATATATTCTTATATTTTTCTAAACCTCATCGGAGTTATCAGGAGATCCACAGTGTGTCCAGCAGCAACTGTCGGGTCTTCTACTTCTGCAGCGTCCATGTTTCCATGTCCTGTGGGTATGCATTTACATTTCCCAAAATTGAATAACATTTACCATTTTTCTGACCATTTAACTAATTTATCTAGATCATCCTGTAAACTGTGTTTATCTGTATCATTAGTAAACTTTCTGAATACTTTTCGTGTCAAAATCATTGTCCTCAGTGAGGTCGCCATCAAGATCGCTTTCCCAGCTTGCTTCACGTCACATAAAGATCTGGCATTCAGCAAGCAGAAATACACTTGGCCTACTTATAGCTCATCGCGTTCACTGTCAAGTCGACTCATGTTCTGTAAGCAGATTTCGCGTCTCACGGTAAACAATGGCGGGGGGGGGGGGCGAGGGTTAATTAGCACAGCAATGGGTCTTTTCTTTGACCTCCCTGTCCTACAGTCCCGGTGAATCCGCCGATTGTTCAAGCGTCCATGTACTGCCACACAGGCGTCCTGGTGCAAGTTAAAATCCGGTCGCAATAGACCATCCAGTCCGTAGAAGATCAGTTTTATTGTATGTGATCATGCTGTGAAGAACAGTTGTGTAGTTACCGTCACGCCTGGACGACTAGTAGCAATGTTGCAGCAGAGGTGCAGTTCACTGCACAGGTACACACTACGTATAAGTTACTAAAATACTAAAAAGTAATTAAATTGTTAAACTTGTTAAACATCATAGCGAACTATCGACCTGAGACTTTCATATAAAAAACAACTATTACAATTGCGCTGCCGTACCTTGGTTAAAAAACTGGTAAAAATGGAAACTATCCAAGAGTTTGTTTTGGTGCAGCCACATAGAGGCGCAATCCAACTGACTGTCAGTCTTCCGCATTCACTGACAATGACAACATCCACAAAGCATAATTATTTGAACAACAATGTAGGAGCAACAACGTGTTGATATGAGAAAGTACACATTCTCAATGAGCAAAATAAATAAATGAATGGAAGATAATGATTATGTTAATCCTAGCAGTGTGTACATGTTTAACAATGCAATTTATATCTGATAAAGAGGGGATGCACATATGAGATGAACAATTGTTGAAGTCTAAATAAGCCAATGGATTCCTTGTCCACGTTTCATATGGAGATTGTTGTTTTTGGCACATTATTACCATACCAACTAACCGTAGCAGGGACGTCACTGCCCACTAGGCTACTGCACAAATGGTAGCTAATCGAAAGGACCTGATTGTTAAATTTTGGCTAAATAAAACCGACGTACCAGACGTGTGGTCTTGGTGCCCGATGATCACGGATGTTACTGTGCCAATAACAATGTTGTCAATGTGGAACAGATAATGTTCTCACGGTATTCTGAAGTTTCGAATACCTGGTCATATGATGTTACCATCGGTCGCATTTTTGTCTAGCTTTTACGCACAAGGACAACACATAATGTAGGTATGACAAACACAATGACACAATCACTGTGAGATACGCACAACTACACAGACAGTTGAAGACAAACAGGTCTGGGTTGGAAGATTGAGTTAACAAAGCAAATGACATCTAAAATATATCCCGCCCAAATTAGGACCGGTTAAAGCAAAGTAGCCAAGAATGGTATTTTAGGATAAACCTAATAGTGTAATTCTTAAACCATACGAATTTGCATAGGTATATAAGTAAGTAAGTAAATTTGATTTCCTCATCCACATAATATACAACATAATTCAAGACTAAAGCAACACAGATGAGGTGGCTACCAGAGAATAAACTTATCGAGCTGGTAGCTTAACCTTGTCAACAAATCACACTAAAGCGCATACAACTGTTTAACACTTTTCCACGGCAGAATACCTTGACGAATTGGAAACTATTATGAAAAAAGGCGTCCTTGGAATATTTATATTGATTTATTAAATAAATTAACAATTTAATTATAACGATAAAACGACCCACTTTAGAGGTATAGTACTTAATTTAACATTACCAATATAAAACACGTAAAAGGTGATCACAAACTATCTCTTTTTATGTGTTAAACGGACTAACTATTTTATCAGTATAATATTGTTGTTTGGTCACGTAACTGATATGATCATGTCGCGTTTGATTCGGTGTATGATCTGCAATGCTCCAGTAGTGATGGGCATTCTAGTAGACTTGACTCCGTTACGAATGATGCACGGTTGATCTAAAACAAATGCGTCGCTACGAGTTTTTGAGTAGAAGGGTCAAGAGCGAAGTAACGAGACCGTCACACACATCGACAGCAAGCTCTCCAGCCGTAGAAGGAACTGACGACAATATCAACAGCGACCGCCTGACATTGCCCGTTGACTGACAACGCAGTCGCTACACAACTAGAGCAGTCGCAAACACGGATTGCTATCACACAAGGACGATGACGAAGAAATTAACTAAGGTATGCCAGAAGGCATTCCTGCTATGTAGCATTCATTCATGAATATGTATGTTCCTCCCAGACTCGAGTAACCGTTCAGTTCACTAGAATATTTTATTGTCGACACATTTGAGCGACGGCGCGCCGTTTCATGGGTCAATGAGTCAATAGACAGTTTGTGACATGATACGGTATTATGCACTAAACCCGGAATGAACTAGTATGTTAGTGCAAACACGAAGCATAGAGATCTCGTCTCAATAGGTGTGCAGAATTGTTGCTTGTATCGAATCTGATGAGTGTTATTTTATACTTAATTTCGTACTCAGGAAACTCAAACTGAAGGGTTGGCAATGTTTGTATGCCATTGGCACAATTCCCTAAATTAAAGATTGCGTTCTTACCATATGGGTGATGGTGGCATGGAGAAGGTTCCACCAAAATATAAAAAAAATGTTTTTATTATTAGCGTCATTCCCATAAATGAATCCTTTTTTGCTCCCCCCTCCTTCGATGGGTGATTTCGGGGACAATGCACCACCCCAAGCACGGCAGCAAATTTTTTTGGCGATGACGCGGGGATCTCTTCAGTCTATTGGGGTCAAACCTTTTGGCGTCGTTTGCATGAATACAGCTCTGCGCCCCCATTCTATTGTCCACCCACTTGAGCGACGGCGCGTCATTTTACTGTCATGAACTAAACGTCACTGTGCCGATTCACACAATTGAACGAAGGATACCCCTTGCGGGCAAACTGGATTCGACTACAGTGCGTTAGTGTCAACAGCAATCGGAGATATCGCAACACAGTAGTTGTGCGGGATTATTGCTGGTGAGTATTACTTCTTCAAAGACATTGCTAATAATGTAAGATATCTTATTACACGTATTTACAACTAGTTTAAGTAGGATGGCAAACTGAGACGTGGTATTCACAACTAATTTAAGTAGGATGGCAAACTGAGACGTGGTTTTGCCTACGCGTCAGACAGGTGTGCCATGATGGCTGAATGGCACGTAACACATTGCTTTGTCAACGGGTCTGAAAGGTGTGCTGTGATGACTGACTAGTGCACTGTAACACCGAATGTATGGTCACATCCCATGGCAGTTTTAACACACACAGGATACACATGGAATTCGCATAATGTTATTGATTGACTACCACATAAAGAGTAACGCGATATGCACACAATTGTAGCAAAGCTGTCAGAATATACTTAATATAATGTCACATAGACGCAGTATTTCAATGGCAGATACATAATATGAACACTGTTGTGAATTGTGGACACGTCAGCGTAAACAAGTTGCATTTAGGAACGTGTACGAATATACGCCTTTGCTCAATGTCGATCAACTGGCAACATACGACTTCCTTGTGTTGTTCACCGTCCATTTATTGTCGAATTACCAACATGTGTGTAACCTATCACCGCGTGACGGTGTGTAGTCAAAGCCTTAGTGCTGCGCCACACACTACACTGTATGACTCATGGTCGTGGTGATATAAATGACTACCTGGCTACTTACAGTGGTGGATATGTGAAGACACATTGAAGTATTTTACGTGGAGAAAGCAAGTGAGAGAAAAGTGAACGAAAATTAAGTGTCAGAAATTGAAGGAAAGGCATGAAATATTACGGGAAGTACACAGAGGAATAAAGAGATCAGCAAGAACGTACACCATAGTGTACATTGCCAAGTAAGCAGCATTGGCAGAAATATAAGCACAACACAAAAAACAAGACAAAATTCCATTCCCACATTGTGGAACAGAATGTTGGCTTATGACAGAAACATATGTTATGCAACCAAATCAAAACAACGCCTACAAAAATAATGCGAATATTCTGGCCAAGAAATATCACCAACAACGAAGCTAACAAAGTTTCATTCATTTGCAGTGTAACTCACGCATTTGGCTTCCATTTCCCGCTTTCATGTAAATCTCACGCACATTAGCCGTTTCAATGAATAACTAACGAAACGAATTTCCATGCACGTGTTGATATGTAATATTACCATGCACGACTGGTAGCGTTGGGCGTCCATGGGATCCAATTCAATAACATGTTCATTTAATATTGTTGCGTGAGAAAAAAATTTGTTCACAGTTTCCTTTGGGGCAGTTTTGTGATTTTGTACGAATGCCATTTTGCAAAAGGACAAATGCCACCGAGGTGATAACAAATCATATGTACATGTCAGTAGCAATGCGCAATTACGGTGCATAGTTATTCAAAATGTATGCATTTGTACGGAATCAAGCCTTTTGTACAACTTTAACAAACTCTCAAAACAAACGTTTTTGGAATTAAGTTGCCCAAATTGTTATTCTGATTCCATCGAATCGAATATTCTCAGTACGTTAGCTAAAATATTAAATTATATGAACGTGCTTTAATTTTGCCCACCTTATACACTCCAATGTCAACGTTTCGTTGGAGTCGACCAGATACCGTTGGCGGGCGTTAAGGGAGCTGGTCTTGCCCATCGTTGGCATACTGTAAATATATACATATATATATATATATATATATATATATATCCAACCACCCCTTATAACACGTAGGACTGGTTTTTTGATTTCGGTTTGATAAACACTAATGATAGTACTGGTAGTTGCTAATTTTGAAATATTTCTTGGAAAGCTGACATTAGGTAGCTTAGATGTTTTGAGTAGAGTGTAAATTATGTTCGAGTACAACCTGTCCATTTTCATTTTGTTTTCATTACAAGTCTCACTCGATATTATTTCTGGTAATATCGAGTGAGATTTGGTTTAGCTTAATGTTGACAATCATGTTTTTTTCATTGCCATCTTCATTGATCTGATCATTGATCTGATCATTGATCTGATCATTCATCTGATCATTCATTTGATCATCACTTACCGTGATTTGCATCCATATATTATAACTTGTTAGCAATATTGATTACACATTTTTCTTTTTAGGAATATTGGAAGTTTTTCGTCCTGAAATATCTTGCAGTATATTCCAAATCTAATATTATTATTTAAATTAAATACATCAGGGATGGCATAATTCCAGAAGTAAGAGACCTTAGTTATGAAGAACACCATTATACACAACCGGCTGATATGCATAAAACGGCTAATGTACAGATACATACACGGAGAGAGGAGTTTCTCAGCACACTCTTACATACGCACATGTATAATATTTATAGTATATAATATAGCATAACATAGGTACATATACTTCATGACGGCAGGAGAGCATATCATTATAAGTACAAAACAAGACATGGTTTGGGTGAACTCGTACATCATTTAATGCAAAAACATCACTTGTTCAATTAGAAACATACAATTAAATACATATGAAAATGTCTCCCAAACACACCCAAACCATGTATGTAGGAATAGTGCCGGTAGGGCATTCTCCGCTCACAAGTGGGTAAAACGCACCAGGAAACCAAAGGAACAGTAATCAGTACTACCTGTTTCCCTTGGGTAGCTGCTAAATGTTTCCGCATAAACCATGACGGGTTCAAGTAACGTTCATATGAGTTACTAGCCCAGCTTTGATGTATCCCCTCTGCTCTTCCCATATGTGGAAGGGGCTAGAAAATGTGCCCTAAAACTAGGCTGTTCCATCCTTACTTGGCCTGAAAACCGCGTCCGGCGGGATCACAATACTGCGGTAGAACTAGAAAAGATAACCGAAAGATGAAATTGGCAATGTGGAACGTACGAACCCTGATGGACAACCCAAAGAGCAACCGTCCCGAACGCAGTACTGCCATCGTCGCCAGAGAAATAGCAAGATATGACATTGACATCGCTACCTTGAGCAAAACACGTTTTCCCGAAGAAGGTCCGCTCAGAGAAGACGGCGGTGGCTACACCTTCTGGAGAGGAACTCCAGTCGATGACCGTCGCACACACGGAGTCGGCTTCGCCATCAACAATAAGATCGTCAGTTAGTTGGCTAAATTCCCCGTTGGCATCAACGAACGCCTCATGACACTACGTCTGCGCGTAAACAGCAACCAACTAGCTACCATCATCGTCAGCGTCTACGCTCCGACACTCGATGCCGAGGAGGAGGACACCAATCAGCAGTTCTACTCCGAGCTGGACCTAGTCCTAACCACCGTCCCCAAGGAGGACAAGCTGATTCTGCTGGGGGACTTTAATGCCAGAGTAGGCCGTGACTGCAGACTGTGGAACAACATCATCGGCAAGGAAGGGGTTAGAACGGCTAACTGAAATGGCATTCTCCTGTTAAGCAAGTGCGCAGAACATGACCTTGTGATCACTAACACCCTGTTCCGACAGAGGAACATGTACAAGACGACACAAATCCACGATGCAAACATTGGCACCTCTTGGACTACATCATTGTTCGCTCCCGTGATCGAAAAAACGTCGGCATAACACGGGCCATGCGTGGAACTGTTGCCTGCTCAACGGACCATCGCCTGGTTCGATCAGTTATGAAAATTTACCTTGCTCCCAAACATCGAGGACTTCAAAGACCAGCAAGAAGAAGTTCAACATCAAAGCCCTCCAAGACCCAAACAAAAGAACCAAATTTCAAGAATGTCTCTCCACTCGACTTCTTGATCTCCCTTCAGCTGACGTCAATGTTGAACAGCAGTGGGATGCACTTAAGTCAGCCATCCACAACACTTTTACTGAGACAATCGGCCACACCTCACGCAAGCACCAATGCTGGTTTGACGAGAACGATGGGGAGATTCAAGACCTCCTTGAACGCAAGAGAAAGACCTTCTGCACGTGGCAATATGACATTACCTCTCAGCAGAAGCAGAAGGATCACCAACACATCAAAGCTGAGATCGAATGGAAGATATGTGACATTAAAAACAAGTGGGAAGAGAAAACCAAAGCGTTCCAAGGCTTTGCTGACTAACATGACATGAGGAATTTCTTCCAAGCGACGAAGGTTATCTATGGGTAAATCTCAAATGGCCACACTCCTCTAAGGTCTCAAGACGGGACTCTCCTGAAAGTTGACACTGCCATCCAGCAAAGATGGAAGGAACATTTTGAGCAGCTCCTAAACCTTGAATCTATGGTGACAGACGACACCATCCTGTCTATCCCACAACACAGAGAGCAAGCAGATAGAGCATCCCTAGACATCCCGACAACCCGGAAAGAGGTCCAGCCTGCCACAATGCAAATGGAAAACAATAAAGCTTGTGGCCCGGATGGCATCCCCGCAGACATCCCCGCAGACATCCCCGCAGACATCCCTGCAGACATCCCTGCAAACATCCCTGCAGACATCCCCGCAGACATCTGTGCAGACATCCCCGCATACATCCCCGCAGACATCCCCGCAGACATCCCTGCAGACATCCATGCAGACATCCCCGCAGACATCCCACAGACATCCCCGCAGACATCCCTGCAGACATCCCTGCAGACATCCCTGCAGACATCCCCGCAGACATCCCCGCAGACATCCCTGCAGACATCCCTGCAGACATCCCCGCAGACATCCCCGCAGACATCCCCGCATACATCCCCGCATACATCCCCGCAGACATCCCACAGACATCCCCGCAGACATCCCTGCAGACATCCCCGCAGACATCCCCGCAGACATCCCCGCATACATCCCCGCAGACATCCCACAGACATCCCCGCAGACATCCCTGCAGACATCCCCGCAGACATCCCCGCATACATCCCCGCATACATCCCCGCAGACATCCCACAGACATCCCCGCAGACATCCCCGCAGACATCCCTGCAGAAATCCTCAGGTTTGGTGGCGAGAAGCTCGCAAACAGACTTTATTAACTTATCAGCAAGACATGGCATGAAAAGGAAATCCCACCAGACCTCAGAAATGCTAACATCGTCACCATCTACAAAAAGGGAGATAAATCAGACTGTGGGAACTACAAAGGCATTGCTTTATTATCCATTGCTGGGAAGATACTGGCCCGAGTTCTCCTGAATCGCCTGCGCCTGATGGCTGAAGAGATACTCCCTGAAACTCAGTGTGGCATTAGACCATCTCGAGGAACCACCAATATGATATTTGTGGCCCGACAAATTCAGGAGAAATGTCGGGAACGAAACTAGGCCGTCATGGCCTTTATTGACTTGACCAAGGCCTTCGACTCCATCAATCGTGAAGCTCTTTGGCAATTCTTGTCCAGGTGTTGGTGCCCTGCCAACTTCATCACCATCCTGAGATTTCGTGACAAAATGACTGAAACCGTCCTCTTCATTGGGGCTTTCAAGCAAGGATGCGTTATAGTACCGACCCTTTTCACTGTCTACCAATGCGCCAATTTTTTTCTCGTTCGTGACCGACTTCCACATGGCGTTGAACTTGACTACCGGCTTGATGGGAGGCTATTCAACCCGAGACGTCTCAAGGCCAAGACAAAAGTGACGAAGACTGCCGTCATAGACATTCAGTATGCTGATGACTGTGCCATCCTTGCCCACTCTGTAGAAGAACTTCAGACTAGCCTAGACCTCTTTACGGAATGCTACCATAGTCTAGGACTTTCAATCAATATAAAAAACAAGGTTATCCATCAACCTACTCCAGGCATCAATGCAGGACCTCCCGAAATCAAAGTATCTGGATGAATCCTAGAAGTTGTTGAACACTTCCCGTACTTAGGGAGTCACCTGTCCCAGAATACCACTATCGAGGCAGAACTTCAGCACCGTATCTGCTGTGCCAGCACGTCCTCCAGGAACTGCGCTACCAAGTCTTTGATGACCACAACCTCAGGAAAGAGACGAAGGTGATGGTCTACGAAGCCGTTTGTATTACCACTCTACTATATGAGGCTTGGGTTACTTACCGATGTCACCTGAAGACCCTGGAGACATTCCATCAATGTTGCCTTGGAAAGATGTTTCACATCCGGTGGGATGGTCATGCAAAACCTGCTCCGCTGGACTGGTCACTCTGTCAGAATGCCAGATTCCCGCTTCCCCCGACATGTACTATTCTCCCAGCTGACTCATGGATTGAGAACCCGTGGTGGCCAGATAAAACGATTTAAAGACACTACCAAACACTACACGAATAAGGGTCATATTACTATCAACACTTGGGAGGTCATGGCTGCAGACCGTTTACTTTGTCGTCGCAGCATCCACCAGGCAGCGGCCCACTTCGCGACTGACCGCCTACTTCACGAGGCGGAGAAGCGGCAGAGGAGAAAGGAGAGGGATATGTCTCAACACCTGCACATCTTCCTTCCACCCGGAACCTCCAGCCCCCCCCCCCTGCAATAAGATCTGCAAATCAAGAATCGGGCTCCTGAGTCACCTCAGGGCCCACGACCACGGCTCTAAAAAAAGACTAGCCGGGAGGGGAAGCCAGCCACACAAGGGCCCAGGCATAAGAACAAAGGGGAGCATGATGGTGTGTTACACCAGCGCTGGGAGAGAACGAGTGCTTGAGCTGGGCACAAAGGTGAACTAGAGATACGGGGTAGAGGAACGTGTTGAACACGTTGTTTGCCCTGTATGGTTTTTGACCAGCGCACAGGTAACGATACCCCATCAACCGAGAACAAAGCATCTTTACGACACAAGTGAATGCTAGGATCAAACGATGCCATGCTTCTAACCAGCAGGTTAGACTTGCGGGGAAAGTAGACGAAAGCCACAAGGCAACACGCCCAGAAAGTTACATCGAGTGAATATGACAGATCAACAAGCCCAACAATCTGTAGTAAGATGGCTGACGTTATGGGCAATTTCTATTTTTGAGAAGCCCCCAAAACCTGTTTGTGCCTTTAAATAATGTATTCACATTAGTTCCCTGTGTATAATTTGAACCCAAACCCGACCCGCAATTAGCAGTTAGAATCCATGCCAGGCCCAAGCCCACAAAAAATCGCCAAGCCCAGCCCGGCACAGGCCCGCAAAGTAGAATTGAGGCCCAGGCCCGGCACATACCGTTAATGTTTGGTCCAGGCCCGGCCTGACCCGCACGTTTCATGCCCAGGCCCGGCCCATACCCTCGGGCCAAAGACGGGTAAGCCCGCGGCCCGCAAGCCCGCGGCCCGCTAAATTTATTTCTATATGAACATTGTATAATGTCGACTAATCTGCTGTTAATTGTCCATAGTGTGCTGGAAGAGTTCTAGAAACCTAGCACCAACAACTGCTTCAAATGGACGAATATCCTGAAGAGAAATAATCAACTTGTCATTACTATTAAGTATTATGACATATGTTTTATATATGGCTGTAATTTATTGGCTTATTATTAGGGTAGGTGGTTTGTTTATCTAACTATAACGCAAACCATAAACCTAATTTAAGTGGTTAATTGAATTAGCTCAACAAAGTTAACTTAGTTTAATTAAGGCAGTTAATTTGGTTTTAATTGATATTTCAATTAAATGTCACCTACTTGCATTTAAACGCAGTGACACTTTCAGTAGGCCTGCATTCATTAGCCTGAGACAGATCATGTTCAGACATGTGTGAATTAGAACATGTGTGAATGAATCAGTACTGGGGAAATTTTAGACACTAACAGTATACATTAGTTAACACAACACAATAAAAAAAAAAACCAACTACCAAATGGGGTTAGCATTGGGCAGTGGGAAGTGGCCAGTGGGCAGGTCGTTCAGGCAGGCAAGATTTGAGGGAAGACCTAGACAACAGAACGTCCTTTGGTAGGGTCAAAGTGTGATAAGTTGATGGTTACTCATGGCTTGATTACCTCTGCAAATATGTGTACAGTAAACATTTGGGGCTGGTTACTTCCAGCCAGGTGAAATTAAGTGACCTGGTATGATGCTATTAGATATATGCAAAAGGCTACATCCTTGCCAGGAATATGCATCTATAACGTTTGCATTCGGTATGCACTATGTAGTAGTAATATATTATGTGTAATGTGTGTACTGTGTATGCAATACTATGCATTGCTATATAATGCATCATGCAGGTGTACCAAGTCAAACGCATAGTATACCACATACCCAAAAAATCCAACACCCTGATTATCCTCAGCAATAACAATACAATACAAGTTTGAGCTGTAGACGAGAGAAACATGCATTAACTGTGACAAAGACATGGGTATGAGACTATGCGTATATTTTATATATAATATCTCTATTAAAATAATGCATATTACTAAAATTATACAATTGAAGTTCCATTGTTGAAAAGAGGCTAAACTGCATATAAAGCACAGGTGTCATTCGTAATTCAATGCAAGGTCTCAATTAACACTACTAAAGAAATAATTGTAAACTTTCATTAACCGGTAACACAATTTATAATCAGTCTTTATTAATATAAAATTAATAATCTTGGTTTTGTATTAATATTTTTATTAGGTCCAGACCCAGCCCAGGCCCGGCCTGCCCCCTCTCAACTAGGCCCAAGCCTGCGTGTTTAATATTTTTTTTCAGCCCAGGCCGTCCAATTTGTTTAGAGGCCCAAGCCCGGCCCATGCAGGGCACTAATCCACATGCCAGGAATTGTGAAAAAGGTTAGAGTGACCCGCCTCCAAATACATAATGTGTACGATATTCAGATACTGCTTAATCAAGTTAATGCAAAGTCGATGAGACAGTAAAGCTATATAACAACAAGCGTTGTCTATGTATAAAGGTACCGGACACACGTGGGCCAGCTGGCAGAAGGTTAAATGTAACTTGCTCTGAGAACTGTATGTCATGCGAGTGTTGGACGCAAACACTTGCTCCCGAAGCCATCTCACATCAGCATCCAGGGAAGCCATTACCTGTTGCGAAGAGAAAAATCTATTCAAGGACATGTGCCAGCTCAACGGCGATGCAGCAAGGATGTCTTGCAGACAATGCACGGAGTATGGCTCGTGTAGCCGGGATATCTCATCTGCTAATGCGTTCTGGATACCCGGGGTATAACTGGCTGTCAAGCGAAAGTTGTATATTGCCGATAGCCAAAAAACGTACCTCAAACATTTCATAAGCAGAGGGCTACGTGAAGAACAGCGGTGGATGCTAGACAGAGTTGTGGTGTTGTCTGACCAAACAAACACTCGCTTGTTGGCCCAAAGCGGGGCCCAACTCTGTATCGCCAACTACTGCTGCTAACTCCATTAAATTGATATGCTCATTCTCAAGCTCAGGGTAATCTGCAGACCAATTGCAATAGAACCAGTCCCCTTCATAATATGCCTCTGTCCCCACATCACATGCATCTGTAGACAAAGATGTGGCAGGCAGCGCTTCCAAGATCAAGGAGCAGCCATTGAAAATCGACATGAAATTTGTCCACCACTGTATGTCAAGGCGAATTGCTGGTGATATGACACATTTGTGGTGTGCCGCAGACAATGGGCGAATGGCGTCTAATATTTGTCGGAGGAATACTCTCCCGCCATATATTACACCTGCTGCCCAATTCAGCTTCCCTGCTAGGGATTGCAATTGCTTTTTATTAGCGCTCTTGCGCTTAGCAAAATAATCTAACTCTACCTTCAATGCTTCCATTTTTTCGTTAGGTAGGCGCATGCACATCTGTTTTGTGTCGATTTCTATGCCTAAAAGTGTAATACCACCTTATTCGAGTTAATGCGAAAACCTAGGTAGCGCAAAAGCGTGATGAGGGAAGCCATTACCTCTGCACATTCCTGCAGGGTTGGTGCACACACAAAGACATCGTCTAAATAAACAACCAGCGCAGTGAATCCACGCTTCTCCATCATTCGCTTGACTGCTTGCGTCAGACGGTGGAAGATGCCTGGCGCTAGTTTTGAGCGGAATGGTAATTTGGTATCTCGCACGTACACAAACCGGCCATCGAGCCAGAGCTTTAATCCAGTAAATTGCTGACTTTCAGTGTTTGTACAAACAGGTCGGTACGATGACTTAAGATCGACTTTGCTCATATAATAGCCTGCTCGATCCGAGGAGGTAGCGTCACCAATCGTTTGGAATGTGTGTGACATTTTGATAGATGCATTATCATTTAGTGATTTAGCGATAGGGCGACTGCAATCATGGATCAACCTAATGACCCCGTCTTTCTCTGGAACAGCGCCAAGCGGGCTCGCCAAGCTAGGAGGGCTGTCACCCAATACGTATTTACCATCTTGTAATTCTGATAGCACCTGTTGTTGTCACTGCCTCATAGTTCGCATTGCCTCGAGTTGCTGAGGGATGATTGTCTGCTTGCATAGGTAAAACCTGCGCTCCTTTGTCAACAATAGAAAACCCGTGTCTTATCCCATCCAACAGGAGATCCGTATGCGGATCGTCCGATAATTCAGATTCCCATGCAGCTAAGTTGAGACCTGGCACTGGCGCCATTAATGGTTGCTATTTAGATTGGTGGTGTGTGAATCCTGAGTAGACCTGGTTGCAACCCCTATAGGAACATGCGTGTGAAAATTTACAATCAGGGTACAAACATCCCCTTGCTGTGTTAAACAATTTGCATGTGGTTTTACCATCAGCGGAAACAGGCCCCGAGTAGTGTGTTGGCTTATAGGAGGGGACTGATGCGTTTTGTGCCCGGCGGACGTTGTTGCGGGGTGAGCGAGGGCTAGTTGCATTGTCTGCAAATGTGGTATATCAGTCCCCCACCTGACATTCTGTGCTGTTTGTAATTTTCGATATTCTCTGTCGTAGAAATATACATATGTATTATCATACCTTTGGGTCAACTGTGTAATTTTTGCTGTGTATGACATATAAATCAATCGTGCCATCCTGGGGTAAATTACCGTCGCACAATAACTGGTACTGAATAGCCAGATTAGCTATGAACCATTGGGACAGAGTAATTGTTTCGAGTTTGGGCTTAGTGCCGGACTTTATGACGATTTGTTTACCCTCGTGCGCATCTGCAACGACCCCCTCCTCGATAGTGTCACGCGACAGAAAGTCGGTCACATCATGGTAACTGAGCGGAGACTTACGAGCCGTCGCCGACATTAGATGAATCCGCGGGTCTTGCCCCGTGCCCGGGATGGTCATGCCACTCGGTGTTTCCGCTGCGGCTGGACGTGCGCTCCCCCCGAATGACGATGGTTCGAACGAATGTCCTGGTTCGAACAGCTGTCCGCCTTGCCGGTGTTCGTCTCCCGGCTGCGCCGTCCCCTTTGCCTGTTCGTCTCCCGTCTGTGTCGTCCCCGTTGTGTGTTCATCTCCCGTCTGTGCCGTCCCCTTTGCCTGTTCGTCTCCCGTCGGTGTCGTCCCCGTTGTCTGTTCATCTCCCGTCTGTGCCGTCCCCTTTGCCTGTTCGTCTCCCGTCTGTGCCGTCCCCGTTGTCTGTTCGTCTCCCGTCGGTGTCGTCCCCGTTGTCTGTTCATCTCCCGTATGTGCCGTCCCCTTTGCCTGTTCGTCTCCCGTCTGTGCCGTCCCCGTTGTCTGTTCATCTCCCGTCTGTGCCGTCCCCGTTGTCTGCATAGTTTGCAAATCAGTGAGTAGGTTGGCACACGCGTCTTCGCCAGCGTTAGGCCCGTCTCGTCGGTCAGCGGTCAGCTGGGCGGTGTTGCTATTGTGCTGGTCGGCCCGCGGCTCGGGCCCACGTGCGTTCCTGGCTTCGGCAGCTTGTATCGACTGCAGCGCTTTAAGCAAAAGCTTCTGTTGTCCGCGAGGCATCTTGGATTGCCCCACGTCATCGGCGTCGAGGAGGGCTACCGCTTCCATCGAATTCAAACCTTTATTTACGAGGATGTCCACGGCCTTTATCGTCATCTTATTCTCCGCTGCCCATTTCAGTAACTCTGTTACATGAGCCACATCTGCCGCTTGGGAGTCTTCCATATCAGTGTGAGCGAGAAACGTGAAGCAGGGCGTGCTACGCCCGCAGCTGCAAGGTTCAGGGCCTCGTGGGTGAGGGCGCGAAGTGGGCTACATAGGCAGCCGGTGCGGGTGCTCATAGGTAATACGATTCCTGCTAATCAGCAGAACTTACAACTGATTAATGATTCTGCCAAGCAGAACAAGTTAACAGTAATTAGACAAAGAGAAAGAGTGATCTGCCTACGTGAATAATAACATATTAAAACTAAAATAATGTACTTTAACATCCCTAGAGATAAGGATGTTAAGATTAGATGAAATATAAGTTTTAAAGAAATTTAATGGATATGAAAATATTCATAGAATTATTTGTTTCTCAGTCAAGAAAGATATAGAAAAACTAGTGGACAGTAGGCAACTTAGTAACTTAGTAAAGAATCAGAAGTATTCGTTCTCACCGAGAGCAATAAATGAACGGAGAATATTATCTACATATTGTATAAAAGCTGGCAGCGTGAATATGTTTAAAAAATATTGACACATCTCTCTGGATGGCGGATTCCAAATCAATGAAAAAAGTTTATTCTGTCGATAAGCCAATGTATTCCTTGTGCGTTTGTCCTTGGGCCTTAGCCTTGGATGGCAGTGTTGTTATAGGAAAACAAATGGCATGCTTTGGGGACTATGCTTCAAAATGGGTTACTCAAAATTAACCATTTCCAACTACAATCTCAATTTTCACGCTAGTGGATTATTCATAATTTGTCCTGAAAGTGGGTTATTTTGGTCATTTCTCCGAATGACCGAGACTTACTTGTTAACCAGCGCGACCCATAACCGTATGCGCAGCTCTATGAAATGATGTATTAAGGGAGGCCGGCATACACGAAACTAATGCAAAGTCAAACAAATGTGTTCTTTTTCAAAAGCCGACTAGTTTAGTAAACAAAGACCAACATATGTTACATAAGTTGAACTTTGAAGCGAACGGAATGGCTATATCCTATTAGCATGAATAAGAATAAATGTGTACAAATTTATTTTCATTTGGCGAGCGAATATTGTCAGAATGCCGCGATGTAGTGTTATCTAGGAGTATGGCGCGGCCCATAAAAGTAAGATGTTGTGTGTTCATGAAGACTTTACTAGTAAACAACTGGCGTGAGATTATTAATTGTAGTTACAAATGGTTGTATTTTAGTAACTGCTATGTGTGCAAAAGCCAAAAACCATGACTTTTTTGCTTTATGTCTCGTTAGACCTCGTTAATTGGTTCAATTTCCAATGTTGCAAGTTGGTAGAGAAAATGTTTGTGAACTTGCATCTCCTTGTCTTATGCATCAGATACGTGTTTTTGTATATGTACATTATGGTAAAAACAAACTATTGCATTTTTGTATGTTTGGCACGACAGGACACGACACTGCCTGCCAGGATGATTGCTGCACCAACGACACAGCATGACATCGTCGCGAGTCAGGAGGGGGTGTACCCCAACTACGCGAAGTCTTCTTCGACGTGTCTCGGCATATTCCATTTTATCATCTCCGCAATGTTTTTAGCTATCAGCATTGCTGAAGTGTTTATACTGGGGAACAATGCCTCGACAAAAAGCTCAATGGTGTCTACCGTTGTCTTAATCGTTCTCGTAAGTATTTGTTAATGTGTCGTATTTTGACCCTGTGCTAAAATTATTACTGAATAAGTTGTCTTGTATTTGCTGCGACAAAACTATAATGACGACATCCAAAACGACGGATATGACACGATGAAAAAGACGATAATGACGACATTCACCTCACCAATAAATCCACCGAAATTAAAAAAAGCGAAAATGGTAAAAATTTGTTTTGAAAGCATTACTATAATAATTAGTGGTGGCCTCTAATACTGGAGGTCTGTTTGGAAAAATGACCGCCCTCACATTTCCTATTTTTAATTTGTAATTCACTATATGTGTTTTTCGATGACCATGTGTTAGCGATATGAAAGTATTATAAGTTAGTAAATTACCTTTACCAACAATTTCTCTTTGTGTTGTCATTTATCAAACGAGCTCAGGGTTCTGCCATTGAGACTCAGCATAATATAAAATGCTTAATGCATATTGTCTCTGTTTCTGATATGTGTTGCAGGATGTTGCAGAAGGCATCTGCGCGATCGCAGCTGGCAGAAACCAAAAAAGGTGTGCGGTAAGTGTATTGGTCATGTTCATTGAATGCTGCAGTGGTAAGTCAAATATTCAACTATAAAATTAATAAGATATTTGTTTATTGCCTCCATTGTGTTGTCTGTCGTTGAAAGTGATCGCCTCCATGGTGTTGTCTCCAGTTGCAAGTGATTCCCCAATGGCGTTGTTCCTCGTTGCAGATGGTCGTCTCCATGGTGTTGTCTCTTATGTGCAAATTATCTTCTCTATGGTGTTGCATCTTGTTCCAGGTGATCGTCTCCGTTTTGTCGTCTCTTGTTCCAGGTGATCGTCTCCGTTATGTTGTCTCTTGTTCCAGGTGATCGTCCCCATGGTGTCGTCACTTGTTCTAGGTGATCGTCTCCATGGTGTCGTCTCTTGTTCCATGTGATCGTCTCCGTTATGTTGTCTCTTGTTCCAGGTGATCGTCTCCATGGTGTTGTCTCTTGTTCCATGTGATCGTCTCCATGGTGTTGTCTCTTGTTCCAGGTGATCGTATCCGTTATGTTGTGTCTTGTTCCAGGTGATCTTCTCCATGGTGGTGTCTCTTGTTCCATGTGATCGTCTCCGTGGTGTTGTCTCTTGTTCCAGGTGATCGTCTCCATGGTGTTGTCTCTTGTTCCAGGTGATTGTCTCCGTTATGTTGTCTCTTGTTCCAGGTGATCGTCTCCATGATGTTGTCTCTTGTTCCATGTGATCGTCTCCGTGGTGTTGTCTCTTGTTCCAGGTGATCGTCCCCATGGTTTCGTCTATTGTTCCAGGTGATCGACTCTGTTTTGTTGTCTCTTGTTCCAGGTGATCGTCTCAGTAGTGTTGTCTCTTGTTCCAGGTGATCGTCTCCGTGGTGTTGTCTCTTGTTCCAGGTGATCGTCCCCATGGTGTTGTCTCTTGTTCCAGGTGATCGTCTCCGTTTTGTTGTCTCTTGTTCCAGGTGATCGTCCCCATGGTGTTGTCTCTTGTTCCAGGTGATCGTCTCCATGGTGTCGTCTCTTGTTCCAGGTGATCGTCTCCGTTATGTTGTCTCTTGTTCCAGGTGATCGTCCCCATGGTGTCGTCTCTTGTTCCAGGTGATCGTCTCCGTTATGTTGTCTCTTGTTCCAGGTGATCGTCCCCATGGTGTTGTCTCTTGTTCCAGGTGATCGTCTACATCATGTTGTCTCTTGTTCCAGGTGATCGTCTCCATTTTGTCGTCTCTTGTTCCAGGTGATCGTCTCCATGGTGTTGTCTCTTGTTCCAGGTGATCGTCCCCATGGTGTCTTCTCTTGTTCCATGTGATCGTCTCCGTTATGTTGTCTCTTGTTCGAGGTGATCGTCCCCATTGTGTCTTCTCTTGTTCCAGGTGATCGTCTCCGTTATGTTGTCTCTTGTTCCATGTGATCGTCCCCATGGTGTCGTCTCTTGTTCCAGGTGATCGTCTCCTCTTTGCTGTCTCTTGTTCCAGGTGATCGTCTCAGTAGTGTTGTCTCTTGTTCTAGGTGATCGTCTCCGTGGTGTCGTCTCTTGTTCCAGGTGATCATCTCCGTTATGTTGTCTCTTGTTCCATGTGATCGTCTCGGTTATGTTGTCTCTTGTTCCAGGTGATCGTCCCCATGGTGTCGTCTCTTGTTCCAGGTGATCGTCTCCGTTATGTTGACTCTTGTTCCAGGTGATCGTCCCCTTGGTGTCGTCTCTTGTTCCAGGTGATCGTCTCCGTTTTGTTGTCTCTTGTTCCAGGTGATCGTCTCAGTAGTATTGTCTCTTGTTCCAGGTGATCGTCTCCGTGGTGTCGTCTCTAGTTCCAGGTGATCGACTCCGTTATGTTGTCTCTTGTTCCAGGTGATCGTCTCCGATATGTTGTCTCTTGTTCCAGGTGATCGTCTCCGTTTTGTTGTCTCTTGTTCCAGGTGATCGTCTCAGTAGTGTTGTCTCTTGTTCCAGGTGATCGTCCCCATGGTGTTGTCTCTTGTTCCAGGTGGTCGACTCCGTGGTGTTGTCTCTTGTTCCAGGTGATCGTCTCCGTGGTGTTGTCTCTTGTTACAGGTGATCATCTCCGTGGTGTTGTCTCTTGCTCCAGGTGATCGTCTCCATGGTGTTGTCTCTTGTTTCAGGTGATCGTCTCCGTTATGTTGTCTCTTGTTCCAGGTGATCGTCTCCATGGTGTTGTCTCTTGTTCCAGGTGATCGTCTCCATGGTGTTGTCTCTTGTTCCAGGTGATCGTCTCCGTTATGTTGTCTCTTGTTCCAGGTGATCGTCTCCATTGTGTTGTCTCTAGTTCCATGTGATCGTCTCCGTGGTGTTGTCTCTTGTTCCAGGTGATCGTCTCCATGATGTTGTCTCTTGTTCCAGGTGATCGTCTCCGTGGTGTTGTCTCTTGTTCTAGGTGATCGTCTCCATGGTGTTGTCTCTAGTTCCATGTGATCGTCTCCGTGGTGTTGTCTCTTGTTCCAGGTGATCGTCTCCATGGTGTTGTCTCTTGTTCCTTGTGATCGTCTCCGTGGTGTTGTCTCTTGTTCTAGGTGATCGTCTCCATGGTGTTGTCTCTTGTTCCAGGTGATCGTCTCCGTTATGTTGTCTCTTGTTCCAGGTGATCGTCTCCGTGGTGTTGTCTCTTGTTCCATGTGATCGTCTCCGTGGTGTTGTCTCTTGTTCCAGGTGATCGTCCCCTTGGTGTCGTCTCTTGTTCCAGGTGATCGACTCTGTTTTGTTGTCTCTTGTTCCAGGTGATCGTCTCAGTAGTGTTGTCTCTTGTTCCAGGTGATCGTCTCCGTGGTGTTGTCTCTTGTTCCAGGTGATCGTCCCCATGGTGTTGTCTCTTGTTCCAGGTGATCGTCTCCGTTTTGTTGTCTCTTGTTCCAGGTGATCGTCCCCATGGTGTTGTCTCTTGTTCCAGGTGATCGTCTCCATGATGTCGTCTCTTGTTCCAGGTGATCGTCTCCGTTATGTTGTCTCTTGTTCCAGGTGATCGTCTCCATGGTGTTGTCTCTTGTTCCAGGTGATCGTCTCCATGGTGTTGTCTCTTGTTCCAGGTGATCGTCTCCGTTATGTTGTGTCTTGTTCCAGGTGATCGTCTCCATGGTGTTGTCTCTTGTTCCATGTGATCGTCTCCGTGGTGTTGTCTCTTGTTCCAAGTGATCGTCTACATGGTGTTGTCTCTTGTTCCAGGTGATCGTCTCCATGATGTTGTCTCTTGTTCCATGTGATCGTCTCCGTGGTGTTGTCTCTTGTTCCAGGTGATCGTCCCCATGGTGTCGTCTCTTGTTCCAGGTGATCGACTCTGTTTTGTTGTCTGTTGTTCCAGGTGATCGTCTCAGTAGTGTTGTCTCTTGTTCCAGGTGATCGTCTCCGTGGTGTTGTCTCTTGTTCCAGGTGATCGTCCCCATGGTGTCGTCTCTTGTTCCAGGTGATCGTCTCCGTTATGTTGACTCTTGTTCCAGGTGATCGTCCCCTTGGTGTCGTCTCTTGTTCCAGGTGATCGTCTCCGTTTTGTTGTCTCTTGTTCCAGGTGATCGTCTCAGTAGTATTGTCTCTTGTTCCAGGTGATCGTCTCCGTGGTGTCGTCTCTAGTTCCAGGTGATCGACTCCGTTATGTTGTCTCTTGTTCCAGGTGATCGTCTCCGATATGTTGTCTCTTGTTCCAGGTGATCGTCTCCGTTTTGTTGTCTCTTGTTCCAGGTGATCGTCTCAGTAGTGTTGTCTCTTGTTCCAGGTGATCGTCCCCATGGTGTTGTCTCTTGTTCCAGGTGGTCGACTCCGTGGTGTTGTCTCTTGTTCCAGGTGATCGTCTCCGTGGTGTTGTCTCTTGTTACAGGTGATCATCTCCGTGGTGTTGTCTCTTGCTCCAGGTGATCGTCTCCATGGTGTTGTCTCTTGTTTCAGGTGATCGTCTCCGTTATGTTGTCTCTTGTTCCAGGTGATCGTCTCCATGGTGTTGTCTCTTGTTCCAGGTGATCGTCTCCATGGTGTTGTCTCTTGTTCCAGGTGATCGTCTCCGTTATGTTGTCTCTTGTTCCAGGTGATCGTCTCCATTGTGTTGTCTCTAGTTCCATGTGATCGTCTCCGTGGTGTTGTCTCTTGTTCCAGGTGATCGTCTCCATGATGTTGTCTCTTGTTCCAGGTGATCGTCTCCGTGGTGTTGTCTCTTGTTCTAGGTGATCGTCTCCATGGTGTTGTCTCTAGTTCCATGTGATCGTCTCCGTGGTGTTGTCTCTTGTTCCAGGTGATCGTCTCCATGGTGTTGTCTCTTGTTCCTTGTGATCGTCTCCGTGGTGTTGTCTCTTGTTCTAGGTGATCGTCTCCATGGTGTTGTCTCTTGTTCCAGGTGATCGTCTCCGTTATGTTGTCTCTTGTTCCAGGTGATCGTCTCCATGGTGTTGTCTCTTGTTCCATGTGATCGTCTCCGTGGTGTTGTCTCTTGTTCCAGGTGATCGTCCCCTTGGTGTCGTCTCTTGTTCCAGGTGATCGACTCTGTTTTGTTGTCTCTTGTTCCAGGTGATCGTCTCAGTAGTGTTGTCTCTTGTTCCAGGTGATCGTCTCCGTGGTGTTGTCTCTTGTTCCAGGTGATCGTCCCCATGGTGTTGTCTCTTGTTCCAGGTGATCGTCTCCGTTTTGTTGTCTCTTGTTCCAGGTGATCGTCCCCATGGTGTTGTCTCTTGTTCCAGGTGATCGTCTCCATGATGTCGTCTCTTGTTCCAGGTGATCGTCTCCGTTATGTTGTCTCTTGTTCCAGGTGATCGTCTCCATGGTGTTGTCTCTTGTTCCAGGTGATCGTCTCCATGGTGTTGTCTCTTGTTCCAGGTGATCGTCTCCGTTATGTTGTGTCTTGTTCCAGGTGATCGTCTCCATGGTGTTGTCTCTTGTTCCATGTGATCGTCTCCGTGGTGTTGTCTCTTGTTCCAAGTGATCGTCTACATGGTGTTGTCTCTTGTTCCAGGTGATCGTCTCCATGATGTTGTCTCTTGTTCCATGTGATCGTCTCCGTGGTGTTGTCTCTTGTTCCAGGTGATCGTCCCCATGGTGTCGTCTCTTGTTCCAGGTGATCGACTCTGTTTTGTTGTCTGTTGTTCCAGGTGATCGTCTCAGTAGTGTTGTCTCTTGTTCCAGGTGATCGTCTCCGTGGTGTTGTCTCTTGTTCCAGGTGATCGTCCCCATGGTGGTGTCTCTTGTTCCAGGTGATCGTCTCCGTTTTGTTGTCTCTTGTTCCAGGTGATCGTCCCCATGGTGTTGTCTCTTGTTCCAGGTGATCGTCTCCATGGTGTCGTCTCTTGTTCAAGGTGATCGTCTCCGTTATGTTGTCTCTTGTTCCAGGTGATCGTCCCCATGTTGTTGTCTCTTGTTCCAGGTTATCGTCTCCATCATGTTGTCTCTTGTTCCAGGTGATCGTCTCCATTTTGTCGTCTCTTGTTCCAGGTGATCGTCTCCGTTATGTTGTCTCTTGTTCGAGGTGATCGTCCCCATGGTGTCTTCTCTTTTTCCAGGTGATCGTCTCCGTTATGTTGTCTCTTGTTCCATGTGATCGTCCCCATGGTGTCGTCTCTTGTTCCAGGTGATCGTCTCCGCTTTGCTGTCTCTTGTTCCAGGTGATCGTCTCAGTAGTGTTGTCTCTTGTTCTACGTGATCGTCTCCGTGGTGTCGTCTCTTGTTCCAGGTGATCGTCTCCGTTATGTTGTCTCTTGTTCCATGTGATCGTCTCGGTTATGTTGTCTCTTGTTCCAGGTGATCGTCCCCATGGTGTCGTCTCTTGTTCCAGGTGAGCGTCTCCGTTATGTTGTCTCTTGTTCCAGGTGATCGTCTCCATGGTGTTGTCACTTGTTCCATGTGATCGTCTCCGTGGTGTTGTCTCTTGTTCCAGGTGATCGTCTCCATGGTGTCGTCTCTTGTTTCAGGTGATCGTCTCCGTTATGTTGTCTCTTGTTCCAGGTGATCGTCCCCATGGTGTCGTCTCTTGTTCCAGGTGATCGTCTCCGTTATGTTGTCTCTTGTTCCAGGTGATCGTCTCCATGGTGTTGTCTCTTGTTCCATGTGATCGTCTCCGTGGTGTTGTCTCTTGTTCCAGGTGATCGTCTCCATGGTGTCGTCTCTTGTTCCATGTGATCGTCTCCGTTATTTTGTCTCTTGTTCCAGGTGATCGTCCCCATGGTGTTGTCTCTTGTTTCAGGTGATCGTCTCCGTTATGTTGTCTCTTGTTCCAGGTGATCGTCCCCATGGAGTTGTCTCTTGTTCCAGGTGGTCGACTCTGTGGTGTCGTCTCTTGTTCCAGGTGATCGTCTCTGTTTTGTTGTCTCTTTTTCCAGGTGATCGTCTCAGTAGTGTTTTCTCTTGTTCCAGGTTATCGTCTCCGTGGTGTCCTCTCTTGTTCCAGGTGATCGTCCCCATGGTGTTGTCTCTTGTTCCAGGTGGTCGTCTCCGTGGCGTTGCCTCTTGTTCCAGGTGATCGTCTCCGTGGCGTTGTCTCTTGTTCCAGGTGATCGTCTCCGTGGTGTCCTCTCTTGTTCCAGGTGATCGTCTCCATGGTGTTGTCTCTTGTTCCAGGTGATCGTCACCATGGTGTTGTCTCTTGTTGGAAGTGATCTCCTCCACGGTGTTGTCTCACGCTGTATGTGATCGCCTCCGTTGTGTTGTCTCTTGTTGCATGTGATCGCCTCCATGATGGTATCTCTTGTTACAGGTGATCGCCTGCATGGTGTTTTCTATCATCACATCAGTTGTTTTCATCTGCTGTGTTATCATCATGGCAGTCGTAATTTATATGGCGAACTCTTACCCTGTCCTGTATCATCGTTCACATTATTCATATATTGTGAGTATGTATGTATTTTCAAGTTTTTTTAATGCATTTAAATATAAACGCAACTTCTATTTTCTAGGATCGCATTCAAATACAAACTCAACATTTTGTGCGTCACTATCAAATTGTTTTGGTTATTAATTTTTTAATGCTTTTGAAATAATTTCATATGCTTTGTTTTGATATAACATTTATGTGAAAGTTGATTTTATCAATGATGAATATGATTCAAGTAACTAAGCATAGTACACAAAATAACATTTATTAGAAATGACATAAATCTTTGTTGTTGGTTCAGAATCTTTCAATAATGCTTATTCAAAAAAATCCTCTTCATTTGAAATACTTTGATTTTACATTTGATAATTTAGAAACATAAATATTTTTTTCAAATATTTGTTTTATATGTACAGATTATCAGCAACAACATTCAGAAAACTCAAGAAAAGGCATAAAATGCAGCTGTCGCGGAAGTCACCCCTAGTAAATCGAATACTAGTTACAATACAAACACGTTACTGGATACACAGTTAACACAGATAAAACAATTACATAATTAGTGTACAAAATATTAATATGCGCAAAAACAATTTTCACATATGCATGCACATTGTTACAAAATAGAATTATAAATTATACCCACTATCAAAAATACCATTAAATGTGTGTATATATAAATATATATATATATATATATATATATATATATATATATATATATATATATATATATATATATATATATATATATATATATATATATATATATTTATATATATATATATATATATATATAGATATATATATATATATATATATATATATATATATATATATATATATATATATATATATATATATGAATTATATGCAAACAATATTCATCTCAACATGGATTCCTTAAAGCGAAGTCATGCTTAACAAATATGTTATGTTTTTTGGAAGAAATCACTAAGTGGATAGACGTGGGATCGCCAGTAGATATTATCTACTTAGATTTTCAGAAAGCTTTTGACAAAGTGCCACATAAAAGATTACTACTTAAATTAAAAGCCCATGGTATCGGGGATAGCATAACTGACTGGATAGAACAATGGCTGACTGACAGAAGACAACGAGTTGTAGTAGATGGAGAAGTTTCAAATTGGAAATCGGTTTTGAGTGGGGTACCTCAAGGATCAGTATTAGGACCTATATTATTCTTAATTTATATCAATGACTTGGACGACAGTATAACAAGTAACGTACTGAAATTTGCGGATGACACAAAACTTTTTAGAAAGGTTAATACTGATGGTGATAAACAACATTTACAAAACGATCTAGACAGATTAGCGAAATGGACTGAGAAATGGCAGATGTTGTTCAATTTTGGGAAATGTAAATGCCTACATACAGGACATAGGAACTTGAATGTAAACTATAAAATGGGAGATACTGTTCTGGGTACTACTGTAAAAGAAAAGGACTTAGGAGTTTCAATAAGCGCTGATATGAAAGTTTCAGAGCAGTGTGGTATTGCAGCTTCAAAGGGTAATCAAATTCTTGGATTGATTAGAAGAAACATAACATACAAGGGAAAAAAGTTAATTATACCTCTTTATAAAGCAATAGTTAGATCTCATTTAGAATACTGTATACAAGCATGGAGACCATATCGTAAGAAGGATATAGATACGCTTGAACGCATACAAAGGAGAGCAACTAAAATGATTCCAGAACTGAGAGACCTTAGTTATGAAGAACGCCTGAAAGAATGTAGTTTAACAACTCTAGAGACAAGGAGGTTAAGAGGAGATCAGATTGAAATTTTTAAGATATTGAAAGGGTATGAAAATATTGATAGAAATATGTTTTTCTCACTCAAGAAGGATAACAGAACTAGAGGACATGAGGTAAAATTAGTAAAGGATCCATGTAGATTGGACATCAGGAAGCACTCGTTCAGACAGAGGACAATAAATGAATGGAACAAATTGTCTACAGATTGTGTAACTGCTAGCAGCGTGAATATGTTTAAAAACAAGTTTGACACATATCTCAGGAGGGCGGGCTATAAGTAGATGAACATTGTTGGACTCTCGATAAGCCAATGGCTTCCTTGTCCACTTGCCATCTGGGCCTTTGGCTTGGATGGCAAATCTTGTTAAATCTTGTTAAATATATATATTTATATAAATATATATATATATATATATATATTATTTCTTTATCTAAAAACTGTACATATACAGTCAGGGATAAAAGTGAACTAACCACCAGTGTCGCCACTAACAATTTCTCAACTGGTATATATATATATATATATATATATATATATATATATATATATATATATATATATATATATATATATATATATATATATATATATATATATATATATATATTCAAAGGCAAAGCCACTGACAGTATGACGGGTGTTTCTACCATCAATTCTGATCAATAGTGTTTGTCCAAAATTATGAAATCACCACCTTTTGTTTCAGGACATTCACTCACACAAGACACAAACGCACATAGTTTAGGAAGCTGACTTACATACATATTTATAATTATTATAAATTAATTTGCTATTATATTATTTACCATTAATTACTAACTATTGTTCGCAACATGCGCACCTGCAAACAACCGAGCCTATCCACAAAAACCAGCGAAATATTTGATGACGTAATCGATAAGTCGGCTGAATATAAGATATAAGTCAGTCGAATATGGTCACTTAAAATGCATCCTGTGGTGAATCAAAACATGCAACGCTACGTTATTTTTTGAGGCAAGGTTAAGTCAAAGAACCTATATGTGTGACGCTCATATGGACAGTGACGCACATTGTTCGGGGGTTGGAAGTTATATCTAGTGAAATTAAATACTAAAACCAATGGCTTATCACATCGAAAGGACGATGGAGAACTGTGCTATGCAGTTAAGTATATGTACATAATCGGTCCTCTAAAAGGGCCGATGTCTGTGTTTCGATTTAAACTTTATTTTTCCGTTATATTACAAGACCGTGCTTGTCATCCTCTACCTGATCCTCTTCATCTACTTGGCACAAGTGATCGTATCCGTCTGGTTGTTCGCCATCGGGTGCAGCGTCTTGTGCTGCGGAAGTCACAACCCGGTAACTAGAACATCCACTAATGTAATTAATTAATTCGTATTCTCATGTGAAGTGGTGATCATAATTGCGTTAACCGTAACCTGTTAGCCAGTTACCCCCTCCTGTTTCGTCTACGTTCCCTGCGCAGGCACATTCATTACTAACACGAGTTCGCAATTAATGCCATCATCCCTATTTCAGTGTTACTTCCTGTTGAACACCAACACCGTCCGATTTAATAATAATTATATATGTAGGAAACATCAATTGCAATTGCATCCTTTTATGAGTTTTGTTTTAACATTACAGAATATCAACCACATCTGTAATAGTTTATTGTCTAAATTGATCATGATCAGCGTTCCTTCTTAAACGAACTGTTCGTGAAACCGCAAATTGTGATTGTTAATAGTATGTTTTTATACACGTACGTGGCGACACATTCTTTGATAATATGTAAGTTGAAATGTGGTTAAATACACGTTGTGTGACAGCAGATTAACCAGCCAGTCGCGATAACCGCACCAGCGATGGTTCCGATGGATGTTGTACAACCGATGCAGCAAGGTCCGTACGTCGTCCAAGGAGCATACCCGGCGTATGAGCAGCAGGGGGCGAACCCGATGAATCAGCAGCAGGGGGCGTACCCGGCGTATCAGCAGCAGGGGGCGTACCCGATGAATCAGCAGCAGGGACCGGGACCCGTGCTGGCTGATGCAAAGCCTCCCGTGTAAAGACGATTAAGCATGGAATGTTGGTAAGTTTTGTCAGTCAATATTGCTGTTATCCAAATAGCATGTAGCACTAGCTAATATACTGCCAGTTATACGAAAAACTGACATTTACAAAACATGCAAGTGCTTGAAACCCGGCGAATTCGCATAGTGAGACATTATTTTTTCCGTACATTCCTTTGCGTTTTGTGAAGGTCAACCTGATAACGGTGGCATAATTATAGTTGTACACTTTGTGGGGCGCGGTAGCGTAGCGGTTAGAAAGTCGGCCTCAATCGAGAGAACCCGGGTTCAAATCCTCTTGCTTTGCCAGAGTTCATTCAACTGTATAAATGAGTGCCTGGCTATAGACAGAGATGGCTGTCTGTACGAATAGTCTTCGCGCAGTATTTGCAGCCTGACTGAATGCTTCCCAGATAAGTCGAAATGGCGTTGAGATGAACAGGTCTGCCAGAGGTTGAAGCATAAAGCTCTTTAAACAGTCCCAATGTTTGAATAACGCACTATAAAAGAACGTACCTTTTAACAACGTATAGATGTGTTGACCTTTATAATAAGATGTTCTACTGCATGGGGTACCACAGGGATCAGTATTAGGCCTTATACTGTTTTTAATATATATAAATGATTTGGAGGATGACATATCTAGCAAAGTACTTAAATTTTCAGATGACACATAATTATTCAGAAAGGTTACTAATGATACAGATAAACAAAGTTTACAGGATGATCTAGAAAAAAATTAGTTAAATGGTCAGAAAAATGGCAAATGTTATTAAATGTTGGGAAGTGTAAATGTATACACATAGGACATGGAAATATGGACGAGGAATATAAAATGGGGGATGCTGTACTAGGTAGAACCACACAAGAAAAGGACTTAGGAGTAACATTTAGTGCTGACATGAAAGTGTCAGAGCAATATGGGATTGCTGCTTCGAAAGGAAATCAAATTCTAGGGCTAATTAGGAGAACTATCACGTATAAGGAGAAACATCTAATTGTACCCCTGTACAAAGCAATAGTTAGAACACATTTGGAATATTGTATTCAAGCATGGAGGCCGTATCGTAAAAAGGACAGACAAGCTAGAAAGAATACAACGAAGAGCAACTAAAATGATTCCAGAATTGAGAGACCTTAGTTACGAAAGTCGCTTATTACAATGTGGTTTGACAACACTAGAGACCAGGAGACTAAGAGAAGAACAAATATAAGTATTTAAAATAGTGAACGGTTATGAGGATGTTGATAGGAATATGTTCTTCAAACTTAAAGAAGGCAGTAGAACCAGAGGACACAAAGCAGCATTAGTTAAGTAGCAGTGTAGGTTGGACATGAGAAAATACTCTTTCTCACAGAGGGTGATACATGAATGGAACAAACTGCCAAATGATTGTGTTAATGCTAGTAGTGTGAATATGTTTAAACATAGAATTGACATATATCTGATAAGGGCGGGCTACACATAAATGAGAACATTGTTGGACTCTCGATAAGCCAATGGCTTCCTTGTCCACTTGCTATCTGGAACTTTGTTGTTCGAGATGGCAATCTTGTTAAATCTTGTTAAATTTACTATGAAACATCCATGACACATCCGTACGTAACTTTACTGCACTCTTACTTTTTGCCCATACTCTTCGACAGTGGCGCCACTCAGCGTATCACCACTGCCTCAATTTAATTATATATTTGTCATTGCTGTTGATGACTCATTATGTAAAGTAACGTAACACAGTTTAAAAAAAACAACGTAATTGTGTTTCTAGACACAATTTCCATACATACACTATCCAAAATAATTATTGCATGCAACTGAAATTGGGAGATTTCTTGATAATTATAAATTACGAGTTTACCAACTTAAATAAAGATGTTTAGAATCTACATATTAAATGTAAGTTGTGGCAGTGGTGAAATTGCTTATGGCGCCACTGGTGGTTAGTTCACTTTTATCCGTGAATATATATCTGCAGTTTTCAGATAACGAAATAATATATGCAAACTCCCCACCATTACCACAACTACATTATTTTGATGTTCACATTCTGCCTATCTTCATTTCATTTGGTAAATTCCTAATGTTCTTCAAGAAATTTCTCTGTTTCAATTCCATACAATTGTGGATAGTGTCTGTGTTGAAAATGTGTCTATGAACACAACCATATTCGTCTTTGTTTGAAAATGTGTTACGTTAATCAAGTGCCAATGACGCAACAAGTCGTATACAACAATGACGTTGCCCAGCCGACCCTTTCTTTATACCACTGCGCAACCGTTCGTTTTGAATTTATAATCAAGTTATGGCAGTGGTGGTCTTATGCTGAGTGGCACCATTGTTCTAAAGTGTGTAATATAGTATGTTTTTCTTTCCGAAACAGCTGCTCCGTCGACACACGAAAAGGCGATGTAATGGCGCATACGAATATTATACCGGACTGCATACTCAAAATGAGGCTGATCAGTGGTCGATACAACGTTTTTGTAGTAGTCTACATTGTTTGTTCTTTGTCTCTCAAAAGGTGACACCAGCAACTATGTTTCTAGAAGCAATAACGTGTAGACAATGTTATTCAAATTATTCATTTACATTTTGCTAAGCACTAATTCACTTTATTAATAAAGATAATGTTGATAAAAACTTTGATACGTGATTTAGGCTTTTTCTTATATGTGAGGGTTTGTTTAATTAGCATCATAATCATCATTATCATAATCTCAGCCATTGTCAGCCAACTGCAGGGCGAAGGCTTCCCCAATCTGAAACCATTTACCTTTGTCCTGTGCCGTTCTCATTCATGTTATGCCAGCAAACTTTACAATTTCATCTCTCCAACTTGTGGGTCCTGACTGCTAGAACTTTGTCCAAGCATCTATTCTGCATCTGTTTTTGACACCATCCAGGGGTTTCACAGGATGCAGAAAGCTATTCCAGGACTGGATCTCTTGATTCGTGGCTGATCGCTGCGGTTTTACGTTGCACAAAGCCCAAAGTGGGACGGACGTCTTCCAGCCTCCCATCTGGAATACTTGAGAGGCTTCAGAGAGAAGATTATCTCCTGGCTGTTCTCAGCACCCCTACAGAAGTTTCAACAGAACCCCAAGTGCCCGTCACAGAATCAACGCCAGTCGACCCAACCTTGCAACCAGCCACTCCGGATAGAGAGTGTAATTGTTTAGATCCATCACCAACCGCGTCCTGCTGCTGCATCTGCTGCTATACCTGCACCCCATGTCTTGTTGCAAAGCGAGACCTTCAACAAGACCACCGCCATGTGCCAAGTGTTAATCCAACATCACTTGCCGCCGTTGAATCTCGTCAAAGTGACATTGCCCAGCAACGTAAACGAACAAGAGAAGCACAAATGTCATAACGAAGCCGAGTCGAACTTATAGCAGGCGAAGTTGGTGATAATGTAGCAGTTCCCATTCCCATGACGGTTAGATGAAGGGGGGGATCCAAGTAACATTCTGGGGGTCATCATTGACCGTGGCGACAACAACTTATACACCATTTCAGTGAAGACTGGGATCCTGAAATATAAATATTCACGCAACCAATTCGACTTATGCCCACAGTGCCTTCTATCCTAGTCAGACACCTACCAAGACAAATATATATTTCTCCGCCACGCAACAGGTGGAACATGTTTTGACAGGTGTGACTGTTTCAGTCTTCTTTAAAATGTACTAGCAACAGGTGCAAGTGTTACAAAGCAAAACGAATGTGTAACAGCCGATGTCACAACAGTCTGAGCTGCTCGGACACGTGAGAACGAACCGCATGACATGCTAATGACTCATCAAGTTGTTAGTAAAGTACATTCTCCCTCTAAGACCAGGCATTATTTGATTTGTTGTCCTTTATATGTATATATATATATATATATATATATATATATATATATATATATATATATATATATATATATATATATATATATATATATATTGATGTAACGAGGCTGTTTATCTAATGACTGTGCAAGTGGGTTGAGGCTTTGTTCATATGTAGCATTAAGCCTATAATATGTACCAATGTACAAACTCTGGCTGGATGCGATGTTCAGTTTGATCCAGAGGATCTCGCATTCTTTATCTATCTTTATCTCTCAAACTAACAACATCTGCTCTTTCTGCTTTGAATACTCCACCCCCTGGTCCTATATCTCTGTCTCTGTGAAATCTGGTTGGAAAACTTCATGAGTGAGCCAGTATATGTCTTTGTTATGTACAGGAGATGATCCATTTCCTCTTTTTTGTTTACTATTGCCTGACAGTTAACATTCAAACGTCGGAGAGGTTTCTGTTTACATGTTGTCGCAGTGTGAAATTCTGTTGTGGGGAAGACGAGGCTAACGGTGGACCCAGTGATGAGCACCCGCTGCAGTCCATGTTATCACACGACTCAGAAAGTTTACTAAAGCTGTTGTCAGAGGAAATAAAATGCAATTCAAAGAGGCACTCCCACACGCAATTGGTCTTGGTCTGCTTCACTCCTACCGCCCGGTGCAGTTTTCTCTCTCGCTTCAGTTTCCGTAGCTAAGCTTTTTTTACGGGGTGGGGTCGCTGGCCCCACGTCCAACCCTCCTCTTTTTTCCTGGCTTGGGACCGGCAGGAGATTCTCAAAGAGCATTTTCCAGGCAGAGTTGTTACCACCCTAACGTGACGTAAAATCAATAGCATAGTGGTACCGACCAGCTCGCTGACAGTTGCATATCATGAAATTATTGATCAATGAAAAAAAGAAAGAAAAATATATGGAAATAGTGGAGCTGTCCAAAAACAATTATTTTCCTGCTCCGCACATGCGCACCTTTATATCCTTCATGCCAAACAGCCTCCATTATAGAATTTATCCCTATCATATAGCCTAACTACCAGAGAGTCTTCCTGCCATGTATCATTCACGCCAGACAGCCTCCATGCCAGATAACATCTGTATTAGATAGCTTTCCTGACAGACAGCCTTCATGCCACAGAGGCTTCAAGACTGACAACCTTCATGCAAGGAAGCCTTTATGTCCGATAAACTTCATGCCAGATAGCCTTCAAACCAGATAACCTTTATGCTAGGTAGCCTACATGCACGGAAGCCTTCGTGCTATAGAACCTTTCTACCAGATAGCATTATTGCCAGATATACCTCATGTCATATATACTTCATGCCAGAAAACTTTCATGCCAGAAAACCTTCATACCAGAGAGCCTTCCTCTCAGGCAGCCATCCTGTCCGGTAATAGTCCAGCCTGTTATTGCAAACGATTATCTAACATTGGTTTATACTAATTACTTTTACTGATGTATGTCCCTGATAGTTGATGACATGATGACATGGTGACATTGGCGACGTGAACTTCCCAGCCGAGCAGGTACCACTCGTGTCATAGTTCTGACTAGAATCGCTCAATAAACCAGGAGAAACGTAGCATCAATTTTCATACTTAACCGTCATTTTCGATACGGTTATCGTCTGCCGGGAAAAGAGTACTGCCTCCGGAAACTTAGAAAAAATTCAAACTGGTTAACGAACCAAAAATTATTTAAGCCACGATGCTCGCAATTTGCTCATCGGAAACAACAGGTGAATGTCTCCTATAGTAATGGTTGGTTCCCGACAAACTCAAAATTGCTAAACTAATACCAATTTATAAAAAAGGGGAAGAAACCCTATTCTGCAACTACAGGTCAATATCAATCTTACCTGCAATTTCAAAAGTAATCGAAACAATTATTTACGACCAGCTAGATTCTTTCTTAAAAAGACACAAACTAATGTACGATAGTCAGTATGGAGTTAGAAAGGAACATTCTACGGAATTTGCCGCTCTTGAATTAATTGATAGGATATTGACACGTATTGATAATAAGGAAATACCAATAAATATTTACTTGGACCTGTCAAAAGCATTTGACACTTTGGATCACTCAATATTAATCGATAAGCTAGAGTTTTATGGCGTAAAAGGAGTAGCTTTAGACCTATTAAAAAATTATTTAGCAAATAGAAAACAGTACGTAGAATTTAAAGATGCCCAATCAGATATGCTTAATATCTCCACAGGCGTACATCAAGGATCAATTCTAGGCCCTTTGTTATTTATAATTTACATAAATGACTTTGCCCAATCTAGTCCGAAATTCAACTTTATTATGTACGCCGATGACACGACACTTTCAAGTACCCTAGATTCTTTCGCACAATATAGCAAAAATTAAAATGTAGAATTCATAATCAACACAGAACTGGACAAAATTAACGAGTGGCTTAAATTAAACAAATTATCCTTAAATGTAAATAAATCTAAATATATGATTTTCAAAACGGCTAGAAGAAATAATATGATAAATCCACTAAATATAAAAATATATAATACATATATCGATAGAGTAAATGAGTTCAATTTCCTAGGGATAAGTTTTAATGAACAATTAAACTGGCAAAGCCACATCAACACAATTTCAAATAGGTGCTCCAGAATTATAGGTATCCTAAATAAACTTAAACGATTGTTACCCCTTAATATAAAGATTATGTTGTATAACACTTTGATATTGTCACATCTAAACTATGGCTTAACGGCCTGGGGCTATAGATGTGATAGACTAAAAAAACTTCAAAAGAAAGCCGTCCGAATTATATGTTTAAGTAAATATAATGCTCATACCGATCCACTGTTCAAAAGTCTTAATTTTCTAAAAGTAGAGCATATTTTAAAATTGCAGGAACTAAAATTATATCATAAATTTTCAAACAATAAACTACCTGTCTACCTGCAAAACTTACCACTTAATCAAAACAATAGTGTTCACAACTTTAATACACGTGGTCAATATAATATACATACGATCAGGGTACACCACGAGTTTGCTAAACGAAGTCTCAGGTACTGTTTGCCACATACTATAAATAATGCACCTGATTTATTAAAAGACAAGGTCACCACTCACAGTTTACATGGTTTCTCAAATTATATCAAACTTTATTATCTGAATACATATATTGAACAATGTGCAATCCAAAATTGTTATATATGTCAACATGACTGACTATGTCTCCGTTCCTACTTGGTTAAAATCACTCTATGTATATCCGATTGTACGAATATAATTGGCATTTGTAATATACAGACATATCTATATTAATTTTGTTCACTCAGTAATTATGCATTAATATCTATAGGGATTTTTCTTTTTATAATTTAAAAACGGGTGAAATTAATCGACAGGGTGGCTCCTACGACAGCGATTATTTTTTAGTCTTAGTAGGAGTCTCCCGTCCCTTATATGACATTATCTTTTATTTTTCAGACCGTACTCTATACTCTTACTACTTCGTTTTATCATGTCGACATATATGTAATATATTGTATGGTTTTTGTGTTGAATACTCTGTTTTGTTGTCTTTGGGACGAATACATATTTCCGGTTTCCTGTTTCCTGTTCCTGCAAATAATATAGACTAAAACAAAGAAACAATCACTTGGCATATCTACGACAGTAACGCGACTCCACGTGTGACGTACAAATCACAGATACTTAGCATAGGCGACGGTCAGCACATCAACAATGCTGAATATATATATATATATATATATATATATATATATATATATATATATATATATATATATATATATATATATATATATATATATATATATATATATATATAACTTGACTGCGAAACTGGCTGATCACGAGTTGTCCATCTGAATATGTTTGCACTGCATACGAATTGGGGATGGAAAACCAAAAATGTCAAATGAGTAGATGCGGCAATTAAGGTTATACAAAGTAATGCAACTGTGTTGAAACGGCGTTTATTGGTCTACCTATTCTGGATGAAGCCACGAACAGAATGGAACAATTTGGAGGACTTGACCAAAGCGACAGACTGGGAAACATCGTGCGACGTTGACTGGATACACAGACGTGGTGGAATGACTCAGTATGACAATGACCATGTTTGTGCCCATACAGTGTAATGTGTGTATGTGTGGCATGATGATGTTGAGTAGATCGTGTAACAAAGTAAACTCAATTCAAGGCTACAAGCTGTCATTCCGCTTAGGCCTGTCACGCTAATGCGGTATTCACTGTTATGTTGCCGCATGACTCAGTGTCTGCACTGACATAATTCAGCGGACCGTGACCTGAACTCTGACTAAGCAGTTGAACCCAGCTATGTGTTTGCCCTGTGGTATTAATAGAACAGTCAGAGCCGGGGACGAGGTGAATGTGCGACGTTATTATTTGGGTCAATCCAAGTGAGTATTACTTGATCAGCACTGCACCTACAGGACACATTATGACCTTTCGGTAGCTGGTTCAACCGAGATTCATTGCGTTGTGTCCTAGCTCGAGCCAATTAGCTGACGGTCCGGCTGTAGTCTGTCTACGACTAAGCTTACTCACAGCCGCATGCATGTACTTCCTTAATGGCAAAGAGCAACTACTCACAGGGCGCCGTGCTGTGGTTTCTCGGTCTGGCACTGAAATGGCACCGAGTAAATCGAATTACTGTTACCGTTCGTTAGTTAGTGAATAAGAAAGCTTAATTTGGGGTTTGTATTGTTATATGTATGCTAACAATATCGTAATTTGGGATTATGAATACAGACACATTTGATATTCGGGTGCATGCAACAATTGCAGATATGTTTAGAGTATATTTTATGTCTGTCTACCTGCTAAACGTCCCTGTTCTGAGGCCCAACATGCATTGGTTATAGTGCGACCCTAATTTAAATGAACGCGAGAGCCAAGCTTCGTGCTGCGTTATCGCTGTTTATACTGTGTAGTTGACTCATGCATAACGATTTTCCCTCGGGCATCGTTGCTAGTAAGGCAGTAGCGATAAGTATCTGATATTTAAAAGAGCTACCTATTTTAGCCACATCATACTTGGTAAATTATACAGTTGCTTCCTCCACACTGCATTCATACGGTACGTGACGTCCCGCCATCGTCACGTCGAAAGGTGACAAAGGCAATGAAGTCAATAATGTTAATACCAACATTATTTTTAATATTTTAAATTAAGCTTTACTGAGAGGGAGGAACAGAATGACTATGATTTAGAAAATTTGGCAAACATAAATAATAGTACTTTTTTTAAATAGTATGTTTACAGTTGGGAAAGTAAGTAAGGCTATATATAAGTTAAAAATAATAATGCGTGTGGGTTGGACCTAATTCTAAACGAGTTCTTAAAACGTTCTAGAGATTATATGATCTGTGCATATGTTAAATTGTTGAAAGTCATATTAAAATATGGCAATATTCCTAATGATTGGGGCATGGCTATGATTTTGCCTATTCATGAAAATAATGTTCATGTAACTGACCCAGACAACTACAACGGGATCACACTGCTCAGTTGTTTGTGTAGATTATGCACCTCTGTTTTGAATAATAGATTAACTGAACATATTGATCAATTGGGAATACTTGGGGAGAAACAAGCATGACTATTCCTGAATAGATAATATATTTGTCTTGACAAAGTATTATTTATAATTAAACAAAAAAAGACGCGTAGATTACAGAAAGGTTTTTGATACTGTAAACAAAACATTTATATGGTTACAATTATTATCAAATAATATTGATTATAACATTTTCACTGTTATATTTCATTTGTATAATGAGGCTAAATCATGTATAATGAATAAATGTACGTCACCATTCTTTCCATGCAATATTGAAGTTCGACAAGGCGAAACTTTATCACCACTAGTGGTTGCAATATTTTTGAATGACCTAGAAACACATCTGGCAAATACATGTTGGTGTTAACATACATTTCTAGCGTAATATATATATAAATTTTGAAAATGAGGATATTGTTGTGTATTTAAAACTTTGTTTGTGATGCTGAATACTGATAATACAATTTTATTAGCATAGTCACCTACTGAATTATAATCTGCACTTGATGCTCTAATTAGCCATTGCGACATTTGGGAACTGGATGTTGATGCTGCCAAAACTAAGGTGTTGAAATTCTCAAAGGGTAAGATTAGAAAATTGCCAGAATAAAAAAAAATTGGATCGAATAAGCTTGACATTGTGGATAATTATACCTATCAAAGCATTACGTTTAACTCTAATGGTAGATCTTCTAATCAATCAGAAAATCAGAAAATGATCAGGCAAACCGAGAAATGTTATTTTTATTTCTAAAGTTAGGAAACTAAAACGTCCTGTTCCTGTTAGAAATATTTGACTCCCTTAGATGTCCAATTTTTCTCCATGGATGTGAAGATTGGGGTTGCGAATATATTTTGTTAATTGAAAACTGCATAGGAAGTTTTGCAAAGAAATTTACTTGGAGTAAACAATAGAATACTTCAATAGTTTTTGGGGAACTTGGGCAAGGTCCACTAAATATTTGAATTTTCATGGATCACTCTACATAGATTTTCAGAAAGCGTTCGATAAAGTGCCCCATCAAAGACTTTTACTTAAACTAAAAGCCCGCGGTATAGGTAATGATGTAATCAACTGGATAGAAAAGTGGCTTAAACAAACAAAAGAGAGCGATAATAATGGTAGATGGTTAGAATTCGAACTATATATATATATATATATATATATATATATATATATATATATATATATATATATATATATATATATATATATATATATATATATATATATATATATATATATATATATATATATGTGTGTGTGTAAACAGCTTAGGGCGTAAGACATATCTAGCAAAGTACTGACACTTGCACATTACACTAAAGTATTGAGAAACATTTCAAATAAGCAGATAAGCAAAGTTCACAAGATGGTATAGATAAATTAGTTAAATGGTCAGAAAAATGGCAGATGCTATTCAATTTTGATAAGTGTAAATGCATACACATATGACACAGAAATATGGATTTAGAATATAAAATGGGGGATGCTGTACTAGGTAGAACCACACAAGAAAGGTTACTAATCATACAGATAAACAAAGTTTACAGGATGATCTAAATAAATTAGTTGAATGATCAGAAAATTTGCAAATGTTATAACATTTTGGGATGTGTAAATGTATACATATAGGACATGGAAACATGGACGAAGAATATAAAATGGGGGATGCTGTACTAGGTTGAACCATACAAGAAAAGTACTTAGGAGTAACATTTAGTGTTGACGTGAAAGTTTCAGAGCAATGTGGGATTGCTTCTTCAACAAGGAAATCAAATGCTAGGGCTAATTAGGAGAACTATTATATATAAGGTGAAACAACTAATTGTACCCCTATTCAAAGCAATATCTAGACCGCATTTGGAATATTGTATACAAGCATGGAGGCCATATCGTAAGTAGGACATGGGCAAGCTAGAAATAATACAACGAAGAGCAACTAAAATTATTTCAGAATTGAGAGACCTTAGTTATGAAGCCTTTATTGGAATGAGGTTTGACAGCACTAGAGACCAGGAGGCTACTGGGAGACCAAATAGAAGTGTTTAAAACAGTGAACGGTTATGAGGATATTTGAGAGGAATATGTTCTTCAAACTTATAGAAGGTAGTAAAACCAGAGGACACAAAGCAGCATTAGTTAAGGAGCAGTGTAGGTTGGACATGAGAAAGTACTCTATCTCACAGAGGGTGATCAATGATGGAACAAACTGTCAATTGACTGTGTTAAAGCTAGTAGTGAGAATATGTTTAAAATATAATTGACATATATCTGATAAGGGAGGGCTATACATAATTGACACTCGATAGGCAAATTGCTTCCTTGTCCACTTGCCGTCTGAAACTTGCTGTTTGGGATGGCAATCTTGTTAACTCTTGCCAATTCTTGTTAAATGTTCGATACATTTTAAATAGCACTGGCTTATATAACTTTTTGTTAAATAATGAAAGAGTGAATGGTAAATGGTTTAAAGTTTTTTGTTAAATCAAAACATCAACCGTGGGGCAGTGATATTTGCGATATTTTGGTTGTACAACTTGCAACTTTCAAGAAGCAAGAGAAACGTTTAGTTCAATATATTATTTTGTGAGGCAAAATACTTTAAAGACGGATCAGAGGTTTATGTTTTCAAGCCATGCAAAGCGAATTATGTTATGTAAATTCGTACAGGAGATATTAAATAATTTAAGTTATAAGTTGATCTTCCTGTAATTTTGTTTTGTTTTGTATTTTCATTAACGCCGTTTACCACTGTTATATATAAGTATTATTGAATGTTGGATTATATATACTTATATATGTCTCACATTGTGACAGTACGTCATTTTCTTTTAACCTATTAAGGTTTTAAATAAAGAATACAGTTGAATTGAATCATGCTATCTGGCCTTCCGTCACAATATTTGTTTAGTTGTTGCCGGCAAATATACTATTGGATATTGTTGGATATTTCATGTTACCATAAAACTTTCAATGTAGTGACAAGTCAAAGAAAAGGGTTCACATAAGCATAATGATGATTCGATTGACTTTTGGGCTCTTATGTTATTTATCCATAAAAACGCAATAACGTGATAACGTTATAACAATGTACTTGCATTGGCCATGGTTTCATAATCCTGGCCGTATGCTAGGTCAAATATCCACTACATCTTTCCGGAACTGAAAAGTTAGCTACTCCACATATGTTTTTTTTAAAAATATATATATATTTTAATGACACCTCATATCCCAGAAATCTAATGCTTATCCATTAGCCAAGGAACTTTCGGGTTCGCCTGAGGTGAACAAAATGTTGTCAATTACTTTCTAGGAAGGTTTTCATGTTTATAAAAATATATTTGGTAGCATCGTCGTATAAATATATATATATACAGCGGGTAGTCGTGTTGATATACACTCGACGTTCACAAACCTATGCTTAAGATTTGGATTCTCTGACCGGGTCAGCCGTGTGCTATCCTTTAGGAAGATAATAACATTAATCAATTGGTCTAGAGCATTTACCGCGCAGAGGTGGATAACATTGATAACGCCTACTACGAGTGATATGCCGACTCTTCTCATTGGCTAATGCTGCAGTATTCTAGGCTTTTAGACCAGCGAGAAGAGGTCTTAATACAGACTATTTTGTTTGCCCGGAGGGTAATGGCGAATAGTGAATTTGTAATATTGTGATGAATCGTGAGTAGACGATCAGCACGTTTACAGGGGTAGGAAGTGAATACGTGCGTCCAAATATTAACTTGCCATTATATAACGGGCATACCACATTGTTTATTGATGTAAATCGAGTGTTAACTGCCAGGTGACATACACTCCTGTCTTCGACACACCTGACTCTCATCTGGCAGAAGACACTCACGTTACATTAAAAACATTGCATTATTACCTAAGCACTGAACAATTGTCCACTTTTTCATCACAGAAAATCAACAGAATAATGAATTCGTCCAACGAAAGGAAATCAAATATACCAGGAGAAGAGCGCGATGAAAATGCATCCTTGGAACAGGCAAACACTGAAAAAGGAAATGAAGACGATGCGGTGGATAAGGACGACGAAAATGAGAGCAGGTCCAATACACCCGAGTCAGAGAAGGAGACAGAGAAAGATGTCGATTTGAACACAATTAGACAGACGATGCAACGGCTATGGGAGACGAACGACTTCTTGAAGGAGAGTTATCAGCTAGACCTGATGGTGAGAAACATTCATTTTCCTTCATATATTTATCATTATGGCATATTCTGCTACTATCAAATTGGGTGAAGTTATATTATTAAGGATATAATAAAATATTTCAATATATGAAATATATGGGATGATAATTAAAACCAGTATCAATGTTGGAGTGATTATGGAGTGTTTATTATCATTACCGTAATCAATAGCTAAAAAATTCATTATCAATATTATTACATGACTACATGTTTCCATCACCATTATCATTACAAGCCATCACTATCATAAGCATGACCGTCAATGACTGGTTATATGTAAATAACATAATCAAATCTAATGAGATTAATATATCACTAGGCTGTAGACATTTCATACATTTATTGGAATGAAACGGACAATCATTGTCACTGCCAGGTGTACTTGCTGGCGTTGCCATTGCACTGGATGAAAATTAATGTCTTATCAGCAAATCAACAGCAACGAATGGGCTTGAATGAAAAGGGCAGTTAGCTGGGGAACCGGCTTCAGGTGACAATTGAGTCCTGTCAGGAATTCAAAAGGAATCCAGCCATGATTCCCAGGGGTGATGGTAACGCCTGGTAAAAAAACAATGGAATCTGCTATTTTCTTTATAAATTGTGACATAATAAAATTAATAAACTGATAGTATAATGATCGTTATGTTTTGTGAGAGGGGTTCATCATCTTTGTCATTACATACATTTAAAATCGACCGTTTTCGTTACCATTATCATTATGTAATGAATACCTTCACTATTATTTCATTAGCATGCACAAAATGAATTCAACCCTGACCGGCATGAACTTGCTAATATGTACAGTACATCATGTAGCGTTAGGAGCATTGCGACAATGGTTATATTACAGCCATATAGCATGCACATTAGTTAACGGAGAATTACTTATGCATATGAGCTTTATATCATGTTAACACCGACATAGAATAACTGTGTAAAACCAGTACTTAAGCAACCGACTAGCAACCAATAATGACGTCATTACGTTGACGTCATTACGTTGTTAAGAATTGCTTTGATTTCGGTTGTCTTCACAAACTGTTCATGTTCATGTCTCTTTCCAGTTCGTTTTGTTTACTCTATATATCATAAGCACCTTCACTTCTTTGCACAGTTAATTCGCAAAGCGTTGGCAAGATCTGGACTCGGGACACCAGCAAAGGTCTTAGAAGCCACAGAAGTTGTCATCGACCTCGGCCTGATCTCACTATTTGGTGACATCTATGCGAAATGCTTCAGTCTCGACTGGTCAGGGAAGTACAGTAGCCAGAGTCTGACCAACATGCGACTGATCTCCGGGACCGTGTTGAGCGCTACCGACAGATCGGCCGTTGCATGCGAGCAGTTGGTCGACGCAGGACTCCCCCGTGTAATACTCGACTACCTGAACAACGAGAAGTTAAGCCCGGACCGGCTGACCGCCTCAGGCATCCAACACTTCATAGACCCCTTGCTTGCTATACTTTATAATGTTGTTCAGGTTTGTACTATTGTTTATGAAGATTTGTTTATGACAGTGGTAAAGTAATATATTAACACACAATAAGAGGAACTGTCTCATAGCGGCAAAGATTTCAATGTGAAGAGGCTTTGGTATACATGCACAACATACAGTTGCTACGATCCAGACAGTAGGTCAATAGGCTATGGGAAATGGGAATTGATGACGCATTAAAATGGTTATAGAAGGCAATCAGACACATAGAATTCATACAAAAACATAGAGTCAGATTTATTAAAATAATTAAAATATGATAACAAAGAACAAACCGACTTAAACAAAAAAGTAAATTAAAAGGCGTTCAGACAGAACGAAATGCTTATGTGCCGATCTAAAAGCAATTCAACCAGTAAATGTCATGCAGAAAAACAAAGTCTCTCATTATGTTTTTTATTATCATGTATTATTATTCGTCTAAACTTTCTTAATTGGTGGCTATAGGGGAAGAAACAGTAAATGCACGGAAATATAATGTTTCGTTGGGTGTGTAAGACTTGAACAATGTTCTTGTTTGAAATAAACATGACAAAACTGTTGGTATTGCAGCTGTCGAAGGTCTGTTATACTGTTACAGCAAATAAATACATCAGCGGTTTTCCAAGTATTCACATATTAAGAACGTGAATTTGGTATACTGCCATGTCAGAATACGTTTGTGTACTTTGTTATCCGCAACTCGTTGATAAGCGAGTGCTGTTATGTATCTAAGCAAGAACGTGCCACACTTAGATAAATATATTAAGATGCAAGAGCAGACACATAGTTATAATGTAGCTGTTAACCATCAGGCATATACACAAGGTTTATTTTTCCGTGCTAGAAATGCGACGCCGCCCGCAAGGCATATCGTGATGCATCAGCCGTCGACATTCTAAGTAAATTCCGGTCAATCGAGGACGCCGATACCAAATGCGTCGTCGCGTTCACACTTGCGTACATCGTCGCGGAAAGCAAGAGTGAGAACTTACTCGAAGACGACGACACCATTCCATACGCTGTAAAACTCTTGCGTCAGGTAAGACTACAATCCATTTCCCTATAACTATACTATATCTTTTCCGTATAATCCATAACTTTAATTTTAAGCTAGACATTCGTACACTAGTTACATATATTACTGTTTCAATATAGCCATCGCACTACGATTCGTTTAACACATTGTTTTGGTGTGATTACGCCAATACTAAATATCGTCGTCTATATTACCTGGTAACAGGCAGCTGGCATATTTGAACCCTTCCTCTTAAATTTGTTTGAATTCGACACATCCCGACCCAACAGCACTGAAGTTAAACATACATGTATTAAGAAGTAATATTTCAGCCTTTTGTGTTTTTGCTGATAGTTTTTCATGTGTCCTCGTATTGACGTTGCTAATCGTGTTGTATTCATTGCAGTGCTGCAACGCTGAAGACCGCAGAAAAGCCGGATTTCGTATTGATGAACTCCTCGAGGCAAAATTGATTTCCGTTTCTATAACCAACAGTGTATATATATATATATATATATATATATATATATATATATATATATATATATATATATATATATATATATATATATATATATATATATATATATTATATATTTATATATAAATATATATATTATATACTTATATATACATATGTATATATAATTATATCATATATATATATATATATATATATATATATATATATATATATATATATATATATATATATATATATATATAATATATATATATATATATATATATATATATATATATATATATATATATATATTACATTACATAATTCAACAATAAACCAAATGATACTGTTATTTATCGCAAAAAATAATATATTTTTCAGGTAACTGGAATTGCTTACCAGCCGATAAATGAACCACAACGTCAGTAAGTTAGAAATAATGAAACACACAAGGCGTAGACACAAAATTAATTAGATTCGATCATACGAGAGCACAAAAACTGTTGTCTGATGAATATAAAAATGTTGCCATTGCCAAATAATGGATCGATAATTGTTTCTTTTGTTTTCGTATAATAATATTTGACTTAATTTAACGAGTCATATCTTGAATCGCCGATCGTTTCCTGTGTTCATAGGGGTTGAACAATCTTGCGAAGAACGACTCAAACAAAGAGCGGATTGTCCGCGTGGGGGCTTTACCACTTTACACGGAACTGTTGACGATCGGCAACGAACGAGAAAAGCACCTTGCGTGTGAAGGACTCTGGCGACTCGCATCCCGGTGCAGGGATTTAATTAACCGAGAGCCCGGATGTGTCGACGGTCAGCACTTTACTCGATATAAAGAAAAGTAATTTACATCGAACAAAACGTTTTTATTTGTAGACGAAATTGTATTATATAGATGTCAGGTATAGGTACGTTTAGGCTGATTGAATATATCTTCATTTGAACAGTGATTTGTATAACACAATTCACAACTGAATAACAACCGCATTTCCTATAATTATTAGGATCAGATTGGAATGTGTTATGTCATGTGGAACGTCAAGGCATATAATTTTTGCGTGTGGCTATATTAAGTGACATACGCATAACTTGCTGACACATTTTCAAGAAATGCACGTGCATCGGGGATTGTCTTTGTACGAATGACAAATTACAACCCAGTGTCAACATTTGTTAACCACTTGACTGTAGGTGATGTCACCACATGTTATAATAATTACTTTGACAGCGTTACGGAAACTGGCCACGTGCGGTGAACCGGAAGTGAGTAAGGAGGCTAAAGGCGCCCTTGTGCGGTTGGAAGTGACCTCGCATGGTGCAGCTGATGTAGGCAAGACAGGCAGCAACGACGGTAGTACTTTTATATTTGAACATTGCTTGTATATTTCACGCAAACTCGCACACACGCACTCACGCACGCACACGGCGTATAATATAATTAAACTGGATAAAATTATATTGATGTTTTAGAATATATTTGCAGTTTAAAGTGGTGTTATTTGATTATATGATGCGTGTTTAAATATATGCATGGATTGCAAACCAAACCTGTGTTACGTAACAGGAAACGAACCAGACCATAGGGTGAAACCAGTGAGTAAAATGCCGCTGAGAAGTACCGAGGATGCGGAAGACGTTGATAATAGTAGCTCCCAGACGTCTGGGAAACAGAAAGGGGAAGACGTCTACTTGAATATCATTAGACAGACGATGCATCGGCTGCGCGAGACGACAATCTACGCCACAAAGAACTGTCACAGGGACATCAAGGTTAGAGAAAAACAATTCTTGTCCACATACTTAAAGCAATCATAAAAGCACATAAAATACAAATAATAACAGTACTTAATAAATATATGAAAGCGTAAGTATAGTACAGCAACGACGATCACATTAAAGATCGGCAATTGACATACGTAACAGTTCGGTATATAGCATTATAACTACTTATTCATTATTCTTGCTTTGTCTTCTAAAAATTAACACGATAGTTCCTGATAGTTCAGTTTCAATTATTAACAAACGCAACCTATTAGAGGAAGATGAGTTATGTCGGCACATCTAAGGTATAATGTGCCATAAATAGTCAACTGTCTATGTCAGAATAGTACAATTTCGCCTCGCCAATCTGTATATTTGGTAGTTCACCATAAATAATCAATATATATTGATCACTGGTAAGCGGATATGCCCCAGGGTATTGGGGCACAACCGCACCACTACCTGTTAACATACCACACGTGTTTCAATCCTTTGCTACATAGCAGAATACGAACTGCTATGATAAATTTCAGGCAGCCCCACCTATTTTAGGGTAATCTCTCACTTCCTGCCACACACCCTCCATAATGAATGGGTTAGCTGATGAGTCAAAGTCGTAACTCGTTTGTCATATATCACTTCAAGACTCATGCATCCCATATCGGAACACGCCTGTGCCAATATATATATATATATATATATATATATATATATATATATATATATATATATATATATATATATATATATATATATATATATATATATATATACATATATATATATATATATATATATATATACATATATATATATATATATATATATATATATATATATATATATATATATATATATATATATATATATATATATATATAGGGAGAGAGGGAGGAAGAATTTGACTTTATATTTATTTATATTTTTATTTAGCCCTCATAACATCGTCAGTGTAAATTACATAAGCAGTGCTATGCAAAAATTCGCGCAAAATAAAATTAGAACGACTCGGGGAAATGCACCTATTTTTTTATGACAAATATGCCCTATTGTAATGGCCAATCAAACGCGCTTAACATCAGTTGTCATTTAATATTGTGGCAATGTGCTACGTCACTTTAAAACATCAACACATAAAACTCATAAACATTCGATAATAATGCGTAGATGTCTTTACCATTTGTTCTCTCTCAGTTGATGGCAAATGCAATGAGTTGAAGTAGGACTGACATCGCGATCACAGACACCGTCGTTGAACTCTGTCTGGTCCGTCGTTTAGCATCATTGGTCATTTATTATTGTGGCAAAGTGCCACGTCACCTTAAAACATAAAAACATAAAACATTCGACGATATGTTTGCAAAACATACCTGAATAATGTGTAAATGTCTTTTCCATTTGTTCTCTCCCAGTTGATCGCAAATGCAATGAAGCCCAAGAGTTCAAGGAGGATTGACATCGCGATCACAGACACCGTCGTCGAACTCGGTCTGGTCCGTCTGTACACTGACATCTACCGGAACTCTTTCTACCTCGACTGGTGTGGACCGGACGGTGCACAGGCCTTGACCAACATGCACCTGATGGCCCACATCATGCTGACTGCCACCGACCGGTCGGCCGATCTATGCAAACAGGTGGTCGATGCTGGACTCGCTGGAGACATACTGAAATACCTGAACGACCCGAAGGTACACCCGGATATGTTGAGCGCAAAAGGCGTCCAGACGGTTGTTTCCCGTTTGCTTGGCATACTCCACAATGTGGTGCAGGTTAGTAATAATTTTGCAAATGTAGGTCAGGTTCAACCAATTGTTATGATTCCTGTTAATGCAATTAATTAATTATGTGTCGTTAATTGGATGTTGCATTCACATAGCGACTCTAACTGACGTTTCTTTGCAAATGTTGTGAAGATAAAGTATCCCAAATACCTTATTAAGCGCCCACAAAAACACGTGGGCTAAACATACTCTACACTTATTTAATCTCTAGTACCGGGAAATGGAATGGCGATGTACGCGAAAATGTATCAGTTAAACATTATTTAATTAGCTTATTCTGACGTCTACAATCGTATTCTCATAAAAAATAAGTGATTTTTTAACGAAATGAAGACGACCCAATGAAACACAAATATGAATTCAAATAGGGCCCAACTCCATTGGATTTATTTTTAAAAAAAACAAGCAAGTGAACTTCCCATTAACTTGTTGTATATAAAATGATAAACATGGCACTGCGTCTCTGCTATTTGGTAAACATTATTTACAAAGATATCTAAAAATGTGATCATCTAATATGCGTGTATGTATCAACATACACGCATATTAGGAATTGTGTGTGAGGATGCATGATCACAAATCCACCGCCGCCCCTGGAGTGTTGAAAAGTGTGTCTCTTTTGTAGAAATGTGAGGCCGCACGCAAGGCCTATCGTGAGGCATCGGCCGTGGACGTCCTACCCAAGTTCCTATCGGTTGAGGATATTGAGACAAAACGCCTCGTCACCTTAACGCTTGTCTGCGTGACCTCGGAAGCAGAAAGTTGTCTTAGAAAATAGTAGGGAAGTTGGCTTAAAATATATTTAGAATATAGATAGATATAGATAGGTGGTGGGATGATTTAAAGTCTGTAATCTTATAGCATGATATTTAATATTATGGGTTCGTTGTTCACGTATATTGACGTGCATGATTATATTGTTGTTTATGTTCTGTGTCCTTTTGGTTTTCTCCGTCGCATGGCTTTTGGTATGCACTGTAGTTGAGACAGACCAATATGACACCCACTTCATCATATATCACCAAATGTAGGCCAGGTTACTGTACATGATGGCATCGTGGAACTAGAGGTTGACAGAAGGTCAGTCGACGTTCGTGTTACTGTATATAACGAAAACGAGGCACAGAAAGTAGGTTGATAGCAGTGCAGTAGTCATTCTGTGTATGACGCACATCAATCACCTGATATACTACATTAATACTAAAGTATTAGTCATTAATATGGATTGTAGTTGAATGAGGGATAACGCTCGATTATAATGCGCGCAACACAAGTTTTGTACTGCGCCGTACATCTATATGAGTACAATAATTGTACTCATATAGTATAGCAATTATTGCGAACGTAGAGAATAATTGTCACCTCTCGTCTTTACACAAATGCCATCTTGCGGAATTGGAAATGGTCCTACTGTTTGAGGGTTTAGACTAGCAGTTTAGCAATCATTGGTTTGAATATTTTGGTTCAATATACTTATAACAATCTTTGTTTTCATATTTCACCAATTAGTGAGCCAGTTTATTATCGCAGCGCTAGCCACGCTACTTGTCCTACGTTTTCACGTATACGAAAGTGCACACCACCAACGCTCCATACTACAACCCCATTGTTGGATGGGCGGTTAATACACACCCTGTTCGAGGTCTGCATTTGTTGGGGGTTGTAGTGCGTTCAGTTCAAAGGTGCACGGGTATACGACATTGCAGGCACATCATTACAGGCACATGCAAAAAAGATAATTTGCATTTGTTTTATTACATATGAGTTCGAGTCCTCGGTTTGAGTACTTTTATTTCGACAAGCATACGTTACGTTCCATATGATGAATACGTTTTCTATATCAACAAAACTAGTTATCACTTTGCAATTTTTCTGTCATTGAACGTGTGTTGGCATATGCAAATAGTGGGGAATTGCCCACAACATGGGATTTCGTTACGAGAGATTTGTTCAAGGATGTTTACCGGTTTGTTTCTTTGGTGGCGCCTCGAAATACAAAAAAAGCCGTTGTCGATCGGCTGCGAAAACAAGTGTTTAAAATTACCACAAATTGCGTTTTCAATCCATATCGGGAGACTTCCACTGTGAAAACGTGCGGTGTGTAAAATTTAATTCGTCGGTAACAATTGTCGCTTCATGTCATTTGGCCAACAACAAAACTGTTGTTAATTTAATGTGTGGTTGTCTTGTTTATTTACATTAAAAATAGGAAAGATAATTTAGGAAAACCTTGTTTGTCAAAAGAACAACAATTAACTATGATTTGTCATATTTTAATAAAAATAATTGAACGATATGCGCGAGTTGATTCAGAATGATGTTTTGGGCGAGCTTTAAAGGAGACCGTAGTTGGTTGTATAAAAACTGCATATTTCAGGATTGCAATTCGAGTTGTTTTTTTTACACCAAAGTAACAATCAAAACAGTTAAAAGCAATAGCTTTGCTAAAATGTTTGTCTATGTAAGGATGAACTTGTTAAATAATGTAAATATGAGACGCAAACGTGACACAGGTGTCACTAATGATTTATTCTACACATAATTTTAGTGAATTGGAAATACAAGATGGCTGCCATTTTAAAAATGGCCGTCAAGCAGTCAACACAGCAGCAGAATATGGCAACATTTTCTGGAGTGACTATATGTGAAGAATCCAGTCTCCTGTCCGTTCTGTTTGATGAACTTTCGGAGACTAATAATTTCCAAGTAATACAACCAGATAAATGCAGCTGGGTGACACGTCATTGCAGCCTTTTGTTCCTCCAGTTTTCCGTTGACTCCATCAAGTACATTTTCTAAGCAGACTGCATCTGCCAAAACTTATCCAGTAATAAGACTGTCGTACAGACCTTCTGGAATGTGAGCCTGACTGTGAGCCTGTCTTTCATTTGGCTCGGTTTCCCTCAGACACACTACCGGTTGTTGTTTTTCCAATGCGGTCGTCTAACCTCTCGCAGCCATGTAGACGTCTGGATGGGGACATCACATTGTTGTGCTGTCACCACTGCATTAAGCGCAGAGTCAACAAACAGATGTGTTATTATTGTTCTTGGTAGTGCCTTTCCACTGAGTATGTGCGCCGCGGTGTTTTGAGTATACACAACTTGGAGAATAAAAGCTGGGGCGGACGCGTGGAGGAAAGTGGAAGATGTGATGGGAGATAGAATATAAATATCAGAAGCTAAAAGGAAAGGTGCATAGTTCATGCGTAGCACCAGTCTACCTGTATAGCCTTGAGACGATGACGGAAAAGCAACAAGAGAAATTGCAAGTTTGTGAGAATAACTGGGTGAGCAGGAATTGCAGGAGTGAAAAAGAATAGACAAACGATGAATGGAGGAGATTAATGGTGAATGGAGACGGTTGGTGGAGTCGGCAGTGATAGATGGACAGAGAGACGGAATGTTTGTGCTACATTTTACGTATGAAAACGAGATAATAAGGAGATAAACGTTTCGATTTTCGTAAAATGGCCGTATTAGCGCCTAGTATTACCGTTTTACCCCAGTTCCATATTTGGTGTTGTCGTCACACCTTAGGAAGTGTTGAGCCAGTTCTCTCACGTAACATTAGCGGTACATATATGCCTATTTTCTCTACGTTTTCACCTTCAAGATTTTCTGGCGCTCTTTATTACAAACCGATTACCGTCATCTCTCATTAATATACATACCTTTCGTTTATTTTGTTTGTTTTAATTTAACAACTTTTTAGACCAAGTTTGAACAGATTTTCAACAATGCTTTTACATATACTTTTTCATCATACACACCGTAAAGGTTGTTGTCGGACTCTGTAAATTCATTATGGAAGGAATATTAAATACCTTTCAGGGTCATGGTATATGCTCGAACCAGCTTTCGAAACCTTCTCGCTGCCTTCGTCAGCGTCAGACTGATAATTGAAGTCGGTATACGGTATATGGAGTTCGAATGCATTACATTTGTATTATTTTCAAGCGTTGTTTATTACTTACATCTTAGTGTTAAAAGAACCATGATTTTGATACGCAAGATGAATTCTCAATTTTGTCTTTCGCTTTTAATGCGTGAGAGTAATATTAAATGCGCCCACACACGCACACACAAATGCAAATTACAAAAGCACAACCACACAAGTACGAACAAACGAAATAAAAATAATAACATTAAAAAATTGCGACGGTACAAATAAAAAAATATATATTTATATAGCAAATGTACTAAGGTACGATAACGAATGTTCATCAAACAAGCAACAAATAATAATTTTAATTATACTTTATAAAACGGATATAAGTGTCTACATTAATTGCATCGCTATGTTTTTTTGGGTGGTGACTGAAACACATTTTACACGGGAAGTTGTTTGAAAATGGGATGTCAAAGAACGCCAAAAAATACAGCAACGCTAAATGAAAAATACGTGACTACATGTACCTTGAGTTTTGCATTCCAAATATTGAATATTAGTCCATGTTCTTAGGGCCAAGCCTAACGATATTGAAGTTGAGCCAAAATTGGTGGACTAATTCCCATTTGATCTTAAGCAAGGCCAATGAGTGAAATGGCTGAAACTGTGTGGAGGACATCTCAAAACTATGGATCGGTGGAAAAATCTAGTGTTTTAAAGTTGTACAACGCGACTACTGGTCTAAGCTATTGTTGTCCATGTTTGACAAGCATACGTAGTGCAAATTTCGAGACACATACATACGTCATACATACTTCCAGGTTTCATAAGTACGACTGTTGTTTGTAGTTAACATATTGAATCAAAACCGTAACCTCATCAAGGGCCCTGGATTGAGGAGCATAGCCATATAGGCTATGTTTTTCTCTATTTCTATGAAACGTTTTTTCAAATGCAAATGTGTATGTACTACCAAACGTTGGTGCCAAAAATGTTTTGTCTACGACGAATTATTTAGATAACTAATTATTCATATGCAGCGAAAACAATTAACCTAATTAGTTAAAGTGTTGTATTCGGACATCAGTTGAACAATATGGGTACATCAAGGTAATAGCTGCGGCTTTGATTTATTGTGAACCAGTTAAGACATTTAACAGAAGTTATCATTACATATGTAATCCGTTGCGTAATAGTTGAATATAATAATAATAATAATTCACTTCCATAGGGCCTATGTTCTCAGGAACATGAGCTCCGAGGCGCAACAAATCAGAATCATTAAGCATTATCACGAAGAGGGACGCGCAAAAGTCATTACCAGAAGAAGGAACCACCGAGCCGAAGAGTAGTTATGGCGGAAATACAATTTAGAATATCAATGTGTTCGGAAGGTAGCTATAATTTCAGATGATATCAAAGTGATGGCCGCATTTTACTTTGGCATATGTTTCTGATGTTACTAACTGTGTTACGTCGATGTAATTAAAATTAATTCCAAACTATTTGTGTACTTAGGACCCATTCCAATATGTAAACATATTGTAAATGAAAAACATCGTCATGTTCACACTGGCGATAATATAGGTGGGGTGTATATGCGCCAACATATTCAGAGGCGCCACCCCGTGAACAGCTTAGCCAACGCATTACTTGTTTACATTTTAAGACTATGCCGTCACTGTCAACCCGGTACAGTAACACTGGCTCAACGACTCTCTCGTGTTTCGCCATCGGCACATTTAACGTTCATGGACTTTCGTCAACATCGCTGGTGATTTTAACAGCAAGATCTGATGCGTGAAATTCGACGAATATTGTATGGGACAACGTTCGCGCGACAGAGGAACATCAACGGCATAGCCCTCGCCGATTTCCTCGGGGCGCTCGTCACAAAACAACGTGACAAGGACAGCGCCGAGATGTGGTGACATGTCACATTGTAACCATACAATGTGATCGCTTTTGGCTTCTGCCGACAGCCGTACAAAAGGCTATTGTTAGATTCTCGATCATACGCCGGCACATTACTCGATAGCCACCACGGATTCCTCGTCGTAACACAGCCCACGTTGTCTTCGGATACCGTTGGCTATGTGCGAAAGCGCAGCGTCAGCGCGTCGGTCGACTTTCTCGGAATCAACTAGAGTCGCACCATCGACGCGACCCATCGCGACAAGCTCCTATACATACTGCAGACATTCCTCGGCGAGTCGGAACTGCGAATGTCCCGTTTCCTTCTCGCGGCCACCTCGCTCGAGTCGTGCCTGTCAACAGGCGACTGTCACGAGTTCACAACTACAATTGGCAAGCCACAAGGCGACAGCCTCAGTCCGGTGTTGCTCACAGATTATCTAGGAAGAATGGAGAACGACACGCAAGCTAGGGTAGCTTCTTGGTGAAGCCGAAGACGTCGCTCACCGAAAGCAGCTGGCCAACGTCGCCTTCAGCAAGCTGAGGACAGCGTGGTTAAGGCGATCGCATATTTGTCTAAAGCTGCGGCTGCGGTTATACGAGTCGTTCGTCGTGAACGTGTTGACATACAACATGGGTACATGGGGCCTGACGAAACCAGAGCTGTCATGTTTAGACGCGTACCACCGTCGTCACCTACGCCAGATCATAGGCATCCACTGGCCACACCGTATATTGAACGAATTTATATTGAACGAACTTATTTATTATTTAATTTACTTTTGCAATACTTGTTTTAAACACTTGTTTATTATATCGACACTTAATTGTTTATTCGTTTTATTTATATATTTATTAATTAATTTTAAGAACTGTCATGGTACATTTTGTGGAATGACATAAGCGAAACAAACGTGAGTAACATCACGTCTGCCGCGCGAAAACGCATTTAGTAATAATAAATAAAAATTCGCAGCAGAAATATATATATATATATATATATATATATATATATATATATATATATATATATATATATATATAATATATATAAGACAATTTCTGTTGCGAATTTATATACATATATATATATATATATACATATATATATATATATATATATATATACATATATATATATATATATATATAGTAACTTATACATTTGAGTTATATAAACATATTCTCTAACGTTATTACGTGCATATATCGTCTCTTGGTATTTCGGTTGTTTCGGTGTATATATATATATATATATATATAAATATATATATAAATATATATATAAATATATATATATATATATATATATATATATATATATATATATATATATATATATATATATATATATATATATATATATATATATATATATATATATATATATCTATATATATATATATGTAGATGTCACATGAATGTAACTAAACTTCTGCCAATATTCAGTGTCACGTTTCCACCTTGGACAGTAAACAAATATCGTGCAGATACGTAATGAACTGAGACAACGTATGTGCGTCCAGCTGGTAACATGCAGAGATACGAGTAATTACCGACGTCAACGATATCTGATATCTTGTAAATTTCACCAGTTTAATTAATTTCGCAAATTTAATATGAGCAGTTGACAAGATGCGGCAATTACTCTTATCATTTACACATTAGTTCACAAGTGATGAATAGGCATGGTAATGCTTTTCAGGCGGATAAATCAGATCACCTTGGCCGGTTCTTTTTAAATCTAGGAAATGCAGCTATGCAATTAGAAAATATAAGTGACAACAAATCGCCTGTAGTCGTCCGGATATCAAGAAAACTGTTCAACAAAAAACATAGCAAATTAGTGTTAAACTACTTGAGATCGTGCGGTTTATATAGCAAATAAAACCGGATTTCCAGTGAAGACCATTTTGCAGGCTATGTAACCAGACAATAGGGTTAATGAAAACCATTGACAGAGGTTGGACGAGTGAAAACAATGTGTAAAAACAAACAGCGAATTGTAGTGGAAAAGTAAGTGTACAACACGTAGCGTTTACCTCTCACAACAATTCCATCGCAAACACCAAACATCCCAGCGGATGACGTCATACCAGATATGGCGTGCCCGGCGAGTAATATGACGTTTTAATACAGGGCGACAGAGATCTGGATTTAGTGCCACCAGTGAAACAAATGGTGCGAAGAAGGAAGCTACGTAAGGATTTATGTGTTCTATCGTCAACTTGCGAATGCCGGGAAATTAATTGTGACAATTCATACCTTTTCTTTTTTTATTCCATATGCATTGTAACTTTCTTTTAAGGCACAATTGTTTGTCTATATTACATTGTTGCTATACAGGTATATAGTGGTGATATTAGTTAAAGCCACATGCTTAGCTTGCCACAGTTTCACCAATGTATCCACGTTGATAAATCATGTTACTTTATACATTCACTCATCATGCTAAATCCAAATTGTCGGCAGTGTTTCAGTAGTAATCACCTCATTGTTTGAAATGTCCGTAAGTTTTGTTGAATCGACCATTGACCGTATATAAACAAACGCATTTAAGTTTTCACTTACACGCACAGACACGTAGTTTGGGACATGCAGTTTATTAAACACCTCAGCATCAACAAAACGCAATGTATTGTTTTTTTCATTTTCTAAGACAGTACTATGTTAACGCTATACACATAAATATAATGTACACTATCATATGAGAAGGAACTGTGTGTCATCTAACATTATTAGATAACGCAAGGATCTCAATTTGTCTTTGGAGTTGATCAATCCATTCTAAAAAAATATATAAATACATTACTGGTTGTCAATTGTTGAATACAGCTATTATGTTTATATTCACATAACATTACTGATGACGTCGTCCAGTTAGTAGCAACATTATGACAATTTGATAACACGAGAATATGCGTATCATGCATAATAGCAAGTGGTAGTATGTCACACGTTCCATTGTACAATTCGAAGCAAAATGCTAATATCAGCAACGCGCCAAGAGTGTCTACACAAAACATAAATGAACGTAGTTCAAGTTGTTATAACAGCACTTTAAGGAAACGACGACTACTCAACGATGTCTAATAGTATGAGCACATTATATATTATATGACATTGATCATCGGCAGCAATCATGTTCACGTCCGTTCCATCTGTCGGAAATTACGTTGCGTACATAACACATATCAACATGAATTTGTTCATTGCAAAACATTTTGATGTCCATTCAGTCACTACAGTCGAACAACGAATGGCGTAAAATAGATTTTAAATGTATTGTAAACACTATTCACAGCACAGAGTGGAGTTTGTTTTTACTGGTATGTCATACTTGGAAACAAAAGTATTCAGACAACGATAACACGCCATTTTGCATGAATACCTCTCGCACGTATTAGCATTTGCCTAAGCTACTAATAATTATCGAAAAAACAAGACAGACTATACAATGTTTTAAAATAAAGCCAAGATAAATATTGTAAATGACGGCAAACATCTTTGATTTATTTGAGTACGGAACGTCTCACAAGATGGCTCATGTTACTGTATCATAGTTTTAATGATGTTGCCTGTCATGTCTCATTTAGGCAAGACTCAATGCGCCTACGACATATATGACATCAAGGTGTCACAGTATCTCAACGATTACAAGCAGACAGTCTGGCGGTGGTCTGGCGGAAGAACTGTCGCACGTCTTCCCGGAACATTGCACTGGCGAGACTGTAGATGAATGGATTAACAACGGAATTTAAAACAAAGACACGCCTCACGTCTCCCGGAATATATATACCCATGCTATCGATCCATTCTGGCAACCAGCAGGCAATGAATACGACCGAGATGATGAAAAGCAACACGACATTCCTGTAGGTACTGTCTCGATTCGCAACTTTTTTATTGTTTGGAGGCACAGACGCAGATTTCAGTGCTCCAGATGTTGTACTAGGGCCGCTCGGTATAGGATAACTTGTTACTATGTTCGTGGAAACATTTGATTGTCCCGTTTCCTGTGGATCTGTAACGTTCTCAACTGTTGACGTTACTGTCGAGGTCACAGAGCTCAATTCAGATGGACCTGACCGTTCCGTAACGTGGTATTTTGAGTTTCTGTGCCTTTTCAGTAGCGTAAGCACCAACAACGTGTAGCACGTCGACATTACGAACACGGACGTCAAAATGGTACACATTTTAAATACTCGATGGAACTGTTTGTATTGTTTTAGTTGCGGCATTGTCGTGATTGTTGTAAATACAACCGATGCCGCAGCAATTACAATTATAGCTTTCTTTGCACGCTGCGCTTTTACGTTGAACGAATGTGGACGTCTAACCGCTATAAGTCGCTCGATCGACACAAACACAAGTAGAAACATTGAAAAGACGATTGAAGCACTGATAATACAGTGGAATATCAACACTGTTACGAAGTCAGTAATAGCAACTGTCAGACCAATTCCACAGACACACAAGGCAGAATCAGAGATAGCAAGTGCAAACATGTACACTTTCGTCGATGTCGTCAGCTTTCGGACATAAACGACAATTATCAATAAATTGCCCGGCAAACCTAGTACGCACAGGAAAAAAACAACATTAAGAAAATCCAATTTCTTTGATGTTTTTTTCGCAGCGAAATCGAAGCTGTTGTTTAAGGCATTCTGCATAAATTCGGAATCGTTGGCCCATGTGGAAGTGTTCATTGTCTCCATGTTGACGTCGCGCGTATCGATGTCGACAACCGTCATATGGCATCACAAACGAATATCAACATTTCACTCACACTGCTTCATCGGCTTTTAATGGCACTGACCACGAAAGTTTTATGCGTCGAAGTCGGTATGATGTTGCGATGTATTTTCTTTCACCCAAATGTCATGCGGTGACTTGTGTTAGACGAATATGGTTATAAACATATTGTACTTATGTTATCACTAACAACAAGAACACATTTGATGCAGCGAACCGAACTTTAATTTGTTTCTCTCATTTGTGCACATTGCTCGAAATATTGATACGATGTATACATACTGCACTGTCATATCACCAGTGTTGACATCCCGCTGTTAAACCGTCAGCCCCGTCCTCCACCACGTACGGCAGACCTGCAGCGACAACACCAGCGTGTGCAACCCGAAATCGTTCTGCAGTGACGTGAAGACGTGGAAAACAGCGACAGTTGCCGTCTTGTCAACACCGTATATATGTCCAGCCATAGAGGCGTGACAGTCGCATCGATGTTGGAGAACTATATGCAACAGATGATTTGATTCGATATCGTTATACCTGTTGATATGACGCCGTAGTTATCGTCTTCGCCTTTCCCTGATGCATGAGCTTGGCTAAGATATGAATATTCATATATCAATTTAAACCGCTCATTTAACATGGTACAGTGGACAAATTGCAGGTTTATTATCACATTCCCAGGAATATGTTTCATTTTATAATTACATTTTCATTGTGTGTCGCAACAGTTCATTATAAATATTTATAGCAATCACTCAAACCGATATACAATGTAGCTAAATCTAAATATATTTAAGCGGTTTGCATTGTATAAGTTATTCCCAGTTACAAAGAAATGGTTAACGTTACTAGTACCCACTTATCCTCATAGTCTTTTCAATCAATCAGTTAATGATTGTGATTTGCTATGTTTTGGACGGCTTCCTTATATATATATATATATATATATATATTATATATATAATTTATATATAACATATATATATATATATATATATATATATATATATATATATTTATATATATATATATATATATATATATATATATATATATATATATATATATAAATATATATATATATATATATATATATATATATATATATATATATATATATATATATATGTGTGTGTGTGATATATAAATTATATATATATATATATATATATAATATATATATATATATATATATATACATTTTCTTATATATATATATATATATAAAGCGTTTAATGTGATATTCATATAACTCGATGTAACATGAATGGATCTGAACTTATGCGAATATTCAGTGTCACGTTTCCACCTTGGACAGTAAAAAAATTTCGTGCAGATACGTAATGAACTGAGACAACGAATGTGCATCCAGCTGGTAACATGCAGAGATACGAGTAATTACCGACGTCAACGATATCTGATATCTTGTCAATTTCACCTGTTTAATTAATTTCGCAAATTTAATATGAGCATGAGCATGATGCGACAATTACTCTTATCATTTACACATAAGATCACACGTGACGAATAGGCATGGTAATGCCTTTGAGACAGATGAAGATGGTGCAGATTATATAGCATAACCAGATATCCAGTGAAGACCATTCTGCAGGCTATGTAACTAGACAATAGGGATAATGAAAACCTTGTGACAAAGGTTGGACGAGTGAAAACACTGTGTAAAAACAAACAGCGAATTATAGTGGAAAAGTAAGTGTACAACAGGTAGCGTTTACCTCTCACAACAATTCCATCTCAAACGCCAAACATCCCA
>OY759269.1:40835738-40928238 GCA_963662155.1 Lamellibrachia columna | reverse complement strand
GGATATTGAACTGATCAGCTTTAAAATAAATGTCATCTTCAAAACCTTTGATTTGATACTAAATGTGGCCAGGTGCGTGCTTACAATATATTACAATTACGCTTTACTGTCAAAATAAGGGCCCGCATTTTGACCTAGGGGTCACTTGCATCATGACTTGTTTGCTTACCTTTAGCGATCCATTATATTATTCCATGCTCTACATACATCTAGACAATCAAATAGCATTGTTAGGTTTAATTCGTCCTTATGGTACCAATTGGTCAAATTTCAGATCCTGGCCCATAGCCTAATAGCAAAAACAAGACCGCTGAGCATTACGCTCAAAATGTAACAAAAACACCACGTACAGAACGAAAACATCACTTATAAATCTGATGTCTCTCAATGCTAAAAAAGAAGATTGGCCAATCTGTGATTCCTTTGTGCATTTCTTCTGACACTGGTGAGACATTGGATGTCGGATAAGTTTCAGGTTAACGTCAGTTTTATACAATTATTGAAATAATTAATCAGCAGAGAAATCAACGCGATGGGTGTTCGCAGGATGATGTGCGCGGCCGATCTGTTTTTAAGAGATGTGTTTTTAAGTGTCTCTTGAAAAAGCTGAGCTGTTCAGTTGTTCAATGTTCTCAGGCAAGTCGTTCCACAGTATGGACGGTGTCGGCTGAAAGAAAGTTCGCCATAAGTTGCAGTCCGTGGCACAGGTACGGCGAGAAGTGACTTCTCCGTTGATCTTAAACTACGCGTTGGTTGATGTTTCTGCACAATGTCACTCATGTATGCCTGTGCCAATCCGTTGAGCACTTTATACGTGTTAGTGTTAACCTTAAAGCGGAGCCAGACAACGTCGAAACTTTGGTGTCATAAACAGAGCGATTCGACCAGTTTGTAGCGGCAAATGAAATCGGTGAAAAGAAGAAAGCGTCCGTCTGTCTGGGTGTCATCAGAAGCCGTACTTACGGTTTATTGCGAACATTAGTTTCACCTGCAAAGCCAAGTTAAATTAAATACCATCATCTGCATCAGGCACTAATCCAGCGCGTATTCACGCGTCCATTAACCACCGCCGAACGTTTCCGTTTTTACAAACGAAATCAACACCAGGCGAATCCATCTCTCACTTCTTTGCCGAAATCAGGAAACTAGCCGAATTTTGCGAATTCCGTGACGTATTCGATCATCCCCTACGCGATCAGCTTGATTGTGGGTTGACAAACGACAACGCTCAAATTAAGAAACGACTCCTCTCTGAAGTCAAATTAACGTTTGTTATATAGCATTATCAATTGTTATCGGGATGGAACGCGTGGCAAATGACTCGCTCGAACTAACTAACGTCATCGACAGCCGCTGCAAGATCGCAACGCTGGGCATTGTTTCTTGGTGAATACAAGCATACGACCCCGCATATAAGCACAATGAAACACGCCAACGTCGAGTGTCTGTCATGATTGTCGACACTTGATTGCAGTGTCAGTCATACGACGCGGCAGAATTGTTTCACACCAAACAAGTCCACATGATGCGAGTCGAAACGACTAGCTGAGAAGGGAAACCAGCAGAACATCAACTCTTAGTAAGATCCTTCAGCTCACCGCGAACGAAGAGTGGAGCACGCGACATAAGCACAACAGTGACCTTGCTCCGTACTACCAACGAAAACCGACTTATCCCCCCATAAGGATGTCTACTGTGGGTTCTCGCGTCATCGTACCTTCCACGCTTTCAGTCAGAGTGCTACATCAACTACACGAGGGTCACTTGGGCATAGTCAAAATAAAGTATCTGATTAGGGGCTACATCCGGTGACCAGAAATCTACCAGCAAATTGAAAACGTCGCGAAAACCTGCCAAGAAACACAGCAAGCACCTCAACTGGCAATCGTGCATCCTTGGGAATTTCCATCGGGACGGTGGAAACGCCTACACATCGATTTCGCAGGCCCCTTCGCCGAATAAAATGAGCACAACCGCAACACCCCAAACCACTGAAGTATTGAAATCTCAGTTTACTAGGCGGGGTCTACTTGAGAAACTTGTCAACGATAATGGACAGCAATTCGTCGCAGATGAGTTTGCAACTTCATAAAATATAACGACATCACTTGAAGGCCACCCTGCTACGTGCAGGGTTTCAACAAAATCTCTACGCGCATCTTTGTCTGGCTCGAATTCTTAACTCAGCATTCGACACAGACTGGACAACTACCTGCTTGCCTACCGCAACACCTCGCACGCAACGACACGCCAAGCACCAGCGGAATATTGGTCATATATGACATAATTGTTCGTTATGGACGTTTCCTGAGATGAACATAGGTCAACGGGTTACGTTTGTAGTCGCTAGTGACAGTTCCTAGGAAGTAAATAAGTCAACATATGACATATTTGGTCACCAATATGCCTTTTTGGGGAGAAATATAGTGTAGAATCAGCTTTTACTTACTGACGACTGCCACTCAGTAAATATTTACTTTTACGTAGGCTGAAATCGTCAACTCCGTGGCTCTTTAAGCATAAATTACTATTTTTATGTTTCATAATAGAGCCGTCAGGCCAACGGAGTCTTTGGCTTTCTAAATTTCAAGCGACATCAATGGTGATACGTTCTCCATGATGTCAAAAAACCTACACATGGTTGCCTAGTGCGCTTCTTGGCTCTTATCGCGGGTTGTTGCGTCACATCCGGCTTCCAGGATCAGCCTGACGACGGCTGCCTGTTCCTTCGACACTGCCAGGAGAGCTGTTGTCGCGCCACAGTTGTCAGGCACATCCGTGAGTATGTCGCGTCGACACAACATTACTTAAACCACGCGCGCCTTACGCTTTAACGCCACCAACTGTAAACATGTCCAACCATCAAACGCGTAGCACATGGTCACATTAATGCGAGCATCGGCAAGCATATCTCTTGCAACGTTTTAGTTGCCGGAGCCTATGGCCGAACTGATGGCGTCGTTTGGTAAGGCCGATAATCGTGCACTCGTGCACTGCACTTGTGCAGTGGCTGTAAACGTAGCTTATTCTGTATAATTTCATCCAATTGAAGAGCACCACGAGACGAATGGCCAGGATAACGATAATTAGCATAGTGTATGAGAGGTCACCCAATGCTAAGATAGTCTTTGACTCCGCCAAACATCCCGGGTATTCATCACCTCACAGACTCAACAACCGTTCAACGCAGGAATGCTTTTATCATAAAGATGCTGCGTTGAAACTTGAAAGTATACTGTTACGTCATAGCTGACTGCAGTTTTTCGAAGCCGGGCAAGGGTGGCAGCCGGGCAAGGGTGGCAGCCGAGCACGGCAAGGATCACTACTACGTCGAGGATGGGGTCTCAAAAGGGGGGCTGAGGAGGCAGTCAAGAAGAAGTAAGTCACAGTCATTGACTGGGCAGAAGATGATTTTAAACAGGTACAACTAGTAACGTTAACTATTTAATGGTAATAACATGCAATGCAAAAGGCCAAATGGAATGTGTGTTTCATAGACTGTTTTCTGGCACATGATTAATAGGACATTGTATCCGGCACAAAACGTATTATAAATCAATTAAAACAGTTGTTTAATTTAGGGAGGCTGTTGAAACGAATGTTGTACATTGGTACCGCGCGAAACAACAGAGATTGTGGCGTTTTAGGATTTAAATAAAACAACATAATGTTTTAAATATCAAGACGATATTTCTTCTCGGAATTAAACTAATTTGGGGATTGGATAACATGACAACATCGGCCAACTCTCTGAAAACATATCATGCACAATCAATACCTCAATTATATTTTGGTTTAACTACATTATATACAGGTTTTAATGATTGTTATAATAGTTATTATGAACTGTAATAGAAATAAATAACTTGTAATTATAAAATGAAACATCCTCATGGGAATGAGATAACAAGCCTGGAATGTGTATACTGGATCACGAAAAATGAGCAGTAGTTATATGGTACATGAATATTCATATATTTCCGAAGCTTGTGCATCAGCGAAATGGGAAGCCCACAATTACTGCGCCATATCAATAGGTATAACGACATCTCATTAAATGTCTTGCTGTATGCAGTTCTCCAATATCGCTGCAACAGTTTCACTTCTATGGTAGGCCATATATGGTGTTGACACGGCAGCAACTATCGCTGTCTTGATGTGTCATGATGTATCGCATCGAACAGAGTGCGCATTGTCTTACCAAGTAAGCCAGTTTTATTGCGGGATAACAACACTGGTGATATGACAATGTAATAAATATACTTCGTATTAATATTTGGACCAATGTGCATACATTAGAGAACTGATTTAAAGGTCGACACACTGTATCAAGTTTAAAGCTGATAGTGTTTTACTGTTTGTGACAACATATGTATGATGTGTCTATAAGCATACTCATCTTACACAAGTCACTGCATTGTGTGAAAGAAAATGCATCGCGACATCATACCGACTTCGGCACATACAACTGTCGTGGTCAGTGCGATTGCCGAACATATTATATTATTTTTATAATCGAACTGACAAATTGTTCAGTGGAGCGTTCGTGGGTGAAATGGTTATGCTCGTATTTGTCGCCATATGGCGGTTGTCGACATCGATACGCACGAGTGACTAACTGCCAGCCGTTAACATGGAGACAATGAACACTTCCACATGGGCCAACGATTCAGGATTTCTGCAGAATGTCTTATAGAAAAGCTTCGATTTCGCTGCAGAAAACCCATGAATGAAAGTGGACTTTCTTAACAGTAGTTTTCTTCTGTGCGTACTAGGTGTGCCGGGCAATTTGTTAATAACGGGACAGGGTAGGCCACAAAATTAAAATTATGATGCAGTGATATAAGCCCTTTTGTGATACGTTCCGTATTCAAATTAATGGAACTAACGATGTATGGCGACATTTACAATATTTATCTTAGCTTTATGTTAAAACATATAAAAACACTGTTAAAACATCAGTCTTGGTTTTTCGATCATTACTAGTAGCTTAGGCAAATGCTAATACGTATGATATATATAATGGCCCTTTTCCGCTCAATGTATTCATGTAACATAACGTGTTATTGTGCATCTAAATACCTTTTTTTCCAAATATGATATATCAGTAAAAATAAACTGCACGCTGTATTGTGAATAGTGTTTAGAATACATTTAGAATATATTGTACGTCATTCGTTGTTCGACGGTATTAACGGAATGGATATTAAAATGTTTACAATGTACACATTCATTTTGGTACAACATTCTGCTTACGTGTTAGCAGAAAGTTGGGTAAAGACTACGCAGCGTCATGACCGACAGATGGAACGGACATGAACATGATTGCTGCCGATGATCAATGGTATATAATGTATAATGTCATCATACTGTTACAAATCGTTGAGTAATCGTCGTTTCCTTAAAGTGTAGTTATGACAACTATGATTAGGTTCCTTTATGTTTTGTCTGTACACTCTTGGAGCGTTGCTGATCTTAGCATTTTGTTTCAAATTGTACAATAGATCGTGTGACATACTACCACTTCCCATTATACATCAAACGTATATTCTCGTTTTATCAAATTGTCATAATGTTGCTATTAACTGGGCGGCGTCATCAATAATATGGATCTAAAAATAAACATAATATTTGTATTCAACAATTGATACCTCGTAATGTATTACGTAGCCAGAATATATTACATTTGTTAGAATGGATTTATCAACTCCGAAGACAAATTGAGATTCAAACGTTTTCTAAGTATGTTAGATGATACACAGTGCTTTCTCATATGATAATATACATTATATTGATGTGTATAACATGGACATAGTATTGTCTTAGATCAAGATCGTAACCTATCACGAATATGGAAAACAATATATTGAGTTTTGTTGATGCTGAGGTGTTTAATAAACTGCATGTGCCGAACTACGTGTCTGTGCGTGTAAGTGAAAACTTAAATGCGTTTGTTTATATAGGATCAGTGGTCGATTCAACAAAACGTGTGGACAGTTCACACAATCGCGTGATTACTGTTGAAACATTGCCGACAATGTCGATTTATTATTGCGAGTGAATGTGTAATGTAATATGATCTATCAACGTTGACATAATGGTGAAACTGTGGCAAGGTAAGCATGTGGCTTTAACTAATATCAGTACTATGTACTTGTATAGCAACAATATGACTTAAACAAACACATGTGTGTCTTTAAAGATAATAACAATGCACGTGGAATTACAAGAAAAGCTTTGAATTATGTCACAATTAATTACCCGGCATTCGCTCTCTTGTCCTTTACTTTGCGCAAAGTAAATGAAACTATCGGGCAAATTGACGTTAGAGCACATCAAATCTTATCCTGCTTCCTGCTTTGCACCATTTGTTTCACTGGTGGCACTGTATACAGATCTCTGTCGGCGGGTTTCAAATATCATATTACACGACGGGCACGCCACATCTGGTCTGATATCATCCGCTGGGACGTTTGGCGTTTGAGATGGAATTGTTGTGAGTGGTAAACACTACCTGTTGTACACTTACTTTTCCAGTATAATTCGCTGTTTGTTTTTTACTCATTGGTTTCACTCGAAATGGAACTAACGATGCATGAAGACATTTACAATATTTATTGTGGCTTCATGTTAGAGCGTTGTATAGCCAGTGTTGTTAGTAGCTTAGACAAATGCTATTACGTATGATATATAATGGCTCTTTTCCGCCTAATTTATTCTCCTAAAATGACGAGTAATAATGCAGCTACATACGTTTGTTTCCAAGTACGATATATCACTAAACATAAACTACACGCTCTACTGTGAATATTGTTTAGAATACGTTTAGAATCTACTGTACGTCATTCGTTGTTCGACGGTAATAACTAAATGGATATTAAAATGTTTGCAATATACAAATTCATTTTGGCACAACACTCTGCGTATGTGTTAGCAGTATGTGTTAGCGTATGTGTCAGCAGTATGTGTCAGCAGTATGTGTCTGCAGAAGGTGTTGAAGCAATACGCAGCGTCATTTCCGACAGATTTTACGGACATGAACATGATTACTGATTACTGATTACTGATAATCAATGGAATATAATTTACAATGTGTCCATACTGTTATAAACCATTGTGTAATCGTCGTCCATGTTGCTGATATTAGTTAAACCAACCTCTCTCACACGGTTTTCAAAATCCCTATTTTCGCATTACGTAACCTTCAGAATGGTATTCACTGGACATCCGGTTATGCTATATAATACTAGATTGATATATTGGTTCGTTGAACACTTTTGTTGATATCCGGATAATCCAAGCGATTTGTTGTCACTCACCTATTATATTTTCATAACTGCCTTTCCCGGATTTAAAATGAACCGCCTAATGTGGTCTGAGTTATCCGTCACAAAATCATTACGATGCCTATTCACCATGTGCGAATTAATGTGTAAATAATAAGAGTAATTGCTGTATCATGTCAACTGCTATTAACTTAAATTAATTAAACAGGTGAAATTGACAAGATATCAGATATCGTTGACGTCGGTAATTACTCGTATCTCTGCATGTTACCAGCTGGACGCACATTCGTTGTCTCACTTCATTACGTATCTGCACGATATTTATTTACTGTCCTAGGTGGAAAGGTGACACTGAACATTGACAGAAGTTCGGTTCCATTCATGTTATATCGAGTCACAAGAATATAAAATTAAAGGTTTATTTATATACTATCCATAGAAAAAAAGTATGTCGGATTCGTCTTTGTGATTGCAAGCATCCCTAAGCTAATTCACACATTGGTATAGCTTAAGATCAAATGGGAATTAATCCACCAATTTTGGTTCAACAATATTGCTAGACTTGGCCCTAAGAGCATGGATTAATGGTGACCTCCAGTTACATATCAAAATCATTCACTAATTCAACTAAGTATTAATTATTAACACGTAATAGTTCGTCTTTGTTCTTTTGACACGTGATATACATGCATCAAACAGCAACACGTGGCCTGACTTGTGCTGGAACTCCATTTCAGAATCGCACGTGCGTTGTTTTCACAAAGGCTTCTCTGCAGCAAATAAACACACAGTCAAGTTACATATCATGACACTTTTTTAAGTGCGATTATTATCTTCGACGTTATAGGAAATATCTCTCTCGTAAGGAATATTCTATCTGACTGTCTGCGTGTCGATGAAAATGCATTTGAACTCATGTATCACCAAGTACTTTAATTATCAGTATGACGCTGACAAAGGGACCAAGAAGGTCTCGAAAGCTCGTCCTAGAATATATTGTGACCCCGGAAAGTATTTAATATTCCTTTAATATGAATTTTACACAGTCCGATAACAAGTTTTACAATGTGTATGATGTAAAGTATTTTCGAAAATATGTGCCAATTTGGGAAACAAATCAGCATAGCTTAAAACAAATAACATAGTCGAAATATTAAAGAGTGATTGTCTTACTAACGCCAATCGGTTTCTAGTAAGAACAGTTAGGATATCATGCAGATTCATAAACGCAAACACGTAGGAAAAATTGCCATGCATGTATGACCAATGTTACGTTGGTGAAGTGGCTGAACACTTAATAAGATGTGACGGTAAAATCAAATATGTGACTGCATGTTATAGACATTGCGCTAGATAGCTTAAACTGAACCATAAGAACCAGAATAACAGAATTAGATGCTAGTGTAGTTGTCGCACATTTCACGAAAATCGTTTTCACACGCATAATTTTACGTAACAAACGCATTATTTTTCCATCGCACTCACATTTTTTCTCAGAACCATTTCCTCGGTGCCCAATTTCCTTAACAAGTTTCGCCATCGACGCTTCAAAATGTGTCTCCTTTGCGAAGTTGAAGTACAACTTGGTTAGTACAAGTGGGCCGAGCCAGCCGTCTGCTTTGTAGTGCGGTTCCACTATCAGTGGAATTATGTCCCGTCGCAGTGAATAGGCATACTCGGCCTCTGTTGCCAAACATAACAACAAGTATATTGTTTAGATTTTCTTTATTTCTCTCACATATTAATTAATTGTCAGGCATATAGACAGACGGACAGACATATAAAGACAGAGGCGGAGAGATAGGGAGAGACAGAGTGAGACAGAGAGGGAGAAACATAGATATACATACTTAAATATAAACATGCACGCACGCACGCATGCACGCACGCACGCACACAAAAACAGAGAGACAAAAAAATAAAATAAAAGACACATTGAGGGAGAAGTAGTGACACCAACCTGTTCTGCAGCTAACACTGTCCTTGTACTTCTGAGAAGCTGCAACAAGCACCACGCTCGCGTCTTGAACTGCATTGGCCATGGCTTCAAGTGGAGATCCGGCTGCCAGAAGGAACGAATACTTCGAAGGTAGGAGAGGAAGCTTCCAACTTTGCCCATTCATGATATACCGTGCGGTTTACATGTTTGATGTTGCAGTATGCATAACCTGGTTCTACATTAACACGATGATGGTGATTCATGAATACGCAAGGTATTTTGTTCACTTCGGTGTAACATGAACTCGTCCAAGGGGCAACTCGTCCATTTATGAGCCCATTTCAATAACATGTCGACTACATATCACAATGTGTATCTAATAAGCTCATAAAAGTATGTGTTGCTTAATGTAACGTTTATCTTAGTATGTTAATTATATTTGGAAATCCCTATTCTCTTTCTATTTGCATTGCCTACGCTTACTTAGTTACATGTCAACGCACCCTTCTCTGGTGCATGCATATACATAGGCGTGTTGTATCAGTACCAATATAAAGTGCTGGTGTATATGTCTTGGAACAAGCACTTGACACGGGTTTTTTAAAGCACTCAATTTCATAAAGCAGTACAATTAACTTAATATGATATATCGCAGTACACCAACGTCATAAAGCGGCGTGGTGATGTTGTAATACTATAATCACTCATAATAAACTATTATAATTTCGATTGTTATTATAAAAAAATTCACACATAAGAACGTTTCCTAAAACAATCATTCTGGAAACCCTATTAAATAATGACTCAACAAATTGTCTCACTCATGTGGTGCTTCGTTTCCTAAAACTATCATTCTGGAACCCCTATTAAACAATGATTCAACAAATTGTCTCACTCATGTGGTCCACGTCTATCCACACTTTATAGCCAGCCTCCTTCAATTTGTCTCTGATTCGCGTCATCAGATCCTGGTGGTCCCATTGGTAACTGATCATGATGTGTTGACTTTCACCGCCACCGCCACCGCCGTCTGTACATCCGTACATAAGAACAATCAAACACACTAAACTTCGCACGCATAACATCAATATCGACACGACAAAAATGGCATCACAGCTTTTGAACCAAAAACAGAACAGCGAAATTGTAAAACAGTGTCTAAGTAAAACACAGTCTTACATTTCTCTATGAAACTGCAAGAACAGAAGTCTATATTTCATATGTGTATGTTTAATTCGTTTGGTGAAAATAACCGATACACTACTTTATGCACCAATGGAAATATTAAAAATAATATCCTGGAATGTTTTATTATAATTGTGCCACATCAAGGGTTGCGCAGTTTTCAGGATGCAACCGAAATGTGTTGTAAGACATTTTAATTGCATACAAGCTAATTATATTTGCTATGAACATCACAAGGGCTACGGTTGCATACCCGTAGATTCTTCTGTGTTTGTAGTTGTTGTTGTACTGGGTTTGTTGTGTTCTTTACTCGCTTCTTCGTCATTGCTTGGTGGCATCGCATGCAGTGCTGCCAAACGGCCCATAACAATTAATTGTCCTGCAGTTATTGAATTATATATAACATTAACACATAAAATTAGTTTTGTGCAATAGTTAATGAATTGCACTAAACATTACATAATAACCATTACTGCATTGTATTGACTCGAGAGTAGACATAATGTTTAATATACATGCGACACAACAAACTGCATAAGTTAGATTGTTTAGTGTCTATCAACAACCACTTTATATGGAGGTGGTGAATGGATAGCTAATGCAATATGTCGACTGGGACACAGAAGAACACTACTTACCGCTGTGGTGTTCTGCTTGTACGAATACATGAGGATTAATCTGGTGGTCCTCCAACTGCCAAAGGGCGCCTTTCGCCTCCTTGCGAACTTCCTCGTTCACACTCAAAGCCAGCTTATGCAATGCTGTAAATACAGAAAAGTATAAATCGCATTGCTATCAGATGTATTATCGATCCTAGTAGGCTGCCTGTGCTCAATGACTTAAAGTCATGTAAACGTTTTAGTTACTGAACGTTGTTGGCGTTTGGCATTATAAATGAATAAATAATGAATCGAATGCAGTCTACCGTTCAATTACGTACGTTGTTGCCACATCTACCAACCATTTCAAATGACAAGGAGTGATACTTTACAACATGACCATCAAAAGTTTGCTGGAATTATAACTCCCTCTCAGTTTTTGATCACCAGATAGCGCCACCACTATCACGTGGGTATCTAATGATCCGTCTTTATTTCTAGTCACATTCAGGGATATTGTACCTCAATAAATAGAGAGGTAAACAATATATATGTCCATGTTGTGAAGTAGAGCGCCTGAGAGCAATCTCGATTGATCGGGCGCTATATAAGTACTTTTATTATTATTATTATTATTATCGTACATCATCCGGAATAATATGCAGTAACCTTTCTGAAGAACAAACAGCCGCCCGCTCAGAAACAGAAAAACACTCGCCCTTGCGGACTGTTGAAAAGTGTCAAACTGGTTCAGAATACAATTGACAATACCTCAAACTGTCACGCGGCGTGTATAAATAGCAGCTCGCGGCGCATTAAACATCGCATAACGGCGCATTAAACATCGCATAACGGCGCATTAAACATCGCACAACGGCGCATTAAACCTCGCACAACGGCGCATTAAACCTCGCACAACGGCGCATTAAACATCGCATAACGAAAACACCGTGTGCTCTGTGGATATTATGACCTCTCTGCCTATACAAGACAATATGGCTGAATGCAGCAAACGCAAAGTTGTATACGTCGTGGGGGTAAGTTTATTATCAATTGCCCGATATTAGCTCTTCAGTATTGGTGACCACTAGTATTTATAAAAGATCAAATTACATTTACAAAACGTATTTATTTTCAGATGAATGTTACATTACCAGTATACACGTGATGGGTAACAGAAGCCTACTGACCATCCACACATTTAGGTTCTTGCTTTATCAAGTCCCTGCACTTGAATGCCAGTCGCCAGAGTCCCTGACAAGCGAGTCGCTGTTCTCGTTCGTTGCCGATCGTCAACAGTTCAGTATAGATGGGTAGCGCCCCCATGCGGACAATGCGCCACTTGTTCGAGTCGTTGTTCGCCAATTTGTTCAGTCCCTGTGGATACAGAAGACCATTTCCGAGTCACGAAATCACTACTGTCATGACGACATTGGCCGGGTTCGTGTAACAGTTTGTAAATATTCACATGAATACCTATGTTTGTATGCAATATAAATTATCTTATTAAACACATTATTTAGATCATAAATAAAAAAAAACAATGTAATGTGAAGCAATAATGACGTCAGGCACATTAACTGTTTGCTATTAACGTTAAGCAAACAGCACGCTGCCGTTTGATGCGTTGTTTATGTGTGGTTAGCTAATAGAAACTAAACTTGCCTGAAGGAGTTCATCCGTATGGAAGCCGTGGGGTGTAGGGCCTTCCGTTAGGTTATACACCTGCAATACAAACCAAGTGTTGATGATGTTGTTGGCGCATCTAATGTGCACATTGTAACCAAACACTGTGTTTCGTGTACCAAACATAGTAGTACGCAACATATGCGATAACACATATCATATCATATCATATCATATCATATCATATCATATCATATCATATCATATCATATCATATCATATCATATCATATCATATCATATCATGAACAGTTAATACATACATACATGCATACATGCATACATACATACATATATATATATATATATATATATATATATATATATATATATATATATATATATATATATATATATATATATATATATATATATATATATATATATATATATATGTATGTGTGTGTGTGTATGTGTGTGTGTGTGTGTGTGTGTGTGTGTGTGTGTGTGCGTGTGCGTGTGCGTGTGCGTGTGCGTGTGCGTGTGCGTGTGCGTGTGCGTGTGCGTGTGCGTGTGCGTGTGCGTGTGCGTGTGCGTGTGCGTGTGAAAGTGATGGTGGAGCCGTGGTTAAATAAGCCGCAAGGAAGAATGACAATTAAACCGTTTACGCCCAACCCCCCCCCCCCCGGACCATTTCGTGGGGCCCCGAAGAAGATAATAAATGGAGGTACATATCTTTCACATAGATTTGACTGTTTTCAACCTTTGTAGCCGCCGTGATACTTTTAGCCACAGTATTGCTTCTTCAGTGGGAATGTGTATCCTAAACGTAATCATATTACATGTGTTGCGAATCTGGGGAACGTGTTTCATCTGACTATATAATAATTAATTAATGTGTGAAGTCACATAACGAGTTATATTAGTAACCCGTTATAAGACGTACCATTCATATGCTACGAAAGACTGTCAATACATATTTTTGGGCATATAAAATTGACGCAGTATGACGATTGATGTCATTAAGATCTGGAATTAGTATAGCATGTTTGATCTTAATTACAACGTTAACATTTGCTCCTCCAATAATGTGTTGTGATAAATTATTTATGTGGTAAGGCGTTTATGTTTTACTTAAGCGACATGTATTGGAACTGTTATATAGAGCATACTATTAAATTCGAATAGATGAATGTTGTCCAAATGTCTAAACAATCGCCAAATGGGTGGTACGCGTGCTGCATAATGTCGTTTTAATGAGCATTTATTACATATGGTTTATGCTAAAGCTTTGACGATTATGTGACAATACCTGACGCAACATTGTGATGACTAAGGCGATGTTGTCGTCCTCATGTTCGTCTATCTTCTCATATTCCTCCTCCGAAACGATGTAGGCGAGAATGAAGGTGGTGATGCATTTTGTCTCTGCGTCCTCGACCGACCGGAACTTGGGTATGATGTCAACAGCCGACGCTGCGCGATAGGCCTTCCGTGCGGCGTCGCATTTCTACGATGAATGTTATCCCCAAATAATAGTGTTGCATAAAATATATATTTTCACATGTCGCCTTTTACGCTATGCATATATTTATTAACGCATGTCATACTTTTACAAAACCTGCGACTGATCACTTCTTATAACGTTGGCGTGATATAAGACATAATGGTTTCTGTAATAGTTTAAAATAACCTTCTTGTGAGGGTGTCATAGTGTTTGTAGCCATGGGGTTGATTCTTAGATACAACTACAATGTTCGCCTCCATCGAGTTGGTTCGTTACATTACAACAATATTTTAATACATGTTTAGAAAAGGTGATCGTAACTACCAACCTGCACAACATTATGAAGTATACTCAGCAAAGGACGAACACATATTTGTATCCCTGTGGCGTTCAGCCGGTCTGGGTGTACTTTCGGGTCATTCAGATACTTCAGTATGTTTCGAGACAATCCAGTATCGACCACATTCTCACACAAAACTTTCGACCTGTCGGTGGCGTTCCACATGGCCCCGGCAACCAGATACGTACTGGTTACATTATCAGTTCCGTCCGGCCCCGACCAGTCGAGATGGAAGCATTTGGAATAGATTTTAGTGAACAGCGAGATCAGGTTACATTCAATCACTACGTCTGTGATCGTCGTGACTTTGGCCGACGTCTTGACACCTGTTCTAATCAAGGCATTGAAGATGAACTGGAAACATATAATATTAAACAATGTTACACGGGACGCGGCACCACAATGATTGTTGCCCTTTTTAATATTGATAATGCTATTTTGGGACATAGCAAGCCCACTACATATTACACAAATTCGCGCTGTCAAATACTCATTCTTAATTACATGAACTAGAACACAATGACACTACACTTCTTATTAGCATTACCACAGATATGTATTATCTGTGGAGGTGACTTCCTCAGTACGAATGACATCTTGTTAAGATGACATCTTCGCAGACGTGTGGAAGCTCGTAGTTGTATTGACTATTGGTTGCTTGCTGTCCCTGTCTTCCGTATCCATATCGCTTTTTTATTTAAATTTTCCTTTTGTGGGATTCCCTGTATCTCTCTATCAAACGAGATATGGGGAACTACGAACTTCGACACGCCTACGATGACCTGTCATTCTTATTGAGGAACTTATTTTGATAAGATATGCGAAAGTTTCTACATTCTACAGGTAAGAAAAGTGTTTGGATATGATAATAAAAAAAACTGTAGTATTATAACATTAAATTATTCTTACCTTTGTTTAACAAGCGAAATAAAAATAAAACAGTAATACTAACCCTGAGGTCATTGTGACAGCTCTCTGACGTGTAATCATTGGTCTCTTCCAGTCGGAGCATCGTCTCTCTCACATGGTCCAAGTCGACGTCTCCTTCTGATTCTGCCTCCTCTTTATCCTCCTCTTCATCATCCTCATCTTCCTCCTCCTCCTCTTCTTCCTCCTCATCCGACGTTTCTGGTGTATGTAGCATCACGGACATGAATAGATCCGCCATCTCCTTCAGTTGGTCCATCATATCGTTTACTTGAGCCATGTGGGCGTTGTCATATATTTCATACGACACCTCAGATCCCTCAGTGTCGTCCTCCTCGTCTGACATTTCATAACTTGTCTCGCTTGCTTCGTCGTTATCACACTCGTCACGAGACGTATCAGACGTATTACACATAGTCACGCTTATATCCGTCAGGTAATTCAAACCGTCGCTGACATACTCGTCTTGAGACGTATCAGACGTATTAGACCTCGTTTCGCTTACATTACTTGTCCAATCATTCATTCTACCTTCGTTGTCATAACCGTTATATGACGAGTCAGATTTAAAGGACGACCAGCAGCACCACCGACAACCAGTGTGTTCTTCATCAGAACTGTAGGACATCTCGGAGTGGTTGGTTGGGTTGGAATCAGCATCAGAGATAACAACGTTCACTTGATTAACGTAGTCCGTCGAAATGTTTCCCCTAAGAAGGAATACAAGCTTATCGTTGCATAATGACACGTGTTATAATAATGATACTAGCAACAATAACTACGTAATTTCATAATATGTATTGTCGGATCACACAGAAAGAGAGTGTGAGGTTATATTTATCATTGATGTAATAAAACATACTATGTGAATCACCTTTATTTTACTGTTGTTATAAAATTGTGACACCAAATTTTACACTTGCTGGCAGTAACCATTAAGTAACATATCAAGTTTGCAATCGTAAACCTGATAACGCTGGGCAGCTGCAAAAAAATGTGTCACGCGAAACCAATTCAACGTTAATGCCCAACATAGTATTGCCAAATAAGTGGTCCATAATCACACGATATAACGGCAGTTGGCTGAATGAAAGTAATCCTGAGCTGTGGCGGCCGAGCGTTACCAGGTTTACGATTGCAAACTAAATATGTGCCGTATTGATTACTGCCATTTACAACACTGTTAATTACTCGACATGTTGTCTCTGATTCTTTGATTTATTTGTTTTCTCTTTATTTCTAACCGCGACGACTAAGGGTTGTGTGATTGTGCGATATATTCAGGAAAAAAACAACACGTGGGGTTATATTAACCCGCTATTTACTATCATATTTGCCTACTTACCCAATGTGCATTACTGGAAGCACTGAAGAATGTTGCTAGTAACTGCTGACGTTATGAATGTCGGGTCAGGCGGGGTTCAAAGTGGCTCAACTGTTTTAGTCAGGGATATTATAATGCCTGACTATAAGATACACTTTATGAATGTTGGGTCAGGCGGGGTTCAAAGTGGCTCAACTGTTTTAGTCAGACATTATAATAGATACACTTTATGAATGTCGGGTCAGGCGGGGTTCAAAGTGGCTCAACTGTTTTAGTCAGACATTATAATATATACACTTTATGAATATCGGGTCAGGCGGGGCTCAAAGTGGCTCAACTGTTTTAGTCAGACATTATAATATATACACTTTATGAATGTTGGGTCAGGCGGGGTTCAAAGTGGATCAACTGTTTTAGTCAGACATTATAATAGATACACTTTATGAATGTTGGGTCAGGCGGGGTTCAAAGTGGCTCAACTGTTTTAGTCAGACATTATAATATATACACTTTATGAATATCGGGTCAGGCGGGGTTCAAAGTGGCTCAACTGTTTTAGTCAGACATTATAATATATACACTTTATGAATGTCGGGTCAGGCGGGGTTCAAAGTGGATCAACTGTTTTAGTCAGACATTATAATATATACACTTTATGAATGTCGGGTCAGGCGGGGCTCAAAGTAGCTCAACTGTTTTAGTCAGACATTATAATAGATACACTTTATGAATGTTGGGTCAGGCGGGGTTCAAAGTGGCTCAACTGTTTTAGTCAGACATTATAATATATACACTTTATGGATGTCGGGTCAGGTGGGGCTCAACGTGGCTCAACTGTTTTAATCAGACATTATAATAGATACACGCACGCATGATATGAATGCGTGATATCCGTGAGCATTGTGGTTTAAATACAAATGTATCCGACTTAAAACATATCTTAGGGTTATTTGTTTATATTACATACATACCACATTCATATCAAACAGCAAGTGTATATTGATACGAAAATGATGTGTAGGGGAACAAGTAGTGTATTTCACGAAGATGAATGACGATCTTATCTTTAGCACAGGTGAATATGTATATATAATTTAGTGTAGGTGAATATGTATAGCATATTAATGTAGTTGAATGAGTAGGGTTTTAACAAAAGCGAAATAGTAGCATATGTTGCTGCATGTGAAAGAAGCGTTTTTAAATGTAGGTGAAAGAGAAACGTAGCTTAGTGTAGAAGACTGACTCCAGCATTTTATTGACGTTGAACGAAAAGCGTAATTTGGAGGAATGACCTACATTTAAGCCAACTTGACGTCGGTTTACGTCTGGATAGATATCAATGTTGCTGCTGCATAACCACATTATACATTGAATGTGCACCTGTTGCTGCCAGCTGATGCGTCGGAGGCAGCCACAATACACATTTCTTACTTGGCTGACTCGTTTGTGACTTGGTATGTTGATAGTGCTGTAGCGTTAGTTGGACCAATAAATCATATTCACGTAAGTACGTGTTATGTGTAACATTAATACTATGATTGCACGCCAGTCCTCGGAGTTTTGAAAAGGGGGTTCGGGCGTACACAATCAGTTGGGGATTTCTGGGGTGAATGTTACAATAACAGGACATTCTCTCATGGGGGGGGGTTCGGTCGAACCCCCAAGACCCCACTTGAGGACGGGCATGGTTTGTGCACTGCCAGTAAACTAATGCAACACTAGTTCAGTGTGATATTGCAGTGTTTTGTTAGAATGTTGTGCATATCTGAATTTACCTTCGTACTAATCATAATGACTAAACAACATAACATAAATTGCTTGGGTATCCTATAATAAATTGTCATGTCGAAAAGCCATACACTAAGATAGCGTACGATGTTTTTGTGTACATGTCAGCCATTACGACACACATGTTTGACGCGAAGGCAAAGCAATATTTTTATTTAACTAGTCTGCCATTACGACACACATGTTTGACGCGTAGGCAAAGCAATGTTATGTTGAACTAATCTGCCACTACGACACGCATGTATGACGTGTAGGCAAAGCAGTGTTTTATATATTAGTCATCCATTAAGATACACATGTCTGCAGCGTAGGCAAATCAGTGTTTTATATTGTAGTTAGCCATTGCGACAAACATGTCTAACGCGTAGAGAAAGCAGTGCTTTATTTGCAAGTCAGTCTTTACGACATATATGTCTAACGCGTAGACAAAGCCATGCTTTATATACTAGTCAGCCATTACGGTACATATGTCTGCTGCGTTGGCAAAGAAATGTTTCATTTACTACTCCACTTAAACTAGATGTGATGTGTAACATGGGCAACTGTTTAACCAACTAGGTTACATGATTGTACCAAACTATTCATTTGACGAAGTAACACTCACCTGGTGAACACAGCAGTAGTCCTGCACAACCAACGCGTCGCACACTGGCCGAAACCGGTTTGCCCGCATAATAAGGAAAACATTGAACACACTGTTGATTTGTGTGAAAGAGCGCAATGAATCGTATGCCAGACACAGATTCAATCTCGCCGTCGTTCACGTTATAGAAAGTAAATGTCAACGATGCTTTGTGTACGCACGTCGTGAATTACGCACATCAGTTGGGTCGACAGAGAAACCTACTTTGCTATTGTAGCCGACCAAGCTCCGGTACGCTAATAACAGTTGTGGTTAGTATTTGCGATAGTGTGTGTATGCACACTGGAAATACGGACAACTACACATTGCTCTAAGCTAAGTACCAACTTATTCGGTTGCTTTGAATAAATATGTATTACATGAAGACAAACTCGTAATGTTTACTGATCGGACAACGATTTACTTTAATTAGTGTGGTTACATTTACTATTTCCACCAACCAATTAAACAATGCAAACCAGAACATCTTCGTTAACCCTGTCCTGGCTAACGACCCGTACACACAGATAACTCCCCCTTTGAGAGTAGTATATAAGACGCACCATATTATACAAGTTTCAACAACAACAAAGAAGGCTGATTAGATATTTCGTAATTCATGCATGTTTAACGGCAAGCTTTAGAGTAGCGAGGTGTCGCTTACAAGCAGGAAACGTGTTGATGTGGGTATACGCAGTATGCCAGCTTAAATGTTTCCTTTACACTAATCCTTTTATTGGAGGAAATCAACACCAGCCTCAATGAAGTGTTGAGAACTTTACAAAATGGCGGGAGTTAATTTCTATAATTCTTAACTAATGTGATGAGCAGGTGAGCAGGAAATTTGAGACGACGAACATAACTGGACTGTTTGATTTAACTATTTAATGTTCTGCAGTTTGCCCCTGACCCTGCACCTTTCTTTGTTCACAAAATGACATATTACTTGATCTATCTGAATGCATTATTTTAATATTTTCCACTGTACGATGTGTAGCTACGTATATTTTAAACTCATAACACGTATTACGATAAGCTGTATAGTTTTGCAAGGTTTGTTACTAACTGTTCACATGCAACGGCCGTGTGAACAGGTACACTATCTTCTAGAACACGAACATGTACTTCCATTGCTTTGACTCCTCAACAGCAACATGTTTTTACTGATAGTAGAATAGCACACACTTAAACACACTTCCGTGATTCCCCTTCACTGGCTTGTAACAACATCGAATTCACTGTATGTGTGGCAACATGACATTTCCAGATAAATCCAATGGCAAATCTGCAGGCAGAAACTAAATAAATAGTGTGGATGTGTATTAGCTATCTTGACGTCGTGGGCAAGTTAAGCGCAATGTGAACACGACAGCTACATGCCGTGTCTAAATATAGGTAGCCTTGTCAAACTACGCATACTTATCTGTACAGTTTTGTTGTCAACTATGCCAGAGGGAAATTCTTTACGCATGAGTCAAACATAAAGTGTAGACAAGTACTAAGCAGCACTACGTACAGTTTTTTTTTTGGGGGAGGGTTGGGTCACAGGGCGATTCGGGTGTCAGAACACCAACATTAACGGTGGGCAGGCATGCAACGTAATCTATGCGAATGTTGTAATTTTAGCATGTTGTCAATATTTATTATAAAGTACTTAATACGTGTGAAGTAATTTGTTTCGCAATCTTTTTTGCAAACTATATCGTCATTCGCCATTCACGAACCACACTAATTGTCAGCATACCCATACTGATGCATAACCTTAATTAAGTAAATTATATTTGTATTAATTAATAAATTATATTTGCATCAAACTAACAATATAACAAGTAGTAGCAGTTTTTCAAATTTCTCGGTTCCATTTAAATATCAGACCGATTAACCAGAGCATGGCAGCAAGTCAGTATTTCCGTTTTGCAATAACGCAGGTACATCAATGTTATGCAAATGTAAATCAGCTCATGGTGAACAGACTACAGCAGAAGCTTCAACTAGTCGACTCAATCAAAAACATGACTCAGTGAATGGCCATTGAACCAGCTATGTAATTATCATATGTTTTCGGTTATTAAGAAGATATAGTACTGGTGAAGTAATAGTCAGGTGGATTGCATGTAGACACCTTGCAGAACCTCTTCGTCTCCGAATGTGTCTATGCTGTGTACACTACGAGGCTAACGTGTAGCTGGGTTCAGAGTTCGGTTCACGGTCCACTGAATTACGTTAATAGAAACATTGGGTCGGCCGTTAGTGCTACAATAGTTGAACTTATCTCATACATAGCCGTAATGCAGTTTCAGCTACGAGTGCACCAGTGGACGTGCCCATTAAATGCAAGTGAGAGGGGTGTGGCAGGGAGTGGGCGGTTCTTTCTAAAAAATGGTGGGAGAAGGGAGGCTGGCCTAAAAAAAACAGATAGGAGGTGGGATTGGTGGGAGGTAGACCCACACAAATACTGGGAGGTTGGGCCCAAAAAAGGTGGACCTGAGATTGAGACTTCTGCCGCCCCCCTGTAGTGTATTTTTTTGTCTTCAACCATGTCACGCCCGAGTGATTTTTCACCAGCGGGCGTACTGGGTTGTCTTGTAATTGCAGTAACTGGTCTTTTCCCTGCCATGTTAAATTGCAGCTGTTCTTAGAAAGACATCTAGATTATAATCTCATCTACAACAGCATGTCTTCTTTGTCAATGCGGTATAGAATAGCTGGCGCAGCCCTGAGCTGGTTATTCTTGATTATCCTGTTTATACTTGATTTTCCTGTTTATACTTGCTTATCCTCCATAGATTCCCAGAGTACCAATCAAACTTTTTACAACTGGAACTGCTTATCGACTAGGAACTGTTTAGCCCCTTTTGTTTTGGCGCGCTGCCGAGTTTGAGTCTCCCGAGGATTTTAGCGCAATAGACGTGTTTTCTACTGCAAGCTCATTGTACTGTGCTGTCGTATCGGCAACCCATTACATTCGTCTCGAGCGACGGTTCCCACTATGACGTCATTGAATGCCAGTCTCCCAACGTTCTCGCTGAGATGATCTTGCTGATTGAGTGGACGCTTCCTCTTCAGTGATACATCTCGCATGATCTACACGGCTAGCCTGACTTTGGCTCCAACATAGCTTGGACTCTCGTCCAGATCACATCAACTTGTTTTCTGTAATCTGCTGATATAACCCTCGTATTTTACATTCTGAGACCTTCTTGTATTATCCACAGTAATATGTATGTTACGCCCACCGTGTCTTCCTTATCAGCAAATGGGCCGCAATGAACGAATGGAATTCGATCGACAAGTCAGCCGCTAACCAGTTCATCCGTATCGGATCTATGCATGATAGATCGACCGTAGTAATGTGTTTGCAATACAAGATAATCGCTGCTTATTTCGCCACGTCTATTGCATATTGTCGGTGTTCGACGCACTGCTCAATTCTATTCACAAAATCACATATATACTACTAATAGCGTTGCTTGAGTGATTTATCGCTAATTGGATCCGCTGCATAATTCAATTTTTACCGTTTTCGACACATTATGTATGTTGTTTCATTTAAGAATAAATGTGCATATACAAACGGATGGATTATTTTAGACTAATGCTTTTGCTTCGTGTCGCTCGTTTATATGATTTACCGTACCGTGGTTGTGCAACTGTATCAGCGAATGTTCTACGTCTCTATGTGACTGGTCAGTGTAAATTGCGCAAGGAAGTTGTCGTAAGTCGTGAGCACACCGCCACAATCGTAAGGTTTTATCTGGAACTGCGTGCGTGCGTGTGTGAGTGAGTGAGTGAGTGCGTGCGTGCGTGCGTGCGTGCGTGCGTGCGTGCGTGCGCGCCCCTGGCGTTATGGTTTGGCTTAAGTCCGACACAGACCTAGTGGCATGTTCCGTCCGATGCCGCAACTGAAGTTTAAATGTGCTGATGACCAGAATACACGGCCGGAGTATGTGCGACGTCGTGCACATTGTACACTGCTGGACTCTGCGCGACGTCGTGCACATTGTACACTGCCGGAGTCTCTGCGACGTCGTGCACACTGTACACTGCCGGACTCTGTACGACGTCGTGCACACTGTACACTGCCGGACTCTGTGCGACGTCGTGCACATTGTACACTGCCGGACTCTGTGCGACGTCGTGCACATTGTACACTGCCGGACTCTGTGCGACGTCGTGCACACTGTACACTGCCGGACTCTGTGCGACGTCGTGCACATTGTACACTGCCTGACTCTGTGCGACGTCGTGCACATTGTACACTGCCGGACTCTCTGCGACGTCGTGCACATTGTACACTGCCGGACTCTGTGCGACGTCATGCACATTGTACACTGCCGGACTCTGTGCGACGTCGTGCACATTGTACACTGCCGGACTCTGTGCGACGTCATGCACATTGTACACTGCCGGACTCTGTGCGACGTCGTGCACATTGTACAATTTGTGTTGATGCGATTCAATATTCTGATTATTTCAACCAGTTCTGTGTACATTGCACGACTGATCTATTCTAAGTCAAACAAGCAAACAAAACTTAGCAATGTGCGCCTGGCATCATTTGACGATATTCGATTATGTTGTCCGGGTTACCACCGTGTAATGCTATATCATATGTCATATGTCATCTAGTATATTAAATATATAGACAGTAACTCACAATAGATACCATTTTATTCAGGTCAACACATGAAGTTCTCCATGGACGGGTACTAATCAACTGTATAGTTCTAGTTTATGTACGTTCTGCATATATTATCCACCACTGTGCACGTGGATATAGTAACTCTGCATTGTAACGCGATACCATGACACACACACTAATTCTATTCTGTCAGCGATATATTCATGTAACTTGGAGCTACTGCATTAGTGTGTGTGATGTAAGATTGACCTTAATCTGTCTTTACATATGTATCAAATCACCAGTTCCTCCAACTGCAATGACGTGTTAAGCAAAACTTATTATTGTTATTCTATATTATAATCCCAGCAAACATTGACCTCATTATATATATATATATATATATATATATATATATATATATATATATATATATATATATATATATATATATATACTCGCTATTTTTTAAATATGTTGGGACATGTCTAAGTGTTGTTGGAACATAGTGTATACATAGTTTTAAATATTTCGGAGATAAAACACACTGCTTGATGGGTTACATATTCTAAATACCCTATAAGCAGCTTACATGTACGCATACCCCCCACAATCAGAGCACTCAAGTTTCACTGCTGTCAAATAAACTTTAATAATCCGGAAGGGAAAGTAATCGACCAAAACTAAGCATACGCTATATGAAGTATTGCATTAACGTACACGCTTACATAAAATATACATCAGCTCAGCTGATCAGTCCTGAGCTTCTTTCATTGTATCATTGCCCTCTTCTGCTGCGACACAAGCAATGGTTAAACTAGCGAGGCGTTTTATCTCAACGTCCTCAACCGACAGGAACTTTGGTAGAATGTCGACGGCCGAGGCCTCACGATATGCACTGCGTGCGGAGTCGCATTTCTACAAGAGAGAGCACACATTTACACCGGTCCAAGGGACGGCAGTATATTTGCGATCATTTATCCTCACACGATATGTCTGTTCTTTGTTGATCCTATAACTCATAACCTATTTTATATAGTTGATGTACATTTGAATAGGTCAGTTCGAACAGGGCTCAACTCCACTTGACTCAAACAGGAGATCAAATGTTCTCGTTTTTCTTTATATACATATTATATTCACCAAATATGTCATAGTACATATTTAAGACCGGAGTGATTGTTTTTAGATATACAATGTCGTGTTGACCATTTCTTATAAAAATATATAGGGGCAGTTCAATATGTTTCTAAAAACATGCAATGCAGTTAGGGCGTCTTTGAATTTACAGATTCATTTCGTTTGCACCATTTTTATTTCGCAACGAAGCAAATCGTCTCTGAGCAGACGATTGTAGACATCACGTTAGACCAACTTATTTCCGTCAACGACATATTAGCGAACGCAGCCATTGTGTGTTCAATAAAAATAAATATTACCCAAGTTTAGGGCATGCGTGTCGATTTTTCAAAAGGGAAGTTGATTATGTTGGCGCTTAAGATATTTGGTATATTTTATTTTCACTAACTAAATATGTGACAAAGCGTCACTAACCTGCACCACATTGTGGAGTATGCCAAGCAAACGGGAAACAACCGTCTCGACGCCTTTTGCACTCAACATATCCGGGTGTACCTTCGGGTCGTTCAGGTGTTTCAACATGTCTCCAGCGAGACCATTATCTACCACCTGTCTGCATAGATCGGCCGACCGGTCCGTGGCAGTCAGCATGATGTGGGCCATCAGGTGCATGTTGGTCAAGGCCTGTGCACCGTCCGGTCCAGACCAGTCGAGGTAGAAAGAGTTCCGGTAGATGTCAGCAAACAATTGGACCAGACCAAGGTCGACGACGGTGTCAGTGATCGCGATGTCAATCCTCCTTGAACTCTTTGGCTTCATTGCATTTGCGATCAACTGAGAGATAATAAATGGTAAAGACCATCACGCGTTGTTTTCGTATTTTGCTAAACAAATCATCGAATACTGAGTTTTTTATATTTGTGTTTGAATGTGACTTCAATCATTGGACATCGTTCATCGTAAAATGAACGCTGTTGTTTTACCTGTTTATCTTGTCGATCAATCAGGGCCGCTGTCACAGTAAGTTTGGACTTACCAACCTACCCCGCAAAGACTGGAAATCGCAAGCACATAACCTTAGATAGCCGCACAATGCATACTGTGGTCTTCTTTTTGAATATGATCCGTAACCATCATATGGAATAACTAAACTGTGTGTGTGAGAGACGGGGGGGGGTGAAGAGAGTGAGAGAGAGAAAGAGAACATCTTATCATGCGCAGCAGCAGAAGAAGAAGAATCGAGTAACCTGTTCAAGAAGCTGACTGGGAAGTAATTAGGATGCTCTGATGGCAGAAATTAGCATATTCGTCAACTGCAGTTAGAATAATACAACTTGCACCACAACTTGCACCTGCAGTTGGACTAATACAACTTCCACCACACTCCTATGCATCAGCAATCATGATCACATAGTTGAACATCCAGGATACCAACGACTAGTTCATTCCAAATAAGCTGAGTCAGATATGTGCTGAAATTATTCACACAGGAGGTGTGCATATGCTGCTAAAACAACACCAAGCCTCATCATGCTGCATGTCCCGATAACGTATCCACCAGAATACAGGTGGAGAAAGCCCCGTAACTAGTTCCAGCCTTATTACATACATCGCTAGAGCAGGGTGCTATAATCGAAGACAGGAGATACGCCAACATCTCGCCAATCTTCAAAAGGATTGTCGGGGCAAAGATTTCCACCAACCGCCCAGTTTCTCTATATGCCGCAGGTTACTCGAACACATCATCGTGCAACATTTGGAAGACAATAACATATTATCTGAAGCGCATCATGGATTCCGTTGTCGTGCGTCCTGTGAGACCCAACTCATCAACACGGTTCAGGATGTAGCCCAAGGCATTGAGAACAAACAGCGTAATTCAATGTTTTCCAGAAAAATGCCAGCTGCTACGCATCACCAATAAACGGAACATCATCATGTTACAATACACAATCCATGGATAATACCTCCAGCAGGTGGATCAAGCGAAATACCTTGGAGTAAACAAACACAACAAACTGAGTTGGTCACCGTAAACAGCTTGCGTGTGCGTGTGCGTGTGCGTGTGCGTGTGCGTGTGCGTGTGCGTGTGCGTGATCAATTCCGGATTGGTGTGCGCTCCTAGATAATAATAATTATAGGTAATAAAGAATAGTGTTTTATGTTAGTGATGGTATATCTTATAGCTAGAATGTCAGTTATCAAACTATTATGTCTACCAATTACGTACTAATATATGCATATATATGTGTGTGTATATATATATATATATATATATATATATATATATATATATATATATATATATATATATATATATATATATATATATATTGGTATTGTCATCTTCATTGACATTGTATGTATTTGTGTGGTTGTATCAAGTATGTGGAGTGGACAATAGTTTTCTAACCGTCATATCCCTGTGACAGCTTTTTGTCGAGTATATTTTCGCCTCGCACAGCCGACCCATCGTCTGTCTAATGATATTCATGTAGACGTCTTCCCCTTTCTCTTTCCCGGACACGGAAGCTCTGGAGCTACTTTTAGCATCGTCTTCCTTATCGAACGGACTTCTCAACCGTAGTTTGGTCATTGGTACCACCACACGTTCGGACTCATTTCCTGTTACGTAACACATATTTGCATAGCATGAATATGTTTCTGCGGATCAGAACGTAACACAACAAAGTTATAACGCGACATCAGAATAATATTTACATTTCAACTTTCATTAGTATTTCCACCATTTCCAATACTGCGCCAACTTCACAGACCTCCGCACCTGTCCGAACCTGTCACAATAATTGTATTAGTTACGTCATATATTCAAAACGTAGACGCTACTTGCTGAACACAATTCCTAAAAAGAATTGCTATCGTATATACAACAACACATTGCAAAATAAAATAAGTGGTTGATATATAATACATGATTAATTTACAACATCATATATTACAATAGATGAACACTTCCTACCGTCGTTGTCGATTGATTTGCCTGCATCAGCTGCACCATGCGAGGTCACTTCCAACCGCACGAGGGCGCCTTTGGCCTCCTTACTCACTTCCGGTTCTCCGCACGTGGTCAGTTTTTGCAACGCTGTCAAAGCATGATAAAACATTTTGAGTTTCCAAATACAAGCGGTAGCGAATATATGTTGAAACTCGATCAAATAAGCCTCGATGCACATGTATTTTTCGCTATGGTCACACGCAACCAGATTGTAAAGTTAAAAAATGACATGACTTGACATTTTACATGACATAACATTATATCTAACCAGATTCGAATAATGTATGAAATGTGAGAATGTGGTTGTTATTCAATTGGTGTTATACGAATCGCTGCTTATATTACAGTATATTATATCAGGCTATGCATCGGTGTTATGTCCATAATGCAATTTCGTTTAAGAAAGAAACTGTTGACCACTGCTTATTTGTTCTCCTCATTAGATAAAGTGCTGACCGTCGATACATCCTGGCTCTTGGATGATTACATTTCTGCAACGTAACGCGAGTCGCCAGAGTCCCTCACAAGCGAGGCGCTGTTCTCGTTGGCTGCCGATCGTCAACAGTTTCGTGTAAAGTGGTAACGCCTCCAAGCGGACAATCCGCTTTTTGTTTGAGTCGTTCTTCGCAAGATTGTTCAGCCCCTAATGGCATAGGAAATGATTAGCGAATAATTAAATTACTGCTTTGGTGACGACATGTATTAGTATACGGTAGCAGAGAAAACAGTTAGCGGTTCATTATTTTTACGTCATACAACAATTATTGTGCGCTTGTGTGATCGTCCAATCTAATTAGTTTTTGTAATTTGTGCCGGATATGAATTTGCAGTAATATGTAAAATACGATTTTTTTTGCGAAATTAAAGGATAACAATTGGCATAATGTTGATCTATATAATTATTATTAAGGTGTTACTATGGGATGGAAAATAAATTTTACCTCAAGGATTTCATCTGTACGAAATCCGGTTGGTCCGCGCCGTTTCTCGACGTTGTAGCACTGCAATGGGTGCAATACGATTACTAACGTCATGTTCGGGGCATACCACATACAACTTTTCGCAACAATATAGAAGGCTGCTTAGATAATGCATAATGCATGCACGTTTAACTGCGATACGTGGTAGGGAGGTGTCGTATACAAATTGTTAGTGTGTTGCACGTGCAATTTTCCATCCACTTTTACTGTACATTATCATTGTTATTGAAATTGGACGTGATATTCAGTAAACGCATGATGCATATATGAATGCGTAGTGCGACATATATAGTGCGTCTTGTATACAGATAAAGCCATGGCAGACCGGAATTTCCATTAATCGATTATACATAGGAAGATGTGAGAATAGAGCCTGAACAGATGCATACGACAGTGAGGGATATGGGTGTCTGGAGACAGCTTGTTGGAACCAGCAGAGTTCGACACCAATGACAGACATGATGGTGACGAATGTTTAGCTAAAATGAATGTTACATAATATGGACAATACCACACAAGTATACTTGAGTAGTTAGGCAGCTGGTAACCTCACCTGACGCAAGAGGTTCACAGCGTGGGAGATTGTGTCGTCATGTTCGTCCATTGTCTCACTCTCCCCTTGCGATGTGTAGGCAAGCGTGAAAGCGATGACACATTTTGTATCAGCGTTCTCACCCGACCTAAATTTGTTTAGGATGTCGACGGCAGCTGCATCCCGGTACGCCTTGCGAGCGGCGTCGCATTTCTAGCATGGATACAAACTTTGTGTATATACGAAGCAGTTGTTTTGTAGTTATATGGTGGCACTTGAATTGTCAAGTAATTATCTAAGTTTATTTTAATAATTTAGTAAATTTACTTCAAGGTTTCCATGTAATCTTGTTTATGTGTTAATGTCATATTTTCCCTTTTAATGAGTTATTTCTTCTTTTCATTTTGATCATGTTTCATTGACGTACTATCCCTCCTTTGTGCTTTAAAAGAAACTGTGTGAATTGTAATGCGTTTATATCGATATATATATATATATATATATATATATATATATATATATATATATATATATATATATATAATATATATATAAATATATATATATATATATATATATATATATATATATATATATATATATATATATATATATGTATATATATATATATATATATAATATATATATATATATATATATATATATATATATATATATATACAACGCTGCGCAAGTGGTCTTCTTATTTGTGATTATGTTAGATAGCCACCCTACATATAGCTGTCAATGCTGCACATATATGGAATACTCTTAGCACAGAACAAAAACATTGTTATTTCTAAACATTTTATTTTAACAATGTGTCTGATTAAACAACATTGAAGTTCTAGATGATAAATACTTTAACTGGACTCTGCTAATTCTTATTTATATTATGTTATATGCACTTCACCTCCATTAATTAACAAATAACGGTATAACGTAGTAATACACACCTGAACAACATTGTGCAGGATAGTAAGCAAGGGGTGAACGCATATCTGAATGCCTCTTGCGTTCAGCGTGTCCGGGCTTAACTTCTCGTCGTTCAAATATTCAAGTATTACACTGGAGAGTCCTTCATCCACGACCTGCTGACATGCAACGGCCGACATGTCTGTGACACTGAGCAAAACACTGGCTATCAGACGCATGTTGGCCAGTATCAGATTCGGTGTACCGTCCAGTCCCGTCCAGTCGAGATAGAAGCATTTCGAGTATATGTTTGAGAACAGGGGCACTAGGCCGAGTTCGATGAGGACTTCTGAGGCCTTGAAGAAGTCAGCTGTTGACAACACTTCGCGAATTAACTGTGAAAAGAAGTGAATAATAATAATAATAACAATGAATATAACAATAACAACAACAACAGCAACAATAACAATAGTATGAACTTGTGCGACGATGTGCATCTAAGCAAAAGGTTTAATATCGAAATCGTTAATGTCTTAAGTCGTCAACATATGGATTGATACGCCGAGAGCTAAGACGGATTAGGTTAAAAAGATGAGTCTTCAAATGACGGTGAAACTGCATAATGTAATATTTTCTACTGATCTAACACTAAGAAGCAGCGAATATCATAAAGTCGGTGCAAGCAACCGAGAAAGCCCTTGTTCTAATGTTAGAATCAGCTCTTGGAACAAAAAGTAACCCATACCTAGATGAACGAACATGTCGGCGCTGTCTTGCAGAAGTGAGTAGTGAATGTAGTCATGCCGGTTGCTTAGATGAAAGTGCTTGGGAGACAATATAGTTTGTTTAAAAAAAAATTACTATATGGAATATGAGGTCAATATAGATTAAAGAAACGGTAACGAGTGAGACAAACGAGAAGAACCGAGTAACTACCTTTGCCAAACAATTGTGCACATGTTAACGTTTTGTGAAATTATTAAGCGTAATATTGGAAATTTAAATAGTTTAATCTACTACTATATTTGTCTCACCTCCAGGTCCATCTTGTAACTTTCTTCCAAGAAATTGTTCGTCTCCCATAGCCGATGCATCGTCTGTCTAATTATATTCACGCCAACGTCTTCCTCTGCCTCTTTCTCTGACACCGACGTCTTCCTACTTCTCTCGTTGTTGTCTGTCTCATTAATCACATCGACTTCTTCTTGCTCTGTGTTTGTTTCTTCCTGTTTAACTGACGCGTTCGGATCTTCGTTGCCATCTCGTGCATTCGATCTCCTTTCGTTCGTTGAGTTCATCTTTCTCTTCTTTTGATTCTCTATAATGAAAACTGGATGTCCGATTAAGTCATCGGGTGAAATATACCAGAGAGACTGGGAGACACATTAACAACCACCATCCACGCGGCCGTCCACATACAGAAAACCTCTGTGTGCTGGCATTACCATCAAACGTATTTTATGACTGATATAAATCGTCAAGGGACACTAATTACAGGGTTTGTTTTCATCTCGAGTGGATATGTAATCTCCTTGGCTGATGGACTGGTATCATAGTCATTAAATTCAATTTGTTCAACAAGAATATGAGAACACTCGAGGAGTACGACACTTTTCAGTTTCGTAATAGTAGTTATTTGACATAGCACATGACCACGATTCCCAAAGGAAACCGTTCACGTGTTAACACAATCCCGACCGACTGGGAATATATTACTTTTAAATAATTCGACAATAAACAACAATTAATTCATCGTGCATTATCTTCACAAGTTCCTTTGTTATTGTCGATAGTTGTCAGAATAGTAAAAACTGTAATGCGAACCATTTTCCCTGGCTTGTAACGACGTCAGAGTTATATGTGGTAACATAACAAATCCAGATAAATCAAGCAGCAAGTTTGAACGCCAGCTGTATTATTTACCGCGTATGCAGTGTCTAAATATAAACTCTGTCAAAGATCAGATACTTATCTCTAATGTTTTGCTAGCTACGATGCCCGGGGGAAAATGCCTTGCATGAGTCAACTACGCAGTATAAACAGCGATTACACAGCACGAAGCTTGGCTCTCGTGTTCGGTGATTTGGGTCACATTATATCCCGGGGCGACTCGAGCATTGAACAGAACCGTTGGACAGGTGGGCAATTTACAATGTCCTCCAAATAAATGTTCAACATTCTATATAAAGAAAACACATAATACGTTTGATGTCATTATTTCACAAACATTTTCGTCATTCACCATTCCCAAACCACAATAACGTTCAGTATAAAGCATACCAATAATTACGATTCCTTACTCTCAAACTAACAATCTAACAAGCAATAACAACTGTTCCACTTCCTCGGTGCCATTTAAATGTCATAACGAGAAATCAGAGCACAGGTTCCGGCCGTTCGTTCCTCGCTGCAATAGAGGAAGTACATTTATGTAACTGTAAGTCAGCTCACCGTTTTCAGGTCGGCTCAAGTGTGGAATCGACTCAATCAGTATCCATTGAACCAGTTACGGAATGATCATAAGTTTTCGTTTATTAAGAAGAAACAGTGCTGGTGAAATAATACTCACTTGGATTGATCCGAGTAGATAACTTGCAGAAGTTCTTTGTTCCCGAACGAAACTATACTGTTTGCACTACTAAGCTAACGCGTAGCTGAGTTCAAAGTTCAGGTCACGGTTCGCTGAATTCTGTCAATAGAGACACTGCGGGGCACGTCACCTTTACAATAAATAGCGCACTCGAGTAAATGACGCGTGTAACGTCATTACAGATTCTATTAAACACATTCCGTCAACAAGATGATTGTCCTCACTAAGTCTATGTTGCACGACGCTGTCCATTCTGTCGGTTTGGCGACGTCCTCCAAACTGTTCGATCCTGCTGGTGACCCCACACGAACACGTCTGACCGGTAAATGTTGTTTCACCGCAGTCACAAGCGTGTGGCTCATCTCAACTGCTCCAATGTCTTCGTGTTACCTTTTAATATGTCGTGTCCTATTCTTCAGATGTACCACACGTGATCAGCCAGTGACGCCGTCGGCGGGAGTTAATAGCAGGGTTTATGCGCAGACCGTCGTCTATGTTGAGCATCTGAACCACATGTGAAGTCACGTGGTTACCAGAGATGTGTTGAATTGTAGGATATTGCATAATTAAATATTATGCGGATTGAATGCATACCAAAATACAAAACAAAACGCCAGAAAATCACAGCTATCGGGAAAGAGGAAACTTTCAAACGGAAAACTGGAAGACCTTTGAACCGTTTCTTCTTCTAGGAACGCGGTGACATGCACAGCAGTCGTCTCATCAATTAGACACCCTCGTGAGACACGGTCAGGAGATATACACATAGAGAGAGAGGGGGAGGGAGGGAGAGAGAGAGAGAGAGAGAGAGAGAGAGAGAGAGATAGATAGATAGATAGATAGATAGATAGAGAGAGAGAGAGAGAGATAGATAGATAGATAGATAGAGAGAGAGAGAGAGAGAGAGAGAGAGATAGAGAGAGAGAGACACACACACACACACACACACACACACACACACACACACACACACACACACACACACACACACACACACACACACACACACACACACACACACACACACACACACACACACACACACACACACACACACACTAATCACTGCTCATATTACAATATACTATAATATTATACTAGGCTATGCGTACATTTATTGCTAGCCGCCGGAGACCCAGACAAGTCTCGTTCGTTACCGATCGTCAACAGTTCCGTGTAAACGAGTAGCGCCCCCATGCGGACAATTCTTGCTAATAACTTTAAGCAGCGGATGCTTTGCAAGTACATGTCAGCGTCTACATTGAGTTAAAGTTATGTAAGCATGGTATGTCCTAGCTAAGATACATAGCAAAACTGGTTTATCTTTGAGGTGTTACTTACTTACGTTACTCCTCTTCAGACTCGCACAAGATCTGGACAGACCCTTCTGTCCTAGGATCTCCTTAGTTATGTGCCCCATGTTCACCCAGCAGCCTTCAGTTCTTCTTGTTCGACGCCACGTTGTTTTCTGCCTGACTCTTTTTTTGTTTCCTACTGGTGTCCAGGTTAGCGCTGTTTTTTGCTGGCAGGTCGATGTTCTTCCTGTAGACATGACTAAGCCTTGTCCACCTTATCTTTTTCAGGATGAGGCAGTTGTGCTGTTGCTGTTGGAGGTGGTCCCGGGCCAGTATACTTTCAGTATGTTCCTTAGGCAGGTGTTGTGGAAACTGGAAAGTCTATTGGTGTCTTGTTTTGTCAGCTCCCTGAACCGTGTTACAAACAACACATGTAAGCGAATTATAATACAGAAAAATAACGAATGGTATTCAATCAGGCACCAAATCAATGGTCTTTATATGATCAATTGCAAATACAGCCATTTTTGTGTTTATTTGTTGTGACGTGTTCCTTTAAAAAAAGTGCATGCGTTGTTTTTAAAGTAAGACTGTTGTGCACCCTTTGTGGAACAAATAGCCAGATAAACAGGAACACACCAGAGTACAAACAATTATTAAAGAATTACAGGTTATGCGTAGTGTGTTTCGTGGTTCCCCTGACGGTGTCTTTTACCTCGGTCGCGGCCGAGTGAGTGCCGGGTCCTAACCATTAGACCTCACGCATTATTGAAGAGAGACTGCGATAACATGATTGAGATTTAATATCAATAATCCACCAGAGCGCGACACTGTCTATGCAGACATGTGATCACGGAACATCTTCACCTTATAAAACTGTGTAACGGCAAATAACATAAAAACAGACACTTAAACTGTAAACCTAACACTGCAGTGAAACACAAAGACTAAGAGTAAACACTGGAAATAATAATAATAATAATACAAAAGTCTAGACTATCACTACTACTACATCAATTACAAGTCCAACTTGTCCACAGGTTTGACCACTCTCCCCGAACGAGTGGTCACCATTTCAGGTGTATCGGCTATACCGTTGGCACTCGTTCGCTGGGCTGATGGTGACTGCCGTACACACTGAAGAACCGCTGCAGTTTGCTGTTGTTGAGAAATGGCTGTAGACTCACTGAGGTTGTTTGGGGTTGGTCCAGTTAATCGATCTTTTGGTACAGCGTCGCTAGGTGGCAGCACGTTCACGGGTCTGTCAACACAGCCGAGTGTTACATCGTGTGTTGATGGACGTGATTGTCTCAGATATCGACGATCTCGACGGTAATGGCGTCCAGATGGTGTCACCACATCGTAAAACCGACTGGTCAGGGCTTTGTCCACAGTTGCCACAACCCACTCTCTCCTGCTAGGTTGTATCGGTTGAATTCTGACAGTTTCATCGACATTCAAACGTCGCAAATCGCGACGTAGTTGGCCAGAGTTCAGCGTTGCAGGGAATTTTTGCCGTTGATTGCTGTACTGCTCTCTGACACCAGACGGACCACCTGGTGTCAACTTGTTGGCAGTTACTGGCAGCAGAGTATTAGTACGTCTACCAAAAAGACGCTGTGCAGGGCTTCGTGGTGTTTCGGACGTTGAGCAGACGGAGGTAGGGATCTTCCCCTGCTGCCTTGCACATTCTCAGCATACGTTTAGCGATTTTCACCGCCGCTTCAGCTGCACCATTGGCTTGACTATTGCCTGGGCTGCTAGTCTCGTGCGCAAACTGCCAGTTTCACACAAACTTGCTGAACACAGCCGATGTAAACGGTGGTCCGTTGTCACTGAAAAGTTTGTGTGGTATGCCATGACGGCAGAAGTTGTTTTTCAACTTCCCGACTACTGTTTCAGAAGTTGTGTCTGGAAGGTAGTCTAACTCAAAAACCCGCTGAGGTAATCTGTTGTTACCAGATAGTCCTTTTCTGCCCACGAGAACAAATCTGACCCCACCTTGTGTCAGGGTAGCACAGGCGTCTCGGTTGTTACTAACGACTCTGCAGGCTGCTTGTCAGCGTATGTCACGCACACACCACATGTCTTCACATAGTGGCGGATGTCTGTAGACATCAGAGGCCAGGAAATCAGGTCACGTGCTCTCCTCAAGCACGAGTTGAAGTCCTTGTGACCAGCGTGTACCTTCTCCTTCATGCCCTGCCGCAACGAACTCGGCACGACAATGCGTTCCACAAGAAATATCACACCGTCCTGGATTGTCAGCTCATCACGATAGCTGAAATAAGGCAGCATACGATCTGACAGTTGCCTTCTGTCGTTAGGCCAGCCCTCCATGATGACAGTCCCCAGCTCTTGCCGGATGGAATCCTGTGATGTAACACCACGGATACGGTCTAGGCGATCAGGATTGAACGCAGTGAGGGTGACGTTGTTGATGGTGACCTCATCTGTGACTGGAACGTCGTTTGGAGCGCGATATAATGTATATGCGACCGGTATATCTTTTCCAGGTTTGTACACAATTATGTAGGAGTACTCTTGAGACTTCAATAAAACGTGCTGCAAGCGCTACGGAGCTTTCCCTAGTGGCTTCGCCCAGATGGCCACTAGCGGTTTGTGATCAGTCACCACTTTGACGTCTCCACCATACGTGTAGTGTTGAAACTTACTCAGTCCAAACAACACGCCGAGCATCTCGATCTGGGCGTAGCGGTGTTCGGCACACGACAGAGAATGGCTTGCGTACGCCACTGGCTTACCATCCTGCAACAACACTGAGCCCAGTCCGTACTCGCTCGCGTCGTTCTCCAGCACTAGCTCTTTGCTCGGGTTGTAGAAAGCAAGAACAGGAGCCTGCGTCAACATCAGCTTGACTGCATCAAAGGAGGTATGTTGTGTATGCGACCACACGTAGGGTACATCCATAATGAGCAGGTTGTGGTTGCATGATGTCGGTCAGACGAGGCATGAAACGTGCAAGATATGTTGTCATACACATAAATCTGCGTAGCTCACTGAGGTTGGTGGGTGGCTGCATCTTACTGAAGGTTGTGACTTTCGCTGGGTCCACATGTAACCCTTCATGTGTGATGCGATGACCCATCAACTCTATATCTTTCACGCTAATGTCCAGTATGTCCTTGTTGAGCTTGTTGCCAGTCTCCGAACACCGCTCAAAGAACTATCGCAAATTCTGATTATGTTCCTGTGTGTCCTTGCCATAGCTCACAATGTCGTATGCGATGCATATAACGCCATATAGGCCGGTAGGAGGTGTTTCTGGAAGACTTCACTTGATACCGTTGTGCCAAACGTCAGGCGACACCACCGGTACCTCCCAAAACACGTTTGGAACGTAGTCAGTAAGCTGGATTCGTCATCCAACTTAGCGCCCTGCATAGCGGCTTCTACTTCTTCATTAGCGCGCTGTTGCTCCTGACGCTTCTCACCTATCTCTAGCGGCTTCTGCTTCTTCCTTAGCGCGCCGTTGCTCCTGGCGTTAAAATTCATGGAGATATTTACCTACTAATTTCAGCTCATCGCATATTTCTATGAGTTGCTAAAAATCCATAATGAAGTAAAAGACAATCAGTATATCCTATTGCTAATTATCCGCATAGTATTTATTGAAATACTCTATAAAGACCTATCTGTCTACCTCCCACAAACAACTCGAGACCGTATACTAGGATAACAAAAAACTCCTAGTGATGCATCAGTTCTACAATGCTGGCTGCAGGGAACTCCCCAATGCATGCGGCCGACGAGGGTCCAACCACGCATAAACAACTTGGTCGACAAGGGACCGTATACTGGGAGATGCATCTATCCGACAAGGTTGGCTCCAAGGAAATCTCCTAAGCATGAGACCGACGGTGTTGACAAACACAATTCAGTAAGGGACCGTACACTAGTCGATTACAGGACTAACTCTGGGACCACTAGCGCATACCTTAACTGTGTGTTTATTAGACAATAACTGCAACCCCGATCGTCACCGTATTCAATTAACGTATTGTCAGTCGTCGTTACAAGTGAATATCTAACGTTAATGAATCAATTAAGTAATGATTCATTCACCAGGCTAATAACTTTTCGATAAAGGAAAAAATCATCTGAATTATTTCCACTTAGGGAGATGACAAACTAGAGGGACCAAGCTAAACTATGATGACATTGCCTTGTCTCTAAACTAATATCTCCTCCATATATTATACGGTCAGCTATGTTCATGCACAACAAACATTATGCACCAAAAGTCACCGCCTTACTCAAATCCCAACGAAGAGCCCCAGTTGACACATGTTTTGGTTCTAGGATAGTCGGGGGAGAACAAATTGACTGGCTCGTGACAAAACCTCAGATGCATCACTGTAGGGTGGGAAATAAACACAACATAGGAACGTGGATAGGAATGGAGAATCCAATTGCAATCCCGGTTATTTAACATGAAACAAAATAAAATAAATACATAATGGCATATAGTAATACATCACACAATTGACAGTTCACCCACGTGGCAGTGCGAATCATGTATCAGGACATAGTTCGTATTTTGATACGTCAACGAAATGTCACAGTTCCGTGAATCCACGGGAGAATGCACTGCTATATTATCACGGTGAGGATATGCCGGGGTGTGTTCCACTACGGTACCTCAGTACAAGGTCCTTACTGTTGGATCGGGTCGGCTTGTCCACCAAGCGAGTCAGCAACAAACGACAGTGCGTCACACGGAGCAGTCGCACGAGAAAGCAGGACGTGACGGCGGGACGCATATGCAATCAGGCGTGATGTCAGCGGACGTGTCGGCGTTACATCCACGCGTAGTTCACGCCCCGATAATGTGTATATGGCGACGAATACCGGCAAGGCTTGACGCTCCGGCAAGTGAAGTTACGTTGACCTTAAGTTGTATCGAAGGAGAAGAATGTTTGTTTGCGATCGTCGTCTCGTAAATCCTCGTAATATCCATGGCAGAGACGTCAGTGTCTCAACGCGACTAAGTATCATCTCCAGGACAAGTCTCACACCCTTTATGCATTGTTAGGACAGTATTTATTATATCCCAACAATGTCATGGAAGCGGCATCTTCGAACGTGTCTGGCAGCGTATCACAAGTTCGTTTGTTATCCCTTCAGCTGTATGCCTACATATTTGCAAGTTAACGCGGTATATCCTGAAATTCGAGTTGGCTATATCAACGCTTGAACTCTCGCATATCTCACATATTATTTTTCCTGTCGTCTGCTGACATGACCCACGTATTTTACATTCTGAGACCTTATGTTTATGTTATATGTTACGTACGCGGTGTCGTCTTTGTCATATATAAAATGGCCACTGAATATCAACTCGCAAAATGTAATGAATGACATATCACTAACCAGTTCATCCGTAGCAATATATAGGAATACAAGACTATCGCTGCTTGTTTCGCCTTGTCTGTTGCATATTGTCGGTGTTTGACACACTGCCCAATTAAAATCTGTAATGTACATATATACTTGCGTTACTAATAGCATTGCGTGAGTGATTTATTGCTCATTGGGTCCGGTGCACAATTCTATTTTTTTTCGTTTTCGACACATTAGGTATGTAAACCATCAGAGTCCACAAAGATATCAACAATATCAATATCGATATAGACAGAAGGTTAAGACAGGGGGACACTGTCTCACCTAAATTGTGTAATGCTGCCTAGAAGGAATCGTCAGAAGGTTAGACTGGGGTAGAAAGGGAAATAGCACACATGTATCTTTGAGCCACTGCATTCAAGCATGTGTGATCCGTCAAACTACATGGTTTGAGACTACGCTCAAAACTGATGCTCAAATGGGATGATACGCACGATACACAAAAGGTGACTTTCATTCATATGATTCATACATCGGTCATGTGCAAGTTTCTTTATTTTGTCTGACTGTTGAGATTAACACCAACTTGTTTATTTTAATGAACAATATAACAAAATTGCCTTGTTTAGATTTACTCTAATTCCCCCATTGTCGTGACGTGTTTCCCAAACAATTATTCTACGTTACATTATTTCCCACCAAACACTGACTTAAAATATCTTAAAGTCATTATAGGTGTTTGTCGGAGCATGCCCAAATCTTGTAGGAACATATTGTACGCATAGTCTTATAGACATAGAAGATAACAATATGCAGCTTATTGGGCTACGTTTTTTAAACCCCGTGTATACGTAGCATACCACACGTACACGTTCCTCTCACAAACAGACTACAACACAATCATGAACTGCTGCTAAATATTCTGTCATGATCCGGAAGGGCAGTGACCATCAACGTATACATCGTAGTCATGCGCAGCACTAACCTAAATATACATCATCTAACACTATTGTAAATACTTGATTTGTGTGTGTGCCATTTACATTGATGTGCCGTTGGTGCTAGATGGTTGAGTCCTGAGCTACGTGTTCTTTATTATTGCCCTCTTCGACAGCGACACAAGCAAGTGTTAAAGTGATGAGGCGTTTTATCTCAACGTCGTCAACCGACAGGAACTTTGGTAGAATGTCGACGGCCGAGGCCTCACGATAGGCATTGCGTGCGGAGTCGTATTTCTACAAGAGAGAGCACACATTTACACCGGTCCAAGGGACGACGCCTAATTTGCGATTATGTATCGTATCCTCACTTGATATACCTGTTCTTTGTTTATCCCATCATTCATAATATATTTTATTTAGGTGTTATACGCATGAATCGGTGAATTGAAAAAGGATCAAACTCGATTTCATTATATTTGGTTGAGAAGAAAACATTTTCTTATTTTTCGCTCAATGTAAATTAAGCTTACCAAATATGGTATGATGCATATCTAATGCCATATTGGGAGGCACAATGTCATGTAAACCTTTTCATATAAATATAAATGAGCAGTTTACGTGTTCATCTGAGAAAATGCCGAGCAGTTAGGGTCAATTTGAATAGACAAATTCATTTCGTTTGGCTCTTTTGTTATTTTGCAAAAATAAATCAAATCTCAGAGTAGACGATAGTAGACTCCAGGCGAATCCACGTTCGGGAACACAGCTGTTATAGAACAATATATTAACCAAGTCTCGGTTACGTTCGGCGACATTACCCAAAAACAAGATGATCAGGTGGGCGCGTATTAAGACATTTGGCATATTTCAGTTTTCACGATCTCAATTTGCCTAGAAGCGTCACTAACCTGCACCACATTATGGAGTATGCCAAGGAATCGGGAAACAACCGACTCGACGACTTTAGCGCTCAACCTGTCCGGGTGTAGCTTCGGGTCGTTCAGGTGTTTCAATATGTCTCCAGAGAGTCCAGTATCGACCACCTGCCTGCATAGATCCGCCGATCTGTCCGTGGCAGTCAGCATGATGTGGGCCACCAAGTGCATGTTGGTCAAGGCCTGTGCACCGTCTGGTCCAGACCAGTCGAGGTAGAAAGAATTCCGGCTGATGTCTGCGAACAGACGGACCAGACCGAGATCGACGACGGTGTTTGTAATCGCGATGTCAATCCTCCTTGAACTCTTGGGCTTCATTGCATTTTCAATCAGCTGAGAGAGAACAAATGGTAAAGACCTTGACGCATTGTTCAGGTATTTTCCGAAAACAAATCGACTAACATTGATGAGGTTTGTGTATTTGTGTATACTGTGACGTTATTCTTTGGCCATAGTTCATCGTAAAATGAACGGTGTTGTTTTACTTAGTTATCTGGTCGATCAAGTAGGTAGATTATGACTTTCCAAACCCTGCAAAGATTGGGAATCGTTAGCACGTAACCAATACGGTCTGCGTTTTGAATATGAGCCATGCCCATTGTATTGTATTGTATTGTATTGTATGATCAGACAGCATGGCGCTACAAGACAAGGCTTACAAATTGCATCAGTGGAGTATGTCACAGATCGGAGATCGGGTGAGTTGTATAGGATCAGCTTGATTACTTAAAATGAAATGTTGTCATGTTTGGTATTATTGGAAAACTCGTTGTTTACTTATATTGTTTATCCTTGTGTTAGCATTTAATTATGGCGGAGAACAAATATCCTGAGATATAGTAGAAGTTGTTGATTTGTGTTGGTGAGAGCGTAGGTAAATATGTTTACCTTCTCACTTTCGTCAATGGGTTGAGATAAAGGAAATTTGTAAAGTGCCTTTTCTGTTACAAATCTTGCACCGGATGCACTTTGTTGTACAAAATCATGATGTGTGTATTGTCTAGATTGCTACGATATACATTTTGTATAGGATATTTAATTTGAATGATTGACACTGGGGTGTTTTGGTGCAACTATTACTTTTTACAAATCAACTTGCACGTTGTATAGGCCACCACGTTGTATAGGCCACCACGTTGTATAAGCCACCACGTTGTATAGGCCACCACGTTGTATAGGCCACCACGTTGTATAAGCCACCACGTTGTATAGGCCACCACGTTGTATATGCCACCACGTTATATAGGCCACCACGCCTTTCCGTGGTCTACGTGAGTTATATATGCAATAAAATGATTGGATGATTTACTATGTGACGACAACTGTTGTTGGTGACATTTAAAACGTTTGATTATTAACGAAGTGAATCGCCATGTAAATCTATAAATTGCTTCCGAGACATGGAAATGTGAAGCAATATTCGTTCGAACAGAAAACATTCACCGACTAAGGTAATGTGAGTATGCCCATGTCTCCTGTGAAGAGTTTCGACGTGCAAGGACAATAATTGTCGATGCATTATTTTTTGATTCAAGAGACGATTAGTTCGCCGTTATCACTTGTTTCGTCGATTGTGCATCGGTGAACATTAATACACCGATTGCCCCTTTGAGAACTATTCCTTTTCCGGACGGGGGACGCAACAAGACTCTCTGACACCTCGTTGTGATTCCTCCGTCAACACTCCACGCTGCACGCCTGACTGCACTTCGCCGGAACACGATGTACTCTTGCCTGCACTCGACAGAGCACAGGCACGCATGATTGCATTCGCTGTGGCTAAATACTTATTAGTTATTAGTTATTATGTAGACTGTGCGAATTGATAGTGATGAATAATATTGGACGTTGATGGATTGTAATTATATTCGACACAATTGATTTGTGATTGTTTACTATACTACTTAGTTTTGTTATTAAATGTTAAATCTATTATATATATATACACATGTTGTATAGTTATATGTAGCTGTACGAACTTACACACACTGAACCATATCGAGTACGCCCATTGGTTCGCCGCATTATCCCAGCCAAACCAAACATTTGTGACAGAGTAAGGACTGACTGATGGAAATCAACGCGGCCAAATATAACATCGTGACCATCACCAACAGGAAGAGAAAGCTAACACAAATTTAAACCATGGGGATCATCTCAATGGAACGCATTAACTTTAACTCCTCTCGCGGAAAAAAACATCCGCTGGACTTTGATGTGGGACCAGAACTTCAAAAAGATCACCAGAGCCCCCTAACCGCTAAGGACATGTGGAGTACAGCGCTATCACTTAGTAACCATACCTGCAGAAGCACATTAACTAGGTAGAGATGGTCCAACAAACGGCAGGAAGATTCTACCTCAATCGCATAAGTAAATTTAGGTTACCACATAAAATTGCTTTGTGTTAGTTTTGGTATATGCTATAGCTGCAATGTCATTTATCAAACTGGTATGTCTATCATTTACCGAATATGTATATATATATATATATATATATATATATATATATATATATATATATATACATCGACAATATACAACACACACACACACACACACACACACACACACACACACACACATATATATATATATATATATATATATATATATATATATACACACACATATACATATATGTTCACCGATGCACAATCGACGAAGCAAGTGATAACGGCGAACTAATCGTCTCTTGAATAAAAAATAATGCATCGACAATATACAACACACACACACACACACACACACACACACATATATATATATATATATATATATATATATATACATATATATATATATATATATATATATATATATATACATATATATATATATATATATATATATATATATGTGTGTGTGTGTGTGTGTGTGTGTGTGTGTGTGTGTGTGTGTGTGTGTGTGTGTGTGTGTGTGTGTGTGTGTGTGTGTGTGTGTGTGTGTGTGTGTGTGTGTGTGTGTGTGTGTGTGTGTGTGTGTGTGTGTGTGTGTGTGTGTGTGTGTGTGTGTGTGTATTGGTAATGCCATATTCATTGATATTGTATATACATGTGTGGTTGTATCACGTATGTAGGGTGGACAATAGGTATTGTTTTCTAACCGTGATATCCCTGCGGCAGCTCTTTGTCGTGTAATTTTGTGTTTCGCATAGTCGACGCATGGTCTGTCCAATAATATTCATGTAGACGTCTTCCCCTTTCACTTTCCCGGACTCGGACGTCTTGGGGCTACTTTTAGCATCGTCTTCCTTATCCAGCGGACTATTCAGGCGCATTTTGCACATTGGTACCACCACACGTTCGGACTCATTTCCTGTTACAGTGTTGCATGGCATGAATAATTTTAAAGACGTATCAGAAAATAGCCCAAAATCAAGTGGTAAAGCGATATGAGTAATATTATATTATAAAATACAACTTTTATTATTATCTCCACTTCCAATAATTCACAAACCCCATAACACTTGAAATAGGTATGTCCGCTACTGCCACTAGAATTACATCGATCATGCCATATTCTCGAAATGTAATCACCCTTCTCTGAACACGACCCAGCTGAATGCACTGATAAGACAATCAATGCGACACGACCGGGCCACCGAGAAGGATGATTGACATGCCAACAGTATTGTTATATTTGAAATTTTTGCCATTTAAGCAAATGCGCTTTATGAATATGTTCAATAAGCTATTGATTTATAGCGAGTATATATATATATATATATATATATATATATATATATATATATATATATATACACACACATACAGACACACACACACACACACACACACACACACACACACACACACACACACACACACACACACACATACACACCGCGGACACATTCGCTATAAATTAATTGCTTCTTGAATACATTCATGCCGCGTATTTGCTTAAATGGCAAACATTTAAAATGTAATAATAGTGTTGGCATGTCAGTCATCCTTCTACTATATAACAAATCAACATAAGATGTACAGAGATAGACTTCCTACCGTCGTTGTCGTCTGCCTTGCCCGCATCAGCTGCATCATGGGAGTTCACTTCCAACCGCACGAGGGCGCCTTTGGCCTCCTTACTCACTTCCGGTTCTCCGCACGCTGCCAGTTTTTGCAACGCTGTCAAAGCAAATATTGTGACATGCGTCGAGTTTACAAATACAATAACATGGTTAATAAGTGTTGAAACTCGGCAGGAAGTTAACTTTCTTTCAAATATAAGATTTGATTCATGTGTGTTTGGATAGAGGCTTATGACTTGAAATTCTACATGACATAACATTATCTCGTCACTAGAGTCATCAGATTCGAATGATGATTGAAATGAGATAATGAGGATGTTATTCAGCTTCTAATGTTACACTAATCAATGCTGATATTACAATATATTATATCAGGCCATGCGTACATGTCATGGTCATAATACATCTTCGTCTGATAAATAAGCTTTTTGACCACTTCTCCTTATTAGATTAAGTGCTGACCTTCGACACAACTAGGCTCTCGATTGATTAAATCCCTGCACTTGAATGCGAGTCGCCAGAGTCCCTGACAAGCGAGTCGCTGTTCTCGTTCGTTGCCGATCGTCAACAGTTCCGTGTACAGTGGTAGCGCCCCCAGGCGGACGATCCTCTCTTTATTTGCGTCGTTCTTCGCCAGATTGTTCAGGCCCTATTGACATAGGAAACGATTAGCAAATCAAGATATGGCTGGTTTGATGACGACAAACGTCGTGATACGACAACATAGGAACATTTCCCGTCCATTATTGATGGTTCTGTCTACGCCGATTATCCTATGAATTATATTAATTATTCGCTAGTAACAGACATTGTGTTTCAATTATCGGCTGCTAAGAAATTCGAGTTATCTGAAAAATAGGATATGGCTTATTGTTGATTTATATACTATTGGCTACGGAAATGGAAATCGACTTTGCCTCGAGGAGTTCATCAACGCGAAATCCGCCCGGTCTGCTCCGTTCGTCCACGTTGTAGCGCTGCAACGAATACGAAACGATCAGTAACGTAATTCCCGGAACATATCATGTAAGACTATCAGCAACCACACAGAAGCTGCTTTATCATTGGTCGGTCGGAGCCGGAACATTGACGAGCAGTTTATATAAAGTTATGTTGTTCATTAGGTCAGCTACTTCAACACCAAGGTTGTCGCAGATCAGTTTGGTGTTTTACTTATATTCACTATGTTTTACTTTCCAAGAGTGGGTGTCCAAGATATGACAATTTACACTGATTCTTCTTTGTAACGATTGCAGCGATTGGCTAGTTGGAGGTGTGGAGTCGTGTTTGACTGTCAATGTCCCCATAATGGTATTTTTTGTCTTTGATCAGCGTATTGTTCCCGTTGACTTTTAGACACTCCCGTCGAGCATCTTTTCAATTTATTTTTGGAAAGGCCAAATGTCAGCTCCATAAGCAATACACTTCCGACGGTGGCCCTGAATATCGACTATCTGAGGGAACTTCCTATGCTCCTTATGCTTGGACAATGTGATGGTGAACTTGTATGTTCAGTATAACCAAGAAGCTGGATACCGGAAGTCGTGTAGTTCCTCATTATCTTTATTATTTTGCATTCATCTTTTATATTGGTGGTGATGACTTTAGTTTTATTCACATTCATTGCCAGTTCAAATAGTTCTCGGCATTTTCCAGTAATATCTGCGCAGACTTGCTGTTATCACTAATCATATATATATCGTATATGAAAGCTGCTGAAATATTACATAACACATGCGTGTTTAACTTCAGTGCTAATAAATATGTGTCGACATTGACAGCAAGTGTTGAAATATGACAGCTGCCATTTCCACATTACTTGACATACAATTCAATAAAGGGAATATGAAACACGATGTTTAATATTGGTGAAAAGACAACAGTCACATTTGATAAATGAAACATTGTGCGATGATTCTATTGACAGGTGAAGGTATAAACATAATGTTAAAATTTCTAATTGAAAATTAAGGTTATATATGGAAAATATGCGGGAATGTATAATGCTAGGAAGTAGCTGACTGGATTGAAACCTTACCTGACGCAACGTGTTAACAACAAAGGAGATGGTGTCGTCATCTTCGTGTATTTTCTCACTCTCGCCTTCCGAGATGATGTGGGCAAGCGTAAAGCTGACGACGCATTTTCTTTCGACTTTCAGAGCAGATCGGAATTTTGATAAGATATCGACGGCTGATGCGTCACGGTATGCCTTGCGTGCGGCGTCGCATTTCTAGCACGGATACAAGCTTTGTTAATAATATATCTAAGTAACGATTTTTTGGCAACTACATCTCCGAGCATTCATTGTTGAACTAAATAATACTTATCTATGCATGGCATATTCTTGCTAAGATGAATAGCAAAATTAGCTTAGTTTTGCGATGTTGCTTATAAAATAAACAAACAAATGCTAATCGACCTCGCACAAAATCAATGGTCTTTATACGATCGTTTGCAAATACAGTCATTGTTTTGTTTATTTGTTGTGACGTGTTCCTTTACATCAAATATATATGTTGTTTTTCTTGTATGACTGGTGTAAACTATTACTATGGAATACATGTCGAGATAAATAAGAACATATCAGAGTATAAACGATTATTAAAGAATTACAGTTTGCGTGTAGCATATAATGGTTTAACTATTTCTAGACCAGCACATTCGTATTTGTTGATTTATTCTTTCTACTTTTCCATTTGATTTACTTATATTCATTGTTTTTTAATCATCATTTTCTTCATCATCATCATCATCATATACAAAAATAAACAGTAGAACAAACCTGAACAACATTATGAAGAATATTAAGCAAGGGTAATACGCAGATCTGGATGCCTGTTGCGTTCAGCCGGTCCGTGCTTAACTTCTCGTCGTTCAAGTAGTTGAGTATTACACGGGGGAGTCCTGCGTCGACTACCTGCTCGCACGATAAGACCGACCTATCGGTAGCGTTCCACAAACTACCGGCGACCAAATGCATGTTGATTAATATCAGATTCGGTGTACCGCCCTGATTCGTCCAGTCGAGATAGAAACTTTTCTCGTAGATGTCAGCGAACAGTGGAACCAGACCGAGTTCGACGACAACGTCTGTGGCTCTAGAGACGTCAGTTGATGTCGTCAGTTCAGACCTCGTCAACGCATCGTGAATTAGCTATAAACAAAAGTGAAAGCGCTGCTAATGTCTGCGAAGAACACTGGAAAAAGGAAAATGAATATAATTTCGACATCATAAAGTTATAATCTTTCGCCTTAAACGATTTCTTAAAGTGCATATACCACGTTTGCTGCAAGTTCTGATTGAATAAAATACCTTCAAAATAATCCAATCCACAACACAGATTATATTTTTTCCACAACATGTGATAATTCGCAGCAACCTCACTTGGTTCTTCTAATCCGGCCGCGCTATTTTGCAACGTCAACGAGGGTATATCTCCTATGGGATAACATGAACATTTCTCACCTCCAGGTCCATCTTGTAACTTTCCTCCAAGAAGTCGTTCGTCTCCCACAGCCGATGCATCGTTTGTCTAATCATAGTGATGCTGACGTCTTCCTCTACCTCTGTCGTCTTCGTGCTTCTCTCAATGTCGTCTGCCTCATGAATAACATCAGATTCCTCTTTCTCTGCGTCGGTTTCTTCCTGTTTATCTGACGCGTTGGGATCACCATTGCCATCTGGTGTATTCGACCTCCTATCGTTCGTTGAATTCATCTTTCTCTTCTGTTGATCCTTTATAATGAAAAACCGGACCGTTGCCCATGAATGTGGACAGTATACATGTATATCCAGAAGCATAGCATGGGGTTATATGCTATATATCCTGTAACTTCCATGGCTGTTGGACTAGACTCCTTTTCATCAACTCTATTTTGTCAACAAGAATATGAGGAAAAACGAAGAGTAAGAAACTGTTCAGTTTCATAAGTGAATAGCAGTTATTTGTCATATCATACGACCACGATTGCCAAATGAAACTGATTACGTGTAATCATACTCGTATGGACATTGACAAATCCTATTGACGGGGAATTTATTACTCTTAATTATGTCGAGAATAAACAACACTGACTTCATCGAGCATTTCCTTCGTTTTAGATGCATTATTTTAAAGGTACGTTCTTATATTATGCAGTACCCACTCATTGGGACTGTTCAACGCACTTTGAACTTCACTACCTGGAAGACCTGTTAATTCCAACACCATTTCGACTTCTCTGGGAAGAATTAAGCCACGCTGCTATTACTGCACGAGATTATTAGTTCAGACATCCACCTCTGTGTGTAGCCAGGTACTCGTTTATACAGTTGAGTGAACTGTGGCAACGTTGGATGAAAGAAATTGTCAAAAGTTCGAAACGGTTGAGAGCACGACGTGTTGATCCCTACGCTAACACGCCCCACACGAAGTTAAGCAAATACAGGTTCATATTTTTTGTGGACAGTTGTTTGAATAGCAAACATTTTAATACACTTATGCAAACCTTTTTAATCGGCGTATAATGACTTCGGAATTACGTGTAGTAACATGACAGAACCAAGTAAATAGTACATGTCCATTGTCAACTTACCAGCTGTATTATTTATCACGTATGTTGTGTCTAAATATACACCCTGTCAATGGCCAGATCCTTATCGCTACTGCTCTACTAGCTACAATGCCCGAGGGAAAAATCCTTTTGCACGCGTCGACTACAAAGTATAAATAGCGATTACACAGCACGAAGCTTGGCTCTCGTTTTCGTTCATTTGGGTCACCTTATATTCCTGGGCGACTCGAGCGTTGAACAGAAATGTTGGACAGGTGGGCATGGTTACAACGTACTCCACATAGTTCGTGTTACGTCATTATTTCACAAAATATCTCGTCATTCACCATTCCAATGCCATAATGATTTTCAGCATACCCAAATTAAGATGTCATACTCATTATTATCAAGTTAGCAAGCAACAACATCAGTTCCATTTCCTCGGTGCCACTGAAATACGAGCCCAAGAAACCAGAGCATGGCGTCCGGTCAGTAGTTCCTCGTTTCAATAGAGGAAGTACATTTACGTAATTGTAAGTCAGCTCACCGTTCACAAGTCGGCTCTAGCAAACAAACAACTCAATCAGTGGCCGTTGAAACCAGCTATGTCATGATCATGCGTTTTTGGTTACTAAGAAGATACATTAATGATGAAGTAATACTCACTAAGATTGATCCAAGTAGACACCTTGCAGAAGTTCCTCGTTCCCGAAGGTGACTGTACTGTTTACACTACTACACCAACGCGTAGCTGGGTTCAGAGTTCATGTCACGGTCCGCTGGATTGTGACAGTAGTGACACTGCGGCGAACGCCACCGCTACAATACATAGTGCATTCGAGTAACCAAGGAAGATATTAGTTCATTACCAGTTGCTGATGCTAAATTTCAGGGGGCTAAATCTGAATATTTAGGACCGTTAGTTGTAACTCCAGAATTGGTAGCTAAGAAAATAAGGGCAATGAAGGATAACAAATCACCGGGAGTGGATGGGATTCCTCCAAAATTACTAATGGAAACAGTAGATCAAATCAGTATACCACTTGCAAGAGTATTCAACTTGTCATTAAAAGAGGGAGTTGTTCCGTTTGAATGGAAAGAAGCAAACATCATACCATTATTTAAAAAGGGTTCGAGAAATAAGTCAGAGAATTACAGACCAGTGAGTTTAACGTCAGTGATTTGTAAATTATTAGAAAGGTTAATTAAAGACCATATGGTGGACTTCCTCGTTAAGCATAAATTATTAAATTCATCTCAACATGGATTCCTTAAAGCAAGGTCATGCTTAACAAATATGTTATGTTTTTTGGAAGAAATCACTAAGTGGATAGACGTGGGATCGCCAGTAGATATTATCTACTTAGATTTTCAGAAAGCTTTTGACAAAGTGCCACATCAAAGATTGCTACTTAAATTAAAAGCCCATGGTATCGGGGATAGCATAACTGACTGGATAGAACAATGGCTGACTGACAGAAGACAACGAGTTGTAGTAGATGGAGAAGTTTCAAATTGGAAATCGGTTTTGAGTGGGGTACCTCAAGGGTCAGTACTAGGACCTATATTATTCTTAATTTATATCAATGACTTGGACGACAGTATAACAAGTAACGTACTGAAATTTGCGGATGACACAAAACTGTTTAGAAAGGTTAATACTGATGGTGATAAACAACATTTACAAAACGATCTAGACAGATTAGTGAAATGGTCTGAGAAATGGCAGATGCTGTTCAATTTTGGGAAATGTAAATGCCTACATACAGGACATGGGAACTTGAATGTAAACTATAAAATGGGAGATACTGTTCTGGGTACTACTGTAAAAGAAAAGGACTTAGGAGTTACAATAAGCGCTGATATGAAAGTTTCAGAGCAGTGTGGTATTGCAGCTTCAAAGGGTAATCAAATTCTTGGATTGATTAGAAGAAACATAACATACAAGGGAAAAAAGTTAATTATACCTCTTTATAAAGCAATAGTTAGACCTCATTTAGAATACTGTATACAAGCATGGAGACCATATCGTAAGAAGGATATAGATACGCTTGAACGCATACAAAGGAGAGCAACTAAAATGATTCCAGAACTTAGAGACCTTAGTTATGAAGAACGCCTGAAAGAATGTGGTTTAACAACTCTAGAGACAAGGAGGTTAAGAGGAGATCAGATTGAAGTTTTTAAGATATTGAATGGGTATGAAATTATTGATAGAAATATGTTTTTCTCACTCAAGAAGGATAGCAGAACTAGAGGACATGAGGTAAAATTAGTAAAGGATCAATGTAGATTGGACATCAGGAAGCACTCGTTCTCACAGAGGACAATAAATGAATGGAACAAATTGTCTACAGATTGTGTAACTGCTAGCAGCGTGAATATGTTTAAAAACAAGGTTGACACATATATCAGGAGGGCGGGTTATAAGTAGGTGAACATTGTTGGACTCTCGATAAGCCAATGGCTTCCTTGTCCACTTGCCATCTGGGCCTTTGGCTTGGATGGCAAATCTTGTTAAATCTTGTTAAAAAACCGACGCCTGCATTGTTGAATTGCGATTACTTCGTTACAGGGCGTGTTTAAAATGATAACATGTAGTTTTGAATTGCGTTTACTTCGTTACAGGTTATATTAAAATGATGGCGTGTAGAATTGAATTACATGTATTTCGTTACAGGTTCTATTAAAAAACAGTCCGTCAATCATACTCGTATGGACATTGTAAATACGATCATTGTCGTATAATGTATCGTCAGTGTGGCACGACGCTGTCCAGTCTGTCGCTTTGGCGACGTCCTCCAAACTATTACATCTTGCAGGTGACTCCACCAGTAAACGGCAGACAAGTAACCGTTGCTTCACCGCAGTTGCATGCATGTAACTCCTCTTAGCTGCCCCATGAGGTGTTCACGTTAAGATGTCTTGTCCTGTTCTCCAGATGTTCCACACGTTATCAACCAGTGACGCCTTCGGTGAAATTTATTCAGCAGTTTTTATTGAGACTCCTATGTTGAGCATCTGAGCCACATGGCAAGTCACGTGGTTACCAGATATGTGTTGTAGGATACTGAGTAAAGACATGCGTAATTAAATATTATGCGGATTGAATATATAGTAAAATACAAAACAAAACGCCAAAAATCACAGGTAGCGGGAAACGGACACATCGGCTGCCGTTAATCAACCGTATCTTCTTCTTTTTAGCAGGAAACGGGAAACACCTGGGAACCGTATCTCCTTCTAAGAATATACAGACAGAGCAATCGTCTCACCAGTTAGACACCCTCGTGACAGGCGGTGTATGGGGACAAATTGCCCACAGAAAACTATATGTCAGAAGTAGGTTTACCGCGGATGTAACTTCTTTCACAGTGGAAGAAGCAGGAAGAATTAGGAAGATACCATACATAAATGACGTCTTCCCGTTGGCGAGAAGGAGAGAGACAGATAAGGTGCTCACGTTTGGACATAAAGATCACATCAAGATGGATTAATGTATGAGCTGGCTGCGACCAGAACTGATTGTCACACGTTGAAGAGTTTGTATGTAGCATCATAAAGATCTGCTTGGAATAAGACGAACTGTAAATCAGTTATGGATGAGAGACACATATAGTGAACATTAATCGGATGGGCAACCACACTCTATAAAGCCAAACATTGTATTTATTTGGGAGAGTGGGTTCGCGGCCTGAATAGCACTGAATTTCTAAGAATCGTTGAGGGGTTAACAGCTATGCATGTATGTTAATAATAATAATAATAAAATGACTTCTTTGGCGCCAATATCCTCGGAAAATCCGAGCCCAGTGGCGCAACAAAACCAAAGGATTAGGCATTCTCGTGACCATGTACAATGCAAAAAGTCGTAAACCGATGGATGGATGTGCCAAGAAGCTAAGGAGGATAGGCCATTTCGAAAAGATAGGTTTTCAGATTACTGCGAAATGAAGCTATATGTCTTGCTGATTTTACGCTATCGGGGAGTGAATTCCACAGAGTTGGTGCGGCAACCGAGAAAGCTCGAGTTCCAGCGTTTGTCAAGTCAAGTCAATCAAGTCTGCTGCTAACAAGAGCTGTTGCAATAGTTTTAGCGACAGAAAGTGATATATACCGGCGAATACGGCGAAGATCACGGTTATGATAAAAACAGCAACGACACGTTTGAGAAATATGTTGTCTAGAGTTTAAATTCTTATCAAAAGTGACTCCCAAATTCTTCGCTGAGGCTGCTGGTGTGATATTTTGACTCAGGATACATGTCGGGAAAAAACCATCAAGTTTGCCACACTGCTCTGGAGTACCAATGATGATAAATTCAGTTTTGTCTGCGTTTAACTTTAATTTGCTGTCAGTCATCCAAAGGAAGATTTCGTGGAGACAATCGCTGAGCTGATTTAGGGAGCGATTTGTATCCGAGGTAGCCAAATAAATGTAGAACTGTGTATCATCTGCGTAAAGGTGGTGATCCAAATTATGATTTTAGATAACAGAGCTGAGTGGCGTAGTGTAAAGAGTGAACAGCAAAGGCCCCAGAACAGAACCCTGGGGGACACCACACGAAGTGGGGAGTGCGGCCGAGAAACAGTATGCAATCTTTATGGTTTGGTGTCTACCAGTCAGGTATGATAAAAAACCAGTTCAGAGCTGTGCAATATATGCCATACCACAATGATGAGCGTTTAATTAGTGTTTCCAAAATGTCAAACCTAGTTGTCAGAATTCAACAACGACGATATGTTATAGCCGACATCGAATTACGACACAAGTAGACATACACAACGACGCACCACTACGCATACGACAAACATTAAATAACCAACTGTTAACATTAATGATCGGTTGGGTCCAGATGATATTGATGAACGTCTGTGATGAAACACAAATTAACACGTAAAATCAAGACATTTTAGGGTATCCACAGCACGCAGAGGTTAGTCCAGGAGACGTTTCTCATAGGAGGCCAAATAAGGAACATCGTTCAAAACTCCCTACAGAAAAGGCTTGACTTGACAGGGTGGTGTAATAGACCCTATGGAACACCTCCACGTTGTATGTGGTTCCAAATTGTGGTATCATGAAAATCTACAGGCCACTATACATGCCAAGGGTGTCACTGCGGTTCGCTAACATTTAGACGGAGGGGGTACCGTAAAAGTGAATATCCTTGTCCAAAATCTACCTATTGAGATATCATTGGCTATATAATTATATGTCAGAATGTGCACAACAATGTAAATATTCATTGGATTATACAACAATTAAAGATAAAAATCACAAACAAATAAAATATTATGCCTGTTTTTCGTGAACGGTGCATAACAATATTAGGTTACATTTACTTGTCAATGATGTTGATAAACTATATAATGCTTTCCTGGCCACTCCATGAACATTTGTACACAGCGTTCTAGCGCGTCCTACACTGACTGAACGACAAATCATCAATTTTGTTACACACTTTGTCACTTCATGTATTGATATCAAGAGTTATTACGAGCTTAGAAGTAGTTGTTGATGTTTTTGTAGTGTTAATGACAGGTAAGGGTGCACTATGTGATATTAATAGCCAATCGATCTTTATATATGCATTATAGCAGTCGGTGCCAGTCGCACATACGCACTGACGAACTCATCAAGTCAGATATCAATGACTGCCAAAGAATATCAGTCCGGCCACCTAATATCATAGATCTAACTCTAAAAAATCTAAGTCTCTGATACCAGGCTGTCTTTACTGGCTACAACGCTTGGTCATTGCCAAACCAAAACAGGAAAGTGAAGATGAGTTTTTATCGCCAAGGTGAAGCAACTCATTAGATGAAAGAAGTGTTCTGATTCTGGCCCACGATGTTGTATTCGCCATATGAAGAGGTCAAGGCAGCTCATTATCATGCTCAGTAGAATGGACCTCTGCGACTCCTACAATGGACACAAGCCTTGCAAAGCCAATGCAAGCCAAGAACAACTTCTGTGGCGTGGTGTTGCCATCAAACATCTCCCCAGGCGTGTTTGTCCTTGTTGCATGAGACAATAATGACACCAAGCCGAGGGTCTACGCAGACTTAACAAAGAGGAAACTGTCACTTCAATCCATTGATGTATGCCAATCCAGCAGACAGTACAGTGCATATGGAAAGAAGTCTGCTGTTACAAATTTCTCCGGGAAGATACAAGCCGCGTCGTTAATATACACTGAAAGCCTGCATTAGGCAGACTGTATGATGAGTATTGCTTGTGCATTGGTAAAGACGACACAAATGTAGCTGTTTGATGTGGAAGTCTTCCCCACAGAAAATTGCCCGGTTGGAGTAAATTCAATGATGCGGTTCATTCCTATGTTCCCGTTCGCACAAACATCGGCTACTGCCCTATAATCGATTGTTCTCCAATAGGGTTCAGCACTGTCTACAAAGTCAAGAAGAATGTACAGTCCATAATGGCAAGACTTGGCCATAATGATAGTGTCATTACATTTGAACTTGCCATATGTGTAAAGGCCAAAGTGATCCAGTGGCGACTACAACAAGAGTTTAAAAGCATGGTGATAAGCATGGTGATAAGCATGGTGATAAGCATGGTGATAAGCATGGTGATAAGCATGGTGATAAGTATGGGAGGCTTCCACATTGCAATGAACTATCGGGCAGTTCTGGAAAGAAGTAACCTATATGATATATTGATGATCTGCTGATAGAATCTGACATGTACCGCAGTTCGACAACCTCAATCCTACTGAAAGGGTAGTCCTACAATCGTGGAGTGAGGGTCCACAAGATACTCATGGAAGCCATGTTTCGACTACAGTGGCGTACCTTCGTGCGGTGGCTCTCTGAGCAGGAGGGCAGTGATGTGGATGAAAATGTTGTGGTAGAGCAAGTTATTCACCACATTAGTATCAGAGTTCACAAAGTTCAACACTAAGGAACTGGGCAATTCAAGGCTGTTTGTCTACTGAAGTGACTATACGTCCACAATACAGCTGCTTCTTCAATTCATCAAAACACAGAAGACTGGAAACTGGCTTCACTTCATGACCCCTCATTGCTCATTCTAAATGGATCGACTCAACAACTCGGTGGCTTCTAGATTTAACAAGATTTAACAAGATTGCTATCCCAAACAACAAGTTCCAGATGGCAAGTGGACAAGGAAGCCATTGGCCTATCGAGAATCCAACAATTTTCACATCTATGTGTAGCCCGCCCTTATCAGATATCTGTCAATTTTATTTTTAAACATATTCACACTACTAGCATTAACACAATCATTTGGTAGTTTGTTCCACTCATTTATCACTCTCTGTGAGAAAGAATACTTTCTCATGTCTAATCTACACTGCTCCTTAACTAATGCTGCGTTGAGTCCTCTGGTTCTACTGCCTTCTTTAAGTGTCTAATTTACCTGGCAGACATCCACCTTGCTGTCAATGAGGAGATAATGTCTGGGGACCATGCCATCAGTCGGTCGACTCAGTCTTTTGCTCAAATGTGGACTGACGCGGACCAAGAGCAGTCCACCAACCTTGACAGCGGTGACATAATAGGGACCAGTCAGAGAAAAGGAGCTGTGGAGCGATTGTTCTTGACATGTCATCACAACAGCAATGAAGGAGATGTGTGCCATAAAATACTCAGATCGTGTTGGTTGCCGTGATCGGCACTGCTCAGATAACAACATTTGTGGAACAGAGGCTGGATACAAAGGAAGTGAAATTTTGGGATTACTACAAAACCTGAAGATCAAAACATTTGCCACTAGTCAAGAAGAAAACAGTGAAAATGGCTCATGAGAAAGTCATCACTCTTAGTGCTGACCATGAACTCTTTGGCCGACTCGTGATCGCAGCAAAGTCACTGGACATCAAACTGAGAGAATTCCTCAGCTAAGAGTTCTCAAACGTACCATTCTCCGTGGCCCATCCAGATCGCAGTTTGAGGAAAACCAACAAGAGCTTATTCATTGCTGAGCTAGAAAAGAAGGTAGATGTCATCCAAAACTGCACAAGTCACAACCAATGAGATATATTCTGCCCACATCTTCGATGCGATGGCACTAGTACATATGACAAAATCTGCTGTGGTGCAGCAGGCTTTGGTAAAATGGCATTCAAGTACGACAATCTATTCACTTCACCTCTAGGTCTGGATGGTTGTCAGCGAGTTGATGTTGTCTTCGACCAAAATTTCAGCCTTTCAATCAAAGCTGGGGATAGAGAGAAATTAAGAACCTCTGCAGCCATAGAGGTGACAATCCAAGGGCCAGCAACACTTATTCCAAAGCTGTGGTTCAAATGTACAAAACAAGTGAACGTGTGAGCCTTCATGGCAGACACCTAGTGCGACATCGGTGTAGACAATGTGCATACAACAGTTTGTCATCGGTGGTGGCTCCATGAACTCTCAGAGGTCAGTGCTGTTCAGCGAAGCGAAGACCTGGTTCTCCTCAAGTCAGATCATGAAGAGGCAGACATATGGCTATTGATAAATGCAAAACATGCCTCTCATGGGCGGAGTAGGATTGTGATTCAGTCATCTGACACAAACATGACTATCCTCTGCACCACACACTACAGCAACCTCCAGTGTCGGGAGCTGTGGTTTCGGACTGGAGTCCAGGACAAAGTGAGGTATATACCTATCCACAGCCTGGCACATGAACAATGACATGAATTGTGCAATGCTTTACCCGGCTTTCACGTACTCACAGGAAACGATTCAAACAGCGCACTCTCAGGTCTCGGCGAGAAAAAATGGTCTCAATGTCTTACTTTCTGCTTACTGATCTCGTAATCCCATGCATCTTCATATGACAGCAGAACACGTAAAAAAAAGTATGAAAATAATTTGTGTCATATTTAACATTAATTATTTTTCCAATAACTGTACATAGTCTTGCTCCTGGAAGAGATGTGATCAAGCCGTATCAAAAGCGGCAACTACAGAGCACTGCTTGACGCATCACCTTCTTTTTTCAGTGTAGTTAGCCTCATGTACATGGGCCGAGCATCTGAGTTATTAATAGTAGCGCATTGTTGCTAGCACAAAACACGTAAGGTTGCAAGTTTTCGTTATCGACAGGTCGAAGCAATAAAAATTGAACTGTTGTCATTTGTGACGCTGAATCCGAGCCAGCCGCCCCGAAATGTATAAGTCGTATAAAATATACAAAGACGCCGGCGTGGCTCACATAAATGAGAAGATTGATCAACAGAAAGAGATGGCGGATCAGTTGTGGTCCGATATCCTAAATACACCAGAAACGTTAGGCGATGAAGCAAAATCAAACGAAGACGTCGATTTGGACCTTATAAGACAAACGATTCGTCGACTGCACGGTACCATTGAATACACGACAAATAGCTGCCAGTATGATCTCAAGGTAGAAAAACGTTGTTCGTGTCCATTCGTTTGATAACGGGTATTGCACAAAGAACACTTAGTTAATTCCATAGAGGAACAGAGTCCCAAACGAGCATTTCAATATTAAAAAGGGCAACCTTTTTGAAAAAGAAAACGTTATGATTGTTGATTAGGTTACATGTATATATGCGTGAAACGTCAGATTCTAGATCACTGTGTGAGAAAAGTCTAACCTAGCAAACATATACATACAACTGAACAACTAAAACATATATGTACAAGATGGATAGCTAAAGAAGAATCCGAGACAATTTGAAGTTAGTTTGCAACAGAGTATGGATGGACGTGGACTACATTAATAAGTGAAATTGTTTTAATAAATGTTTAGGCCGTCACGTGTATTTCACAAAATGTTTTTCAACACATTATTATTAACTCAAAGAGAAGGCACCGGTGTGACAATTGTTTAAGCAATATTGTTGCATTTACTCACATAAGTTCGAAGAAAAACGTCACATGTTAGTATAACAGTGTTACATTGGATTTAGAAAGCAACACTATGTGTAGCAAACGGAAAGAAATACAATTTTGTGAGCCATTGTTTTATTTAACTGTCAGGTGATTTACTAAAGCCATTGACAAAAACTAATATTTTAATTTTGCAAGATACACCATTCAGAATGCACAAAGGTAGGTTATCACGATTTATTACATTATAACGTCCCCATTTAAACTTCTAACTATGGCTTTATGGCGTAGATTAGTTACTTGTACTGCTTTCTGGATATTTGCGCGTCAGCACCCGAAATAAATTTGGCGGACCGTCAATTCGTTCCACATTAATTTATCCAACTACCAGTCCGGCCCATCCAATATGTTCCACATTAATTTATCCAACTACCAGTCCGGCCCATCCAATATGTATACTTTTAACCATATAAATGTTTTGTTTGCAGTATCAAAAACCTTTCTGTAGTCTATGCGCCTTTTTTGTTTAAATATAAATCAATAATTTTTTCAAGACAAATATATTATCCATTGAGGAATATTTATTCCCAATTCAACGATATATTCAGTTAATCTAATAGTCAATACAGAGGTGAATACTCTACAAAGAAAACTGAGCAGTGTGATCCTTCTGTAGTTGTCTGGGTCAGTTGCAGGACCCTTATTTTTATGAATAGGCAGAATCATACCCATGGCCCATTCTTTTGGAATATTACCAGATTTTTATATGACATTCAACAATTTAACATATGCACAGATCATAAAATCTCTAGAATGTTTAGGAACTCGTTTAGAATTAAGTCCAACCCACACACTTTATTATTTATAACTTGTATGTAGCCTTACTTACTTCCCCAGCTGTAAACATACTATTTAAAAACTACTATTATTTATGTTTGCCAAATTTTCAAAATCATAGTCATTCTGCTCCTCCCTCTCACTAAAGCTTAATTTAAAATATTCAAAATAATGTTGGTATTAACATTATTGACTTCATTGCCTTTGTCACCTATCGACGTGACGTTGGCGGGACGTCACGTACCGTATGAATGCATTGTGGATGGAGCAACTGTATAATTTACCAAGTATGACGTGGCTAAAAATAGGTAGCTCTTTTAAATATCAGACACTTATCGCTACTGCCTTGCTAGCAATGATGCTGCCGAGGGAAAAAGGGGGGAGGTCTAGAGGGTCCGGATCCCCTTTGAGTACCAAAAAATCCATTGCAATTGCATGTCAACGGGGGACAAGGGCATTGCCAAGAAACAACACAAGATCAAAATGATCGAATTTCAGACACTGATCGAGCACAGGCGATATACATGGCTTCCAGGGGATCCCCAAAGTTATTCTTAGCATTGTCAGTGACGTCGTTCGTAGATTCACTGCACACGAACACCGCACACACGTGTACACAACACGCCCACCTCGAGTTTGACCATGTCTCCCCGCGAAAGAATGAACATAATATGGGACTGTTTGGCGCTCATAGACGTGTTGGGCAATCTGGAAGTTGGCAATATGTAGATTGGGCTCGATTGGGCTGCGCAATCCTCGGATACTAAAAAATCTGCAGATTGCGTGATCTCCAAGTCAGGAGTATCAGTTGGTTCAATATCATATAATCCAATAATACTTTATTCGTCAGACCAGGAAATCACAGTGCCAATCGACACTTAACAACAAAAGTGTGAATTTACAAAATAATTCAACATATATCACAAAATATTGAGTGTGCACAAGATGTCCACAAGAATCCTTCAAGGGGCAGTATCAGTTATTTTCCTGTATCTTTACTAATTACTTGTAAAAAAATGATCTCAATGCACCCCAGCCTCCCCCACTCAGCCATCACCAATGTACTCCTACTCATAAAAATGTACTCGGACCCAGGTCTAATCAGAATCTACGTTTTATGCATTTTTTTTTTATAAATATGCACAACATATCATTCATAAAAGAAGAAAAAGGAAAACGATATGGAAAGTGAAAGCAACTACAAACCTGCAACGTGATGGCGCACACTTGCGTCACAGGACCCACAGGACCCCGGCGTCCGATCACGAATAACTACGATCGTCTGGTCTTCTGTTTGCTTTACCACTGAAGGTCGTACATACACGAAGTCAACAAAACACTGATTTTGGTTTGCTCGCTGGCGCTGACAACAGCTAACAACACAACTACAGTGGTTACGTTGAAATGCCCTGTCACGAAATGACGTGTGTCATTACTGCTTTTCTACTATTAAGGCTGTAACTTTTCTGGAAACGCTTTCGGTATTCTGGGAAGTCCCCACTTCTGCCTGGTTATTGCTCAGCAGCAGACTATTTTTGGCAACTGACGTGTGCTATAGTTCTTCAATAAAACACCTGTCACACACGCAGACGGATAGCATAGTATCCGAATTGTTTAATATACATCTACACAATTTAATAGTTAATGACAATATAATGTATGAAGCAACAAAGATCGTGTTGTTATCATTTAGCCCTTCTAGTGGATTAAATGCAACTGTGGTATTGGTGAATGTCGCCGCCGAGGTGTGGCGCCACCGTTGGCTGGTTTTTGATCGGCCCACACACTAGCAGATAACTGTCTGGCTGTAAAATCTTAACATTGGTTAAGACAGTGCTCAACTGGAACAAATCCTCGTTTCTCCTCATCCTCTCCGAATCAAATAGCGAATAAATTGCATCATTATTGGCAGTTAAATGACATTTATAAACCAAACCTAACCGGTATTTAAAGATTGAATTGTTTGGTATAGGGACTAATTATATATATTTCATGAAAACAAATTATCTTCTACTGATTACTGCCAATTTCTCTTTAGTGATGCCTTTGAAACATGGTTGATTTTGCAGAATATATTATGTTACACTGTATTTATTTATTTATTCAATAAGTATTATAAATAAAATAGCATTTACCAAACAAGCTACTGATTTAAGAAAAATGTACACTTCAAAGATGGGTGGGGAATATTATTTTATGAAACATTTCTGGGAAATTCTTTTTCCCAAAATATGAAACTGTGAAACATATATATGGGTAATTGGCAGTTTCTGGGGTATTCTATTTCCAAGAAAATGAAACCATCAACATAAATCGTTACGAACCTGCTGGATGTAAGTCATTCTGTTTTGAGCAACCTTGGCTGCAATACGTGCAACTTACAAAGTTGCTGAAGCTTTAAAAGAGGAACTCAGAAATATATCAAGCTTACAGTATGATCGACCAAGCACTACCTTCGCGATCTGGCAATCCCGTTTTGTGACCACCTATCTATAGAGCTTGTTTTGTAATGATTAACATATCTGCTGATGAACAAAAATTATTAAAACACAGCTGATATAAACAGAGTTTCTAGTATCTAGTTGTTCCCAGCACCCGGCAACGTTCTATTAACTGACTATAGTCTTTATAATTACATTGTGGTTAGAACGTTATGGTTTCTTGAGGTCTCGTACAATTTGTGAACCTTTTCAGAACTGTATCGCCAAGCTGACCTCAATGATTCTTTAACGTCCCAAATTGAGACGGGACCGACATTAACGTGATCTCCGAGTTACGAGGGACACACAGTCAACAATGTTGAGACAGGACCGACATTAACGTGATCTCCGAGTTACGAGGGACACACAGTCAACAATGTTGAGACGGGACCGACATTAACGTGATCTCCGAGTTACGAGGGACACACAGTCAACAATGTTGAGACGGGACCGACATTAACGTGATCTCCGAGTTACGAGGGACACACAGTCAACAATGTTGAGACAGGACCAACATTAACGTGATCTCCGAGTTACGAGGGACACACAGTCAACAATGTTGAGACGGGACCGACATTAACGTGATCTCCGAGTTACGAGGGACACACAGTCAACAATGTTGAGACAGGACCGACATTAACGTGATCTCCGAGTTACGAGGGACACACAGTCAACAATGTTGAGACAGGACCGACATTAACGTGATCTCCGAGTTACGAGGGACACACAGTCAACAATGTTGAGAGCCAAGTTTTTACACCAAATGTACCGTGTCCGGTTTGCGTCTTGAATTCAGAACTTGGCATGAAAGGCGGATGTGCTAATCACTACGTTTATATTTTTGTAATATAAGTACACAACTTCAATTAGTTATGTCATACTGTTCCTCGTTCTATGGTGTATGTATTTCTATGATGTGTTTTAATTTACATGGCGCAAAGGTATCAGGAAACATTTTAATCTACCAATCTTTAAACACTGTTGTTATATGGTACTACTACTACTTTTAGCAGAATGTCTCCCGATTCAAATTCAGATCATGAATGAATGGAATGGTGCGCTTTATACAGAGTAGTTTAAAATGCAACAACAGTTTGGATTGCTCTCTTGAGTGAGCAATCTAACCCTTCAGGGTATTGGTACATATATGTATAACAGTTTCAGTTACACCATGTCTCAGTTCAAATATGATGCCACGACTTTTTTTAATATGAAACCTAGCTACTGATATTATATCATTCATAATCACTATCAGAAGGACCTGGATGAGAAACTATCCAACACAGGCAAAATATGTGCTGAATAATATAGAGAATGCGTGTAGCACTTTTTAGTCAAAGATATGTTTGTCTCTTTGTGTGCAAAGATACTTTAATTTTAATTGCATTGTAGACATTGTCGTACAAATAAATATGTAGTTTTACTATTACTACACTACCGTGCCTCTGGTTTACAATATTGCCGATACAGAATTAAGACGATTACGTGTTGTTTTAGTCACTTGTAGCATACCCGTTTTTTTATTAAACATTTGCATTGCTATAGTTGTTTTAGTCAATATTGCAATAAATGGCACATGCAGATGTTTAATATTGTCTTTCGTTTGGAAATTTTCAGACACACCGCATTTTCTTCGTAGGAACAGGCCTACCTACAGGTTAAACAGGCCTACCTGCAGGTTAAACAGGCCTACTTACAGGTTAAACAGGCCTACCTACAGGTTAAATGAAACAAAATCCGCTGCGTTTTGCCGAAACTCTAGACTCAAAAGTAGTTGCACCTCGTCTACTGTAAATTTGACATTCGAAGTTACACTTATGTGACGAATACAAGAAAATACATTGGATTATTTTATCACGATTTTTATATACTGAGCAAATCCGTATTAAAACGGGACATGGCCGAAGGCCGTATACCTCCCAAAAATTCGTATTGTGTACGGACAATTTGTGCGATGTCGCATGTCTGAATTTTGGGTTGATTACATTAGGCTCAGAGTATCCCGTGCCAGGATTTTCCGCGGGCCCAGAGCAGAAGCGGGCCAGGATTCCGCGTTGTTGCTAAGGAGGTTTGCGTTAGTAATATATAATGTTTTTGGTAATCGTTTACTTAACTGGCCTAAATTATTAGGGCTTTATGCCGACTGTTTTTTCAGCATTTCTCTGCCTGAATGCGTTCCTTACATCATTCCGCATATGTTCCAGTAAAAAAGTTCATAATTTTTATATTCTTTTAAAATATTGTGTTATAGGCCACTTTTAATCAGTTTTACACATCAAAACAGCGGAACCGATTGCTTGATAAACATGGCGTGTGTGCCATTTGCGCATTACTCACAGTGCCATCAGAACCACGAAGGCGGTGTTTGTGTTTATTGGTCATACAATTACGCAACGTAAAAAAGAAGATAAAAACGGCTTATGACCGATCCCTTCCCCCTAGACGAGGGTGATCATGTCATTGCGCCACTGGTCAACATTACCACTGGAAGGATACCCGATATGCTGCAGTACGCCTGCTCAACTCCTCCGTGATCGGCACTGCTCAGATAATAACATTTGTGGAACAGAGATTGAATACAAAGGAAGTTAATTTTTGGGATTCCCTGCAAAACCTGAAGATCAAAATTTGCCACTAGTCAAGAAGAAAACTGTGAAATGGCTGATGAAAAAGTCATCACTATCGAATCAATAAAAACCGAACTGTTGTCATTTGTGACGATGAATCCGAGCCAGCCGCCCCGAAATATATCAGTCGTATAAAATGTAAAAAGACGCCCGCGTGGCTCACATAAAATGAGAAGATTGACCAACTGAAAGAGATAGATGAAGCAAAAACAAATGAAGACGTCGATTTGGACCTTATAAGACAAACGATTCGTCGACTGCACGGTACTATTGAATACACGACAAATAGCTGCCAGTATGATCTTAAGGTAGTAAAACGTTGTTCGTGTTCATTCGTTTGATAATGGGTAATGAACAAAGAGCACTTAGTTAATTCCATAGATGGACCAAAGTCCCAAACGAGCAACTCAATATTAAAATGGGCAACATTTTTGAAAAATAAACGTTATGATTGTTGATTAGATTACATGTATATACGCGTGAAACGTTAGATTCTAGATCATTGTTTGAGAAAAAACTAACCTAGCAAACATGTACTTATAACTGAACAACTAAAACATATGATATGTAAAAGATGGATAGCTAAAGAAGAATCCGAGACAATTTTGTTTTGCAACGTGGATTACCTGGAGTAAGTGAAATTGGTTGAATAAATGTTTAGGAGGCCGTTACGTGTATTTCACAAAATGTTTTACAAAACATAATTATCAACTCATTATTATTAACTCAAAGAGAAGGCACCGGTGTGACAATTGTTAGAACAATATTGTTGCATTTACTCACAATGTAAGTTCGAAGAAAACAAAAAACGTCACACGTTAGTATGACAGTGTTACCTTGGATTTATAAAGCAACACTATGTGTGGCAAACGGAAAGAAGAAATACCATTTGGTGAGTCATTGTTTTATTTAACTGACACGTGATTTACTAAAGCCATTGACAAAAAGTAATATTTAAATTTTGCAAGATACACCATTCAGAATTCACAAAGGTAGGGTATCACGATTTATTACATTATAACGTCCCCATTTAAACTTCTAACTATGGCTTTCTGGCGTAGATATTCGCCAGTTACTTGTACTGCTTTCTGGATATTTGCGCGTCAGCACCCGAAATAAATTTGGTGGACCGTCAATTCGTTCCAAATTAATTTATCCAACTACCAGTCCGGCCCATCCAGTATGTATAATATTTAACTGTAATAATAAACTATTTAGGGTGGTTCCAGACGGCATGATCACATAATATTCCTCCAGTGGCCCGATGGCTCAGGAAAACGCCCTGAAAAATGCAATGCAACTGGGGAATACCGAGTTTACAGAGACGAACGGGTGGATGGAATCGTTCCGACATCCGTTTTCAACATAACATCGTCTTCTACATTATATGCGGGGAGGCTGCCAACGTTTCCCCCGTGACGATCGATGATTGGAAGCAGCGAATTCCATCGATTATCGATGGTTACAAGCTCGATGACATACAACTGCGACGAGACGGGACTGTTCTACCACGCATTGCCTGACAAGACATTGACAATCAAGAGTCAAGAGTGCTGGGAAGGGAAACGGTCAAACGAACGTGTACCCGCTCTGTTGTGCTGCAATGCATCCGGGACAGATTGATAAAGATTTTGTTTCTTTTTGCAACATGGTATTTTAGCACACGCTGCACCGGTACACCACCAGTACACTACCGGTACACTACCAGTACACTACCGGTACACTACCGGCAGTACATCGATACATGTGCACAGCCATCTGAGAAGCTTCCTCCGCACATGACAAGTTTCTTCCAAAACATTAGCGATATTAACACCACACGTTGTTCCTGAAAACAAAGAAACACATTAACTGATGATTGCTCTTGTGTTTTTTATCACCCAGTGATTTGTGCCGCTCGCGACAGTACCAACTAGCGAACGTCAGCGTAATCCTTTATACTATGATGGCGCCACCTGCTGAGTGTCCACGTCATTAAATTCTCCATAACGGACACCACTCAATAACGGACATAATGCGCAGTCCCGACGATATCCGCTATGGACAGGTTTCACTGTATATATATATATAAACAAAGGCATTGTTTAGACTTGGCTGTCAAACCAATAATAATGACGTGAGATGCAGAAGTGTTCCATAATATGACTACATATACATTGTGCCGCAACTTGTTATACAATTAGTGGTTTCAAAGTTATTTGTATGGAAGACAACAAACAGTAAAATTTAATGGAATCAATTCTGTTCTTAAAAATATAACATGTGGAGTACCACAAGGGTCAATATTAGGACCCTTACTATTCCTTATATATATAAATGATTTAGGTGCTGTTTCTCAGATCACCTTTCCCATTATGTATGCAGATGATACTAACATCTTTATCCAAGGGAAAGATTTGCAAAAAATGGAAAAAGATTTAAATATTGAAATAAAAAAGCTATCACTTTGGCTCAAAACTAATAAACTCTCACTGAATATAAAAAAAACATGTACAATGACCTTTAGCAGTACTCCCAGTATAAGAAACAGATGTAATGACATATACATAGATGGAATAGGAATACACACTGTTAATCATACGCAATTTTTGGGAGTGATAATAGATAATAAAATCAACTGGAGTAACCATATAAAGTACATATGTAATAACATTTCTAAGAGCATAGGCATTATCAAAAAGGTAAAGAGCAAACTGAACAAGAAGACATTGGTTAACCTATATTATACATTTATTTACCCATATATTACTTATTGTAATGTAGTATGGGGAAGAGCCCCAACAATATATTTATCTAAAATTTATATATTGCAGAAAAGAATAATACGAATAATTAGTCATGTTGGATTTAGAAACCACACACAGTTTTTATTCAAGACATATCAAATTATGAACATTTATCAACTAAACAAATATATAAGCTGCGTGCTAATGTATAAACATAATAGGGGTATGTTACCAAATATATTTAATGACATGCTTACACATCATACTACTTTACACAGTTATAACATGAGAGAAGAAACAGTTTATAAAATACCATACTGTAAAACCAACACCAGACAAAATACACTGGCATATGTTGGTCCCAAATTATGGAATACTATTGTTAAAAAGAACCACTTGGATGATTGTACGTCTACTTATATTTTTAAAAAGACAGTGAAACACTACATATGGGGAACCTACGAACAAGACTACTCTAGTCAATTGTGATATACCAGTATAATTTAGTATAATAGTCCTATGTATTATTATATGTGAATGACTTATTTGTGGTAACCTTTTTTATCATATCTTATAACAAACAAGTTATTGATTATACAAATGTGGTATACTTGTATTAGGAATCACTTGTGAAAAACTTTTTTTTTTTTTTTTTTTTTTTTTTTTTTTATCTAGACATCGTGGCGCATAATATATTTAATTTATAATTGAAAAAGGAAACATAAGCAATTTGCTTCTTTTCCATTGTCTTAAATGTGTTTAGTAGTTGATCGGCTGATTGATTGTATGTATATGAATTTATGTTATTTGAGACAATAAACATTATTATTATTAATTAGACACTTTCTCAGACAAGAGCTTCCTCATTTGGGGTAAAACCTCAGTTGACCTTCCTGTTTATTGTTTCACACGAATGTAAGGCGTATTAAATTGTGATAATGTTTTATTATGAGAAATTAAGCCATTCATATGATCTGACATAAGTGTAACTTATTGGCTGTGAAATGGATCGGTGAAATGAATGCGTTTTTTAGAGCTTAGCAGGCGGGAGGATTTATGAGAAGTTTTGTGCTATAGGCCACGTGCGCGCATGAATACATGGATATTTTTGTAAACATTGACGGACATCTCAGGTGGGGGCGTCTTAGAAGAGTATGTGATTTTGTCAGAACTTGGTCAGCATTTCACAGAGATGATGGCAGTCAATTGCTGTGAACATTTTCCATTTTCTACTGTGGTCTGAACCCTGCGGACACCACAGCGTGTTGCGTGCATTAATACATTGGACAGCTGAAAAACTTAACTGGAAACAATATCAAACTGTACTACACGTGAGAGAAGGGAATACCCCAGTCAATAGAGATAGTTAATCCCAGTTGTGAGTTTCACTTGTTTATACAAAGGACACAAGAATATGTTGTCTGTCATGCAAAGTACATTACAATAGCATAGGCATGTTGGAGGGTACATATTTATATGTCATATAAATCCAACCAATTACTGTTCTCTTTTATGCTAAATGTATGTAAATATCATAGCATTCTATATGAACAGTTAAGATGAGTCCTGAACAAACTAGGAAAACTAACTATAGCAATTGCCTCTAACATGTTGGTTGACAATATTAAGAGGTGTATGATTCACATGGTGATTTACAAGCTCTAATATTGGAAACTGCACACAATTGCTTGCAAGTATTGATGATAGTACTGCGAATCATGTTCAGTGTTCACTGGAAAGAGCCTGTGACAAATGAAGAGCTGTATGGAGCAATGATGAGGGTTATATACGAGATTCAGGAGCGCAGGATGCGGTTTCCCGGGCACACCATAAGGCAAGCGGGCACACAATTGTCAAATCTAATACTTTAGGAGCCGACGCACGGATGCGCTTCAAGGGGACGGCCCACTCTTAGCGACGTCGATGTCCTACAATCGGATGCTGCTGTGACAGATACAGAGCCAGAGGTGTTAACTGCATGAAAGAAGGAGAGAGCTAAATGGCGAACCATCAAATCCCAAAGTTTTTCGACCAGATGATGATGATGATTGATGATATACATACTTCTTTGATCCAACAATAAAATTCCAACAACCTGGTCATAATCAGTTCAGCGTAATCTAAGTTATGATAAATTCAGTTATCACTATCATCCATTTATTCAATATATTTGCTACACTGTCTTCTAACCGCCATGCACGACAACAAACATGAATATTGCCAGACTGTCTGCAAGAGATCACTTGCATCACCATGGACCTCAATAATGGAAAGTGTATCGCATGGATTAATTGAACCACTAAAAATTAAAATACATATATAATTATTAAACCAGAACGGATTATTACATCTACTAATTAATGCTATATTAAAACATTAAATAGTAATATTGATGCCGAGTGACGGACATGGCACAGTTAATATAGCACATACATGTACTAGATTAGTTTACTAGACTGCGCTGACTAGTGATTAAAATAATTTGTAAATCAAAATAAACATTATATAATTCATTTGTTTACTGACATGGAACCGGTTTCATGAAGTCGAACATTTACTCGACTAGGTCGTAAGTTCGGAGTCTCGTAATTACACGCGTATGTTTAGCTTTCTTCCGCGGTTTAAACAAGTTTATTTTATTAATGGTGTTGAATATTCACACAGTACAGTGGCGAGGTTGTGAATTATGATTATTTGTCTTAATTACCGAACACAATTTCTTAATATGGAATAAACTAAATAATGTCGACAACTACAGTACTCAGTAGCCTAGCCAGATCCTAGGTGTAATGAAACATTCCAGGTAACAAAATAACGCAGTAGTAACGTTGCAACAATGTTGTGAAAATTAAAAAAAACATTTTGCAAAAAACGTTACAGCAACGCTATCAGTGGAAATATTTTTAAACGTTAATGCAACCTTAATTTACAACATTCCTGCAACGTTCAGGCAACATTTAGATTACCAACACAATTTGAAACGTTTTACTAGAAAAGTCCTGGGTCAGTACTACAACCGAAGATACCGGGACCAAGAATTCAATGGCATTGTTAGCACTCAACAAACTTAACGGAATATGGAAGTCTGCTACACCACGCATAATTAACTGTACGTTAAATATTGTAAAATAATTGCACTTGCACAACAATAACATAATTACAGTCTACAGCTCATACTGTTTCCTGATAATTAAATTGATGGGTCATTTACCACCACTTCCATCATGTAATATATTGCAACTATCACCAATGAAAACACATGGAACACAGGTTAAACAAAACTTTAATATATTAATACATCAACTGTCTGCTCTTTTCACACGCGCAATTCACGAAAATAGCGCAATACATTCAGTCTCTACAATTCCCACTGTTTCATTCAGTCTCTACAACCCACACTCTTTCATTCAGTCTCTACAACCCACACTGCTTCATTCAGTCTCTACAATCCACACTGTTTCATTCAGTCTCTACAATCCGCACTATTTCATTCAGTCTCTACAACCCACACTGTTTCATTCAGTCTCAACAACCCACACTGTTTCATTCAGTCTCTACAACCCACACTGTTTCATTCAGTCTCTACAACCCGCACTATTTCATTAAGTCTCAACAACCCATACTGTTTCATTCAGTCTCAACAACCCACACTGTTCCATTCAGTCTCAACAGCCCACACTGTTTCATTCAGTCTCTACAACCTCCATTGTTTCATTAAGTCTCAACAACCCACACTGTTTCATTCAGTCTCTACAACACACACTGTTTCCTTCAGTCTCTACAACCCACACTGTTTCATTCAGTCTCTACAACACACACTGTTTCCTTCAGTCTCTACAACCCACACTGTTTAATTCAGTCTCTATAACCCACACTGTTTCATTCAGTCTCAACAACCCACACTGTTTCATTCAGTCTCTACAACCCACACTGTGTGTCTCTACAACACACACTGTTTCATTCAGACTCTACAACACACACTGTTTCATTCAGTCTCTACAACACACACTGTTTCATGATAACTTAAGTCTTACTACCAATTTCATCATGTAATAACTTCCAATTACCACACATAAAAACGTCATATGTAATTTCTTGTATTATTTTATAATATGTGATTGTATGTTCTTGCTTGTCATACGGAGTACGTTTTTGTATGTATGTTTGTTTGCCATCGTCGACAAAAAATTGTGAATTATTGTGCTCACACATTGTTGAACAAACGCTAAAGTTACCTCCACAGTCATATTTCACGCACTCAGCATCAGGCACTCAAAAACCTTTTTGCCAAGCCATCCCGCCTCACGTTGTTAATCCGGCACTGCGTAAAATAAACATACCACATGCATTTGCTAGAACGTCCTGTCGACATTAGACGTATTCCCCATCTGGCGATTAAAATCTACACAACAATGCATATAGTCATGTTACTATTTTTGGCGTCCGCAAAGTTTCATATTTTTGCAAACGATCGACAAGTGAAACATCTGCGAACGAAAACATCAGGTTTCACTAATTTTTCCGCATTCTGTATTTGTTTGTCGCCAGGTTAACGCCGTCTTGAATGCTCTTGTCTGACTTATAGACCTTATAGTGGCTGTTAATCTGGTATTCAGTCTATCGCACACAAGCACACTCGCACACAAGCACAAACGCACACACACACACACACACACACACACACACACACACACACACACACACACACACACACACACACACACACACACACACACCCACACACACACACACACACACACACACACACACACACACACACACACACACACACGCACACACACACGCACGCACACACACACGCAGGCAAGCAAGCACGCACGCACGCACGCACACGACTAGATACGACCATATTCAGGAAACCGGGAGGCCAGAACACTCAGGCAGGATATCAAAAACAATTTGTCTACACTATCCGCCAGAGCTCGCCACGTGAATAGATGAAAATCGCTGGGATTTTGGGATAGGTTTAGAGGTCAGTCTGCGGGCGGATTTGTCCGACTTATGGACTAAATACTCAACTCCGAGAAATTAAATAAACTATATAAATGGAGCTTGAACAACCAGGTATTCATCACATGTATCGAATGTGACTTAGTTCTAAGTGCAACATTTAGTGTATGTGGATGTGTGAGTTACAACATGTATTGTGTAGTGGATGTGTGTGTTACAACATGTAGTGCATAGTGGTTGAGTGTGTGTTACAACATGTAGTGTGTAGTGGTTGTGTGTGTTACAACATGTAGTGTGTAGTGGTTGTGTGTGTGTTACAACATGTAGTGTGTAGTGGACGTGTGTGTTACAATTTGTGGTGTGTAGTGGTTGTGTATGTTACAAAATGTAGTGTGTAGTGATGTGTGTGTTACAACATGTAATGTGTAGTGGATGTGTGTTATAACATGTAGTGTGTAGTGGATATGTGTGTGTGTGTTACAACATGTAGTGTGTAATAATGTGTGTGTTCCAACATGTAGTGTGTAGTGATGTGTGTGTTACAACATGTAGTGTGTAATGATGTGTATGTTGCAACATGTAGTGCGTAGTGATGTGTGTGTGTGTTACAACATGTAGTGTGTAGTGGACGTGTGTGTTACAACATGTATTGCGTAGTGGTTGTGTTTTACAACATGTAGTGTGTAGTGATGTGTTTATTACAACTTGTAGCCTGCAGTGATGCGTGTGTTACAACATGTAATGTGTAGTGGATGTGCGTTATAACATGTAGTGTCTAGTGGATGTGTGTGTGTGTGTGTGTTACAACATGTAGTGTGTAATAATGTGTGTGTTCCAACATGTAGTGTGTAGTGATGTGTGTGTTACAACATGCAGTGTGTAGTGATGTGTATGTTGCAACATGTAGTGCGTAGTGATGTGTGTGTGTGTTACAACATGTGTGTACTGATGTGTGTGTTACAACATGTAGTGAGTAGTGATGTATGTGTTACAACATGTAGTGTGTAGTGGATGTGTGTGTTACAACGTGTAGTGTGTAGTGATGTGTGTTACAACATGTAGTGTGTAATGATGTGTGTGTTACAACATGTAGTGTATAGTGATGTGTGTGTTACAACATGTAGTGTGTAATGATGTGTGTGTTACAACATGTAGTATGTAGTGATGTGTGTGTTACGAGCTCCGCAATAAATTGTCATTTCTTCGGGTTTTACATGTGTTTTACGTGTGTTTTACGTGTGTTTTACGTGTGTTTTACATGTGCGATCAAAATGTCGATTGACTTCAGCTAGAACAAATAAGTGGACTTGAAGAAGACATTCGCGAATTCTACCGCCAAACTCATGCCGAAACGTTTCTTTATTTTGAAAGCTGTGCTACTCTACTGGGAATATCGGCCTCTGAACAGCATAGCGTGGGAAAATTCACCCCGCTGACCCGACATCCTTATATTCACCTGACCGCTCAAACGACAAACAATAGCAACCGAAATGAGCCATGACATTGGTTGCAGCTGTGTGCAAAACAAAGCTAACTAGCTTGCACTGACAATTGGCCACAGGTAATCCAAGAAGTCGCGCAAACCGTCCCGAAAGCGGGAAAACGCTCTGCCAGTGCCACTGACGCCGCAGAGCTACCGGAAATCAGACGATCTCTGGATTCCTGTGCGAATCCTTTCTAGAAATAAAGAACCGAAACAAAACCACGGACAAACGCAAACTGAGCTCCTTGACATCATCAAAGCAAAAGACGATCGCATTAACAAACTCGAAGGTCAGGTTAACGAACTCGAACAAACCATGAACAAAAAGAACATAATCATTACGAGAGTGACGCTCCACATTTATGCCACGATCACTGCCACGACCACTGCCACGACCACTGCCACAATCACTGCCGCGACCACTGCCGCGACCACTGCCGCGACCACTGCCGCGACCACTGCCACGACCACTGCCGCGACCACTGCCGCGACCACTGCCACGACCACTGCCGCGACCACTGCCACGACCACTGCCACGACCACTGCCGCGACCACTGCCGCGACCACTGCCACGACCACTGCCGCGACCACTGCCGCGACCACTGCCGCGACCACTGCCACGACCACTGCCGCGACCACTGCCACGACCACTGCCACGACCACTGCCACGACCACTGCCACGACCACTGCCACAATCACTGCCGCGACCACTCCCGCGACCACTGCCGCGACCACTGCCGCGACCACTGCCACGACCACTGCCGCGACCACTGCCACGACCACTGCCGCGACCACTGCCACGACCACTGCCGCGACCACTGCCGCGACCACTGCCGCGACCACTGCCACGACCACTGCCGCGACCACTGCCACGACCACTGCCGCGACCACTGCCACGACCACTGCCGCGACCACTGCCACGACCACTGCCGCGACCACTGCCACGACCACTGCCGCGACCACTGCCACGACCACTGCCGCGACCACTGTCACGACCACTGCCACTACCACTGCCGCGACCACTGCCGCGACCACTGCCGCGACCACTGCCGCGACCACTGCCGCGACCACTGCCACGCTAAAGCAGAACGTGCGTTCCTCGCCAACAACCAAAAATGCGCCACCCACAATCACCGTCGACTTCGCTCTTCAGAAACTAAACGTGCATCTAGAACCGTACGACATATCGGCGATTCACGATCTGCCGCCCGATGTGACGGAAAACGCCCGGTCGTCGTTCAGCTACATTCTGCAGGAAAAAGGCTGAACTGATGGCGAAACGACGTGTACATAAAGGTGCAGACATTTACACAAACGACCACCTATCGTTCTACAATAGTGAACTGTTCTGTCATGCTAGACAATTCAAAAGAAAAAAAGAAACTGTTCAGTGCTGCGTCTTCATAAAGGTTAGAGAGAACGGGCAAAGATTGAAAGTGAAGACCCTACCTAGCGGACCTTGAAAGATAATGAAGTAAATTCACTATCAATAGTAGTCGTTAACATCTTGTGAACTATTTCCACAAAACTTGTGCGAAACAACCAGCACCAATATAATTATGTTAATTCGTAGAAAACATATTGTTTACCACTGTCCTTCTTGTTGTGAAGTCTTCCCATTTCAGAATATAAGCGATTATGAATGTATATTTGAAAATTCTTGTTTAAAAAAAATTTGATATTCCTACTTTAGTTGATAAATGTTCCCATTTTAATGTGAATTTGTTCAAGAATTCTGATGAAAAAACATTTGGTTTCAAAAATGACATTGACCCAGACAACAATTTCTACAACACAAAAATTTTATAAATATTTGAATATTACACTGACGTGCAATTCAAGATCAACTTTAGTAAAGCGAAGGGATTGTCATTCATACACATTAATGCTAGAAATCTTAAAGCTACCTCGCAGAGTATGATGTGAACTGGAACTAGACTAATCAATGACTATAATATAAACATTTACAATGATTATCACATTACTTTGGGTGATTGAAGAGGTGGTGTTGTTGTTGCAATATACGCAAGAAAAAACCAGCCTTGCAAATTACTTGAAACCAAATCGATGACAGTAGAACATAATTTTGACAGGGTTTCAGTGGAATTATCCACACAGAATTACTGTTATTATCCACTGTGCCTATAGAACACCAGGATCAAACTTACAAACATTTTAAAAGAAACTGGAAAGTATTTGGGGCGCCAAATCGGCCGAAACAATTTGTGATTTGTGGTGATATCAATATTTTGCTAAACATGACAAACACAGCTATACCAAGCATTTCCTTGATATGATTTACAATTTGGGTATTTACCCTTTAATTTATAAGCCCACCATAATTACTGATATCTCAGCTACGCTAATCGATAATATTTTTACTAACGAACTCTAATTAATGACATTAGTGATCACTTACCAATCTTTGCAATGTGTGAACTTAAAATAAATAGAAATGTTAAAAAAGAGGTTAATCATGTTAGAATAGTAAATGAAGATATATTAGCTTCGTTTAGAAAAGAGCAAACTTTCAATCCTGGGATACTGTGCTAAACATTGATGATGTCAATTATGCTTGTGATAAGTTCTTGCACATATTTATACATTTGCTTAATAAACATTGCCCAGTGAAAACAGCAGTGAAGAAAAGTTGCATTAACAAAAAGCCATGTCATCTGCGAATTTCAGTACTCTGCTAGATATGTCATCTTCCAAATCATTTATATATATTAAACAAAGTATAGGGTATAATACTGATCCCTGTGGTACGCCACTCAAAACACATTTCCAATTTGAAATAACACAATCAACCAATACTATCTGTATTGTGTAAGCCATTTAATGCGTACTTGTTCAACCGATAAATGTTCATTCCAACGCCACACCGGACTCTTTGTATTGTCTTATGTTTTTTTTCACGATACAATTAATTTTGATCACAACGGTTTGTCACGAATGAATTAATTGTCTATACTGTTGACATGAACAAGATAGCCGTACTAATTGAAAATACATCGTAGAAATGACTAAGTACCAGGCAGCCATTTGGCGGCGTTGCCTAGAAGCACGGCCAACAGTGCTGTCTCCGTGACAAAGGAGGGGATGTTGACGGGGATATTCCGCTTCATTAGATGGACCACTTAGCAGCAACATATATTGAGCTTAAGTGTGTTAGTAAAAAATATTGAAAACGCTCATGTGCAAACTGAACCATTTGAGCTGCATTATGCTTGCCGGGCGATGCAGATTACTTTGAAACACACACAATTAGTTTATGTAGCGCCACATCCAATTATTGCCCTTTATATAAAATAGGTAAACAAACAAACACATTAATTCGTTATAATAAATAAATAAATAAATAAATATATATATATATATATATAAATATATATATATATATATATATATATATATATATATATATATATATATATATATATATATATATATATATATATATATATATATATATATATATATATATATATATATATATATATATATATATATAAATATATATATATATATATATATATATATATATATATATATATATATATATATATATATATATATGTGTGTGTGTGTGGCTATTAATTAATATTAATACTAATTAAAATGAGAATATCAACCTGGCCATAAGAAAAAGTAACCATCGCAGTAACGTGACATATAAAATTATATAATATAATAAATTAGTTTAAACAAAAATATAATAATAAATAAACTAAGAGAAATGTGCGCACACATATGTTCAACTTGAAAAGGGAATCAGCTAATTAAGCTAACAATTGTAAAACACATAAATAAAATAAAAATCAATAAAAAAATCAATACGTTTTGTAAAGCATTTCTGCTGTGATGTACACATACGCCACAGTAAACAGGTGTATGTTCAATGCTGACTGAAATGAGTCCAGTGAGGATTTGCTGGTAACACTGGACGGCAGAGCGTTCCACAATACTGTTGCTGCTTGGACAAATGTACAGTCACCGGCTATGCTGCGTGATCTCGGGACCACGAGAGGGCTAAAATCAGCACAGCGAGGACATATGGCTGGCTTGAAGATGCTCACGAGCTTGTGCATTTAGACGGGCATACATGGATACAGACCCACTAGAATGACAGAGGATGATTCAACTAAGGAAACGTAATTTCTACATAGAAAAGAAAACAAATCTGAAATTGAATTGGATATATATGTGGCATTATCCATCCCACTTTAAATGTGTATATTTGTTACTTACCGAATAAATTGTCAAATGTGCACGCTTTGAAAGAAATTCGTGTTTATTTTTATTTGGGCGTAGGGATACTCAAGGTAGGCAGGTACATTAAAATCATATTAACTGCGAATCGTTCTGCGCATCATAGTTGCAGCATGAAATCAACACAAAATGTATACTGCTGATTGAAACTACGTATTTTATTCCAATAATAAACACATACGGTACTTGTTTTTTAAATATTGAATTAAATAAGAACCGACAATAGTGTACATTTGGTGTACTACCAGTGGAGCGCCTCCATAGGCGAATAAAGTGTGTTGTTCGCCAACGTAGGGGTTCCAGTGGTAGTACGCTAAACGTATATTGTTTTCGGTTCTTATTCAATTTACGTTTACAAAAAAACACGTATAATGTGTGTTTATTGTTGGACAAAGACGTAGTTTCAATCTACAATACACCTGTTTTGTTCATTTCATGCTGCAACTGTGATGCACAGTACATTTTCCCAATCGGTGCATTCAGTCCTACATACCATCGTGAACTCTACTATGATGTGATCACTTGACCCAAATGGTTATGTTATATGCACATTTCTCACTAAGTTTGGAGTTGTCAGAACAAGATCTAGCACATTTCCATGTATTGTAGCTGTTTGTCAAGCCAATGTCCTGTGTCAAATCCAAAATGACAGTCATTCCGCTTCTGCTTCAAGTTCATTCAAGTTTATAGTATTGTGGTTGAAATTTCCACATAACTTTATCTCTTTGACATTCTGCTGCATGAATAGATAACGTTGGAATGAATGTTTGCTTCTTATTCCTATGTATTAGATGTAGAGTTGTAGCATACATCAGCTAGAATGTTACCTCCTGCCAGGCTACACCACAGTATTTCCTCGTTAAAGTCAGAAAGTTATATGTAACCCTGTGCACTAACCTCTATTTTTGCAGAATTTAGCATTCATCCACCTTTTCTATCCTTCATATCTTTCCTCATGGTGACATAGCCACTAAGTGCAATTCAGCCGCCATATACTCTCTCACCCATCCCCTTCCCACCAGGGTATCTCTCCCAGGGTTTGGGGTAGTTGGACTGTGAGATGGTTCGGCTAGATTTCTTAACTTTAGGTTTGATAGTATTTGGGTGTAAACTATGTACAGAATGAGAAGAGGAATTAGGTTCGACCTCCACCCTCCCACCCCCCTTCCTTTTTGTAGGCCTTCTCCTGTTGTTGCATTGCCCTCTGCTCCTTGCTTAAGGCTGAGTGTCCGAGACCTCAGTCCATATTACTTGTTGTATGTTTTGTAGTAATTTCACCTTTGTATATGATCAAACCCGTTTCTCCATTTTCCAGACTTCTTCTTTTTTGGAGCAATCTGTAGTCCTGCTTTTGTTCCTTCTGAGTTTTGTCTGAATTTATATACACATTCTTCTATTTGTTGCCTCTTTCTGCCAGGGAACTTTCTTTCTCTAGTAATTTAGACTTGTCATATATGGCTATTATCTTGCGTGGGGGCTGTCTTTATGTCTTTCTCTAGGAACTCTGAGTGTTTGCTGTACGATGTCGGCATCGGTTATTTTGTGTCATTCGTATTCATATTCTAACTTGTATATATATATATATATATATATATAAATATATATATATATATATATATATATATATATATATGAATATATATATATATATATATATATTATCTCGATAATTCACTGAAATACTGTACAAAGAATCGTAATCCGTAATGTTTATTGAACCAAAAGTAATTCGGACACAATATTATCACAGTTAGCAATAACATGACAATCTTTTATAAACAATGTCCAAGTTTAAGTTCGTTTATCAAAATGACATTGATTTGCATATTGTTTTTGAAAAACAAACAAGCAAAATTCAAAACTTGCATTAACACGAATATTGTTTTCTGCTAAATTGATTGCTATCGTAGTAACCATCGTACTGACATCAACTTGATAAGTTAGTACCTTTAAACATTTTCCATCAAAGATAAAACACAAATGCATAATTATATTCTAAATCAAAAATAATATTACTTTAAGAAGGATTCGAATTTTTTTTTTTACACTAAGACATTTAAAATGTTAAGTTTAGTGTATTATAAAAAAATAAGTAACAGACCACAGAATTGCAGCTAATGAAATTGTTGACATATATAGCAGTTTTTTATTGAACATAGGTTTTGGTAATTGTGTAAAAAAGTGTTTCTTAGCATAAGAGGAAAACCCATGTAAACTATGTGTAACAATCTTATTACATTCGACGTATTATTTACAATTAATGATATATAATTCCTAATGCATATTTTGGCAAATTCATGTTTTATTCCATTGGTATGAATATCATCAAAAGTACGTGTGTTAAAGTCATGATAGGGCCGATTAGGATAAAACGGTAAATTAAAAAAAAAAAATTGTAATTTTACTCGGACGAATTTATAATAACATTCAGTTCCTGTAATTGAAGGATGTAATTTACCTTCAGTATTTTAAGTTTTTTAGTAAGAGGTTCTGTGTTTGCATTGTATTTACTTAGACATATTATTTTGATAACTTTTGAAGTTTGGCTATTCTCTCATAGTTAAAGGCCCTGGCCATAATTCCATAATTTAAGTGTTGCAACATGATTTAATTATATAAAATTAGAAGCGTTTTATTTTTTTTTAAATACCCATACCTTTGCAGCTTTTTATTGAGATGTTAATAATTTTTGTTGGTTTTTGTTATTCAAGTAGGTTTCCATTAAGTTCAAGGCTGTATCATTTATTCCATAGTGGTACAATTTGCTAAATAAAATATTGTGATCTAAAGTATCAAACGCTTTAGATAAATCTAGAAATATAGTTATTGGTGTTTCATTAGAACCCAGCATCGCTATTGTTATATCCAATACTTCCAAAACTGCATATTCTGTTGATTGACCAGTTTTGAAGCCATACTGGTTGGCATAAAAAAGTTTATGTTCAGTAAAGAATGGATACATTTGATTGAGCATTCCTTTTTCGATAACTTTGTAAATTACTGTTAATCATGATATAGGTCTATAGTTACCAAATAGTGTGTCATCATCATTTAAAAAAATTTGAATAACTTTTGCAATATTTAGTTTATCTGAAGAAATTCCAGTATTTAAAATTGAAATGCCCTCATGAGCGAAGTGACAATAGCACCAGTGAAAATAACACCTGAGACAATAGGACCAGTGACAATAACACCTGTGACAATAGCACATGCGACAATAACACCTTTAACCATAGCACCAGTAATTTATTTGACGAAGTACAATATATGTTTGTTACGCTATTTTTATGTCAACACTCTTAACGAAAACAACACTACATTATTTTGATACAGGTGGAACTCATCTACTTTCGGGTCTTCAATGTTGCATTGTATATATAGATGAATTCATTAGGTAATGGTACAGAATATATAACATTACAAATAATCGATAGAAAGAAGAATTTTAGTCACTTTGCATACAGACATAGCCAAATCAATGAATGAAATAAATACGGAATAAGGCTCAGTTCAAACGAATCTTACCGTACCATAGTAAAGGTAAACATGTAATTTATTAGTCATATAGAATCTACTATTCAGTTATTTATATTCTATACAAAGTTCTAGTTTTATAGTTCGTTATTTTACCAGAGTTAAATACTTTATCATAAAAGGTTGATTATTTATTTATCAAATCGTCGGTATAACGGATACGACAACATTTGGTTACATAAGACTTATTTCACTGATTAACGAATGTCGTTAAGGGCCGGGTGCAAAACGCATGTAAGATTCCTGCCAACACCGGTAGTTTACACTTAAAATATGACGTAGGGACGCTGAAAATATCAAGAGATACGATTTGATTGGTTAGATCCATAAAACCTCCAAATCCGTTAGTAGCGTCGGTAACGACAGCGAGGTCATTCGGAGTTTTATTCTGGTCGTGGAAGGACGTACTTTTATTTACGACCGCATGTTTGCGTCGAACCTTTACTAACGATGCAAAGTTCAACTTAGGGCGAATAATGCCCTACTTTGTTGTTAAGTTGATATGTTAATTTAATAGTATTCTGAAAAGGATGAATTAATCCTTACAAAATGTTATTGTTCTTTAGAGTAGCGACTTTATAATAGAAATGTAACCCTTAGTCTTAGAATTAGTCAGTCATCAAAATTCTACATGTGAATGAATCCACCGAGACGTTCGATCTGATGATCGCGTATCCACCGAATCGATGTACACGTACGACAACTCTTCACCTATGATTCCGCGAGACGTTTCGACCTGATGATTGCGTAACAGTCAAATTTCTGCGTATACGACGACACTTTGATTACCAACCATGAACCACCAACCGTTCGTCCTGATGATCGCTGGAATCTTCTTCATCTTCCGTTCCGTCGACGACGCATTCTCTATTCTTCAATTTCGATCGTCAGTGTTAGTAAATCCCTGTGACGACCCAGGGTAGGAGTTCTTGATAGGGTTATTTGATTTATTCTCCCACATCTAAGGATAGGATGTGTGTATGAACGCTATTTTCCGGTAAGCTCGAAAAATTGTCATAGTAATTAGATTTAAGTTGTATATTCCATGTCAATTGTATTAGTGTAGTAATATAACCGTTAGAGATCGATAACAGGTATATATATATATATATATATATATATATATATATAGCAAGGGATATACTTATTATAATATATGGGTGTTGAGGTTACAAATACATATTATATTATATATAATGAGAAATATATTTATTATAATATATGGTTGTTGATGTTACAAATGCATATTGTAATATATATATAAGGGAGAAAGATATTTATTATAATATATGATTGATGTTACGAGAACATATTGTTTCATTGTTTATGTAATAAATGTGCAAACTATTCGTGTTATAGTATCTTATATATATCGTGTATAGTTGCCATAGTATTTATAGATTATCGGAACCCACAAACAAAGAAAGTCACGTCGGCCCATCCACCGTTATTTATTCACCCCTAGACAAACGAACTTTATCACGTTTTATCAAAAATCGTAACAATGTTCCGCGGGAGTGGATTGCACAGTGATATGAATGCCATATTTAAATTCAATAATTCACGTACGTTCGTTCGATGACAGCTTTTCCCTTCAATGTTGATCCTGTCACCTGTAAATTTTATAAAACATGTGACACGTATTAAACATACGCATTGATTCAGCACATTTTTATTTGACGAAGGCAATATTAAGAATATATTCTAAGACCAGGGCTACTGTCAACACGACTGGCTCATGACAATGATCAGAAATAAAAAATAAAGCTCGCATAATAACAGCAATGAGGAAACATAATAACAGCAGTGAGGAAACATAATAACAGCAGTGAGGAAACATAATAACAGCAGTGAGGAAACAATCGAACATACTGGTTCCAGACAAATATATGCTCAGTAATTCAAAATAACTTGTCATCTCATGGATAATCAAATAATTTACTTTGTTCCTGTTCTAGAAACAATCGTTTTATTCGTGTTACATACATAAGTATTTGGTTTTGCTGGTGTAAGATGACAGGTAGATACGTAGACATATAATTCCAGTGACATTTTGATGGTTTTGGCCTAAGGTCTAGATATATGATCTAAAGAGAACTACAACGAATACATAAAAAGTAAGCTATTTGGAGAGTGAACCAGATTCGGTGTGAATGGTTCTTCTTTTGCATGATTCATGTACAATATGTCTGAAAGATACCAATGCATTCGTATCAGAAGCCACGTGTCAAGCAAGACGCGTTTTTTACGCGGAGTGCCAGAAAGACCTATGTTGGGATCGTTGCTATTTATTGTGTATATTGCGCCTTTGGTGACAATTTTGGAAAACACGATCTTAACTTTTATTATTAGTATTATTATTATTGTTATCATTATAGCTGTTATTATTATTAATAGTAGTATCATTATCATAATTATCATTATTACCGTTAATTTTATCATTATTATTATTACTATGAAGCGATATGGCAAATTAGGATTAACAAATCAAATATAGTGCGGTTGAAGACAACTTGCTACTTAGAGATTAACATATCTTGAATTATATGTTTTAGATAATTATAAATGGCTCTATTCAAACGTAAGGCAGGTAGAAGGACTAGATGGAACACGGTAGCGTCAGTAAAGAACAGCAGATTGGATATTACTTGAATTATAATATAACAGAAAGAGAGCAACCCAGACCATAAACCCACAGCCAACAGAGGACAGGACCCAGTTCCACCAATGGAACAATATAATATAACGGAAAGAGAGCAACCCAGACCATAAACCCACAGCCAACAGAGGACAGGACCCAGTTCCACCAATGGAACAATATTAGATATGGAGCAATCACGAGTGATATGTGATAATAATTGAGTATGCTGAGATCCATATCTTACAAACACTTGACACCAGATTACAACTTGCTGTTTTCTACCATTAATTTATCTAAGAATAACATTTTGTATTGCGCAATATGTGAGGGAAGGGTAAAATGCTGGATGCTGCTTAATTGTGACGTAATAATTAACGTTCATTTAACTAATGTATTGTTAGTATATTAAAAGCAAGTGCACATGTGCATGGATATGTTACTGTGTTAATATACTGATGATGCTATGAGACGCATGCTTAACGTGTCATATGTTCCGCCGTGATATATTAGTTCTGATACAGGCCGATATCCAATACAATAACCAAAACAGAGTTCTGGACAAACAGTGTATTAAACAAATAATAAAGTAGCATCAAAACGCATTGTATGTTCAGTTACATTCGGTACAAGTTACGATTATTTCCAAAGGTACGCATACGTTTTAGAGTTCACCTATTTCATCATGTGTATAGTGATGTAATTTTGTTCAGCCTTTGTTTCGTTGCAATGAAATTGCTTGACAAGTACAAGAGAAGTGTAAACATCCTTCGCTTAACTGTTTGTCCTTTTCTATTAATACAGTTATACGTACAAGTAATACACACCAATTGATTAAGTTGAGAAATCCATTCTAAGTCTAGCTACACACTACATTCCATGTTGTCATTTGGTGAATACAACAATTAATGTTATTCCTACATACACAATATTAACATCACCTACTACATCGTGGCATTATAACACATGCATGACACGAAAATATACATATCGGATATAATACCTGGTGTTAATACAGCAAGCGACCTTGTGTGACATTGAGACACAACACATTTAGACAAGTAACATGCCGAGCGTGATTAAACAAGACAGAAAGGAATATAAACATAGTTGCCTAACTAAACTTTGAAGAAATTGTCGACTACAACATGACTTCTAACAGCATAAGCACATTACATATTATAACCCATTAAAACATCGACAGCAATTATATTAATGTATTTACGATCTGTCAAAAAATACGCTGCATAGTCTTTTCCAGCCTTTCTATTACACTTACGCAGAATGTTGCACCAACATGAATGTGTCAATTGCAAACAATTTCCTATCCATTTCGTTAATAACGCTGAACAACGATTGACGTACAACATATTCGAACCATATTTTAAGCAATACGCACAGTACAACGTGTATATTTTTTTTACTGATATTTCTTACTCTGGAACTTATTTAGATGCTCTATGAAATGTTTTTTCACATGCTGTTTTTGCACCATAGTTTGACTTTTTATGTCTGCCCATTCCGAAGTTGCAAAGCCATTTTTTTGGGTGTTCGGCGGAGGGCGACAGACGACGAGGAGACGAACGTATTGAGTGTCATGGCTGATACGTAGACTCCTCGATTCGAATGTCTTTGTTTTCGGCATTTCGAGTTGTCGCGTCATTAAGCAAGGCTTGTAGACGACGGCGACACCACCGTCAGTGCCGCACGTTCTCTGATACAACCAGTACAGACGGAGTCGTCAGTACTCAGCCACTTCTCTGTGATGGCGAGTATGTCAATGTCATTGTCCTCAATGAGATCGTTATCACGGTCGCTTTCCCAGCTTGCTTCACGTCACATTCAACAAGTAGAAATACACTTGGCGTACAGATGGCGTATCGAGTTCACTGTCAAGTCGAATCGGATTCTGTATGCAGATGTCGCGTCTCGGTAAACGATGGCGGGGGCTGAGGGTTAATCACCCAAGTAATAGGTCTTTTCTTTGACCTCCCTGCCCTACAGCCCCGGCGTGTCCGCCGCAGTAGATCAGTTCTATTGTATGTGATCATGCTGTTAATAATGGCTATGCTATGTTCTTGTTACCGTCACGCCTGGTCGACCAGTAGCAATGTTACAACACAGGTGCAATTCACTGTACAGGTAATCAGGTACACACTATGTATAAGTTACTAAAATACTAAAAAGTCATTATATTGTAAAACTTGTTAAAACAACGTTTCCACTATAGACGTGACTCTTTTATAAAAACAACTATTCAAACTGCGCTGCCGTATAGTTGTTAAAACACACTTCCGTGATCGTATGTAATAACTATACCATGTCTTGAGCGGAGCAGGTGTGTCAATGATGTCAGCAATGGTTTTGTTGTACATGTACATATTACATAATTTTAATTTGATGAATACAATTATTAATATCTTTGCTACAAACACATTATTAACACCACTACTAAATCGTGACATTATGTCACTGTCATAACTATTTAATATACATAAGGACATAATAACTAGTGTTAGTTAGTACAGCCCGCGACCTTATGTACAATTCCGACACACGCCGAGCGTGACTAAACAAGACAAAAAGGAATATAAACATAGTTGCCTAAATACACTTGAGGAAACATCGACTACAAATGATTTCTAACAGTATGAGAACATTATACATTATAACCTTTTAAACCATCGGCAACAATCATATTCATATTTGTACCATCTATCAGAAATTACGCTGCGTAGTCCTTCCCCGCATTTATGTTACACATACGCTGAATGTTGTACCACAATATAGTTATATATTACAAACGTTTTAATATCCATCCAGTTACTACCGCAGAGAACGAACGAATGACGCACAGTATATTCTAAACGTATTCTAAACAACATTCACAGTACTGCGTATAATTTCATTTTTTACTGATATATCGTGCTTGGAAACTTTCTTAGATGCACAATTAAATATAAAAGGACCATTACATATCATACGTATAAACATTTATCAAAGCCACCAATAATGATTGAAAAAACTGAATTGATTACGCAATGTTTTAACATAAAGCCAATACAAATATTGTAATTATCGTCATATATGCTCATGTTACTGCACCATAGATTTACTTCTGATGCTTTCTGATGATCATTCAGGCATGATTCAATGCACCTACAGCAGATGGCGCCATGGTTCCACTTCAGTGTCTCAATGGTTACAAGCAAACAGCCTGGCTCGTGTCTGGCGGAAGAACTGTCGCACGTCTTCACGGAACATTGCACTGGCGATGCCGTAGATGAATGGATTAACAACGGAGTTTAAAACGTATACTCGCGTCGCGTCGAGCGGAATATATATACCAAAGCGAGTTATCCATTCTGGCAACCAGCAGGCAACAAAGACTATCGAGATGATGAAAAGCAACACGATATTCCTGTAGGTATTGTTTTGATTCGCAATTTTTTTCTTGGCTGCAGGCACAGACGCAGGTGGCATTGCGCCAGAAATCTCGCTAGGGCCGACCGGTACAGAAGAATTTGTTTCCATGTTGATGGACATATTTGTGTGTCCCGCTTCTGGTGGATCTGCGACGTTCTCACCTGTTGACGTTACTGTCGAGGTAACAGTGTTCAACTCAGATAGACGTGACCGTTCCTTGACGCGGTATCTTGAGCCTCTGTACCTTTTCAGTAGAATAATCGCCAACACCGTGTAGCACGTCGACATTATAAACGCGCACGTCATGATCGTACACAGTTTAACCAATTTATGGATCTGATTATATTGTGTCATTTGCGCTGTAGTCGAGCCTGTTGTGAATAAAACTGATGCAACGGTAATGACAATCATACCTTTCTTCGCTCGCTGCAGTTTTACGCTGAACGAATGTGGACGCATAACCGCTATGAGGCGGTCGATCGACACAAACACCAGGAGAAACATTGAAAACGCCACCGAAAAAGTGAAAATATTGATAAATATAAAGGCCGTCACGAAGTCAGCATAGAATGTTATCAAAACAATTCCACAGCAACACACTGCAAAATCAGCGATGCCAAGTGCGAATATGTAAACTCTCGTCGATGTTGTCAATTTTCCGACATAAACTGCAATTACTAAAACATTGCCCGGTACACCTAGCACACTCAGGAGGAAGCCAACAGAAAGAAAATCCCCTTTCTTTGACAGGGTCTTCGCAACGAAATCGAAGCTGTTGTTTAAGGCATTCTGTGAAAATAATGAATCGTTGATCCACGTGGAAGTGTTCATTGTTTCCATGTTAACGGCTGGCAGTTAGTCAATCGTACGTATCGATGTCGACAACCGTCAATTGGCAATCAACAGGAGCATCAACATTTCACTCACAACGCGTCACTGAATGTCAGTTCGATTATAGAAGCAGATCTATATTTTCGGTAGACGCAGTGACAACAAAGGTTATGCTAAAGACGCTTTGATGTCGCCATATATGTTTTTATATGTTTGTAAAATAGCAAATGTTTTCACTGCCACTAGCAGCACGTATGCTCGTTAAACGTGACACTGTGTGTCGACCATTCAATATGTTCTTTCGTGTGCGTACATTGTTTGAAATAGTCATACGATGTGTACACACTGCTTCGTCATATCACCAGTGTTGACATCCCGCTATGAAACCGACTCACTGAGTAAGATAATACGCACTCTGTTCGCCGTTGATATGAGCCAACGTGACACGACTGAATGCTGAGCACCTGCGAAGTTCCTCTCCTCCCCAGCTTCGGACTCCAACAACAACATACAGCGCGTGCAACCCGAAATCGTTCCGTAATGATGAGTAGATGAGGAAGACAGCGACAGTTGCTGTCTTGTCAACACAATATATATCCACCCATAGAGGCGTGACAATTCCGTCAATATGGGAGAACTGTATGCAACAAACGATTTGATTCGATACCAATATACCTGTTGATTGGACGTGATGACTACCGTCTTCGCCATTCGTTGGCGCATCAGCTTGGATAACATATTAATATTAATGTACCAAATAACTCCCGTCCATCTGACATGGTCATATGGAAAAAATATCATGTACCACTACTATTTCACCTGAACACGAATTGATAACGAAATTAATGATTCCACAAGACCTCTTACAGTAGAAATAACACGTATTCATATTGAATAATCTGAGACTAGACAACTCGTGGGTCAATACTAATGCCGAAGACATCGGGAACCAGAATGCAATGGCATGGTGAACACACAACAAACTTTATAAAAATAATTATGTCTACAACATCACGAAAAATTTACTGTACGTTGAAATAAAGAGTTGGAACATTTTCGTAGCCACAAACAACTATAATCAGTACCGTATCATTGCAACAGACTATATATATCCATCATTGTTGTTGTTTGCTGAATGCTTCTATTCTCTCTCTATTACATATATCTTTCTCAATGTCAGCAGCCAGCACTAGACGGTGGTCAAATGCTACTCCTCTGTGTACTCCTACGTCCAGTGTTGTCCTGAACGTATGTTTTGTGCAGTTATGGTCGAACTGTTCCCCGTTTCTTCGGTCTGGTGATATCCAAATTGCCTTATGGGTTCTTTTATGTCAGATAATTGTGTATACTACTTACTTGTTGTCGCAGATATTTTATAAAGTTTAGTATTTAACTGGATGTGAGTAGCTATTTTTTTCAATCAGTGACTTTCAGGACCGAGTTCGACTTTCTGACCAACACCGACCAGTGTTCAGTGAACAAAACCAGCGTATGACGTGCGACGAATGCGATATTTAACAAGGTTTAACAAGATTGCAATCCCAAACGAAAATGTCCAGATGACAAGTGGACAAAGAAGCCTTCGGCTTAGCGAGAGTCCAAAAATTGTATTATCTATGTATAGCTCTTGTCATATATCTGTCAAGTATATTTTTAAACATATTCACACTACTAGCATTAACACAATCATTTGGCAGTTTGTTCTATTCATTTATTCCATTATCTGTGACACTGAGTACTTTCTCATTTCTAACCTCGCCTGTTTCTTAACTAATGCTGCTTTGTGTCCTCTAGTTCTACTGCCTTATTTAAGTGTGAAGATCATATTCCTATCAATATCTTCATAACCGTTCACTACTTGTAACACTTCTATATCGTCTCCTCTTAGACTCCTGGTCCCTAGCGTTGTCAAACTACTTTCTGCCCAGCAGCTTCTAAGTTTCTACATTCTGGAATCATTTTAGTTGTTCTTCGTTGTATATTTCTAGCTTGTAAATGACCTTTTTACGACAAGGCTTACATGATTGTATACAATATTCCAAATGTGGCCTAACTATTGCTTTGTACATGGGTACAATTAGCTGTTTCTCCTTATACGCGATACTTTTCCTAATTAGACTTAGAATTTGATTTATTTTTGAAGCAGCAATCCCAAATTGCTCTGAAACTTACTCATAAGTTCTTTTCTTGTGTGGTTCTGCTCTACTACAGCAACCCCCACTTTACATTCTTCGTACGTGTTTCCATGTCCTATGTGTATGCATTTCTACTTCCCAAAATGTTATTACATTTGCCATTTTTTTACCATTTAACTAATTTACCTACAACATCTTGTCAACTCTGTTTATTTGTATCATTTGTAATCTATCTGCTTATTTTGAGTCATCTGCGAATTTCAGTACTCTGCTAGATATATCATCTTCCAAATCATTTATATATATTAATCAAAGTATAGGGTATAATACTGTTCCCTGTGGTACCCCACTCAAAACATATTTCCAAATTGAAATCTCACAATCAACCATTACTCTCTGTCTTGTGTAAGCCATTTAATGCGTACTTGTTCAACCGACAAATGTTCATTCCAACGGAACCCCGGACTCTATGTATTGTCTTATGTTTTTTCACGTTACAATTAATTTAGATCACAACGGTTTCTCTCGACTGCTTTAATTATATGTACTGTTGACACGAACACGATAGCCGTACTAATTGAAAATACATGGTAGAAATGACTAACTACCAGGCAGCCATGTGGCGGCGTTGCCTAGAAGCACGGCCAACAGTGCTGTCTCCGTGACAAAGGATGAGATGTTGACGGGGATATTCAGGTTCACTAGATGGACCACTTAGCAGCAACAT
>OY759269.1:40773238-40830738 GCA_963662155.1 Lamellibrachia columna | reverse complement strand
TAATCCTTATATCTGGGTTTCTAAGTTTCGTTAACCTCACCCGACATAAGGAAATATGCAAGCAATTATTGTAGAATATTGATTTTGATTAGCTAAACCCACATTATTGAGGACCGGGATTTAAGTTATAAAAAAAATGTCATTCATTATTGTATTTCAAGACGGTCGCCACACTTTAACATATGTGCAGTTAAATATACCTACAAGAGTTATTATCTCGAGTGCACAAAATTACCTTATTAACCAATGTGGAGGATATGAGGACAACTCTAACACTACTGTTGTACATGTTGATAATTAGTTAATGGGTTAGGGATAGGGATATTCTACTCAAGGGAGAAACAAAAAGTTACCGTGCGTCCGTACAAGCTGTGTTATGATAGTTGCTTAGTTTAACAAGATTTAACAAGATTTGCCATCCAAGCCAAAGACCCAGATGGCAAGTGGGCAAGGAAGCCATTGGCTTATCGATAGTCCAACAATGTTCGCCTACGTGTAACCAGCACTCCTGACATATGTGTCAACCTTGCTTTTAAACATATTCACCCTGCTAGCAGTTACACAGTCCGTAGACAATTTGTTCCATTCATTTATTGTCCGCTGCGAGAACGAGTAGTTCCTGATATCTAATCTATACTGGTCCTTTACTAATTTTACCTAATGTCCTCTAGTTCTGTTATCCTTCTTGAGTGAGAAAAACATATTTCTATTAATATTTTTATACCCATTCAATATCTTAAACAAACTTCAATCTGACCTCCTCTTAACTTCCTTGTCTCTAGAGTTGTTAAACCACATTCTTTCAGACGTTCTTCATAACTAAGTTCTCTCAGTTCTGGAATAATTTTAGTTGCTCTCTTCTCTATGCGTTCAAGCGTATATATATCCTTCTTACGATACGATTAATGATGTTGCTCTAGTTATGCTAAATATGTTTTGTTTTATGTAGAAACAGCTATATTATTGTTGAACACCATATGTACATTTTGTTAGGTGCATACACTTTTACAAAGGTCGCTACGACTTGCACACATGTGCTGCTGCACACGAACAAACTATCAAACTCACATTGCCAATTTCATTCCAGGTTCACAGTAACTTACTAATACGAGTTGTGGCAGCACCTTACAAGTCTACGGCCAAGCAGCATCGCCACCAGGCGGCTAACTCATAACCACATCTCCTTTTATTGTGTTATACATAGATGTACAGTAAAGGTAATTAGTACAATACGCTATGTATGCAACTAGGTACAATGCAATGTATGCAATATAATGGTTGCGTGATCTCGTAATTGGTTATGGTGAAGGTGACCCTATTTTTATTAAATATAATATTATATAATGTGATTTGTAATCTAAGTTCTAATTAGATATGTAATCGACTTGGAATTCCTAAAAAACTGTAGGTCTAGCCACAAAAATAAATGCTCCACATATCCGATATATAAGCTGTGGAATCCAGCATAATAGTTATTATGAGTTGGCAGCCATTGTTATTGTCAAGGTGAAAAAATATATTGTCAACTAATGCCACAGGAGTAGACCTATTTGATCTACATAAACAGAACAATGCTTTTTAATTCGAAACGGCACCAGGTGGTTTCGAAACCCGGTCCCATTGACCGACACCCCCACACAACCACCGCGCCTCGTAGAACCATATACACGTTCTCGCCTAGTTACCTCAACAGTTGTTAGATAGCTGCAGCCTAGCGCTATATCTAAATATAGCAGTGTCTCACTTGGACCCAGTCAATGTGCGCGTGTCATTGTCTGTTATAGGCCTGGTATACGCTTCAGTGCGCCTATTCAAACAATTTACACAACAGACTGCTACATACTCAAGGTAAACAGGTTTTGACGAGAGTAGTAGTGTTGACAGTAACCATAGAAATCGCGGCGCGTTAGTTGGGTTTGGATTACTGTTTGTTTCGACGCTGGTGAGTGTTGCTTCGTCAAAAGCGTAGTATGTTAATAATGTTCGCAGAATTGGTTACTCATTTGCACATGTTACACGTGTAACTAGTTTATCTAGGATAGCTCATGTAATGTGTACTTACCTTGGCGTCAAACATGTGTGCGGTATTGTGTACATAAAACGCTGTTTTACCTAAGCGTCAGCCATGTGTGCCATAATGGCTGACTAGGGGAGACCGGGGCTAGTTGTTACAATTTTCAGTTAAACTCGCTTTTTGTGAAACATATATTAGATACATCAGAATTATTGTTTATGTTAATAAAATATACCATGCCATTGATATTCCGCATTGCAGTTTGGTAGAAGGCGCGGTCGATTGTAACAAATAGTTGTTACATCAAACAACATATGGATCGCAAAGCAAGTGTCACTCGCACATATTACTGTTATTACATTAATTGAATTGTACACACTTATATATTTCATATTGTGCATCACATTGTAAGTGTTCAAAGTTTTCCATTTTAATTACCAAAGAGCCTTAATTCCCCGGATTCTTACACAACAATCAAGTGTAAATGGAATATAAATTATTGAATGGATTATGAAATAGTGAATGGCAGTATATATATAATGCGACTTCTACTTGTTTGCATGATGCACGCACGTACACTCTCACGTACGCACTTACATCCACATTTCAATGTATCATGCAATATTTAGTAATTGCTCAAATAGGGCTGTGCTTTAACAATTTAGCAATATTTAACAAGATTGCTATCCAATGCAAAACACCCAGATGCCAAGTGGATAAGCAAACCATTGGCATATCGAGAGTCAATAAAATACCTTCTGAAATATTTGTTAATTTTGTTTGACGATGCTACCATTTACAGTAGACCTACTGGTTATAAACCATTACGCTAGGTTTCACACGTTGTGGTTAAATAAATGTTGTTTTGCCTGTCATTGTCAGCACTAAACTCGCTGGCTGAGCCAACGGTAAGAGCTGCCCGAGCGTTGTTACAGTCGTAACAACTTGCCGCTATACAATTGTAACCACTTGCCCCAAACAATTTTTTTTGCAGTTGAACACACGTGGACGATAACAAATCCCGAATTTCAGTTTAACTTCTACTGGACACAATCCCCTACTCTTCATTCATGAAACCTAAAAAGTGGCTGCGTGAGGTTATATTATGTGGGCATATAAAAACAATTGGTGATTAAAAAGTATTTTTGTTCCACACCTCGTTAATTTCATATTTTTGATTCCCGATTTTTGGACAGTGTGTCCACTGGTGGACTTCCAACCAACTACTGTGAATGGTATCTCCATATGTGTGCTGTGTTTTTAACGACTTTGTAACAACGTGCCCCTGTATACAACTGGCCCCGGTCTACCCTAGTATACACAACATCGCCATGCCTTAGCAGCATACATATGTGCCGTAATGGTTGACTTGTACATAACACATTGCTTTGCCTAAGCGTCAGATAGGAATGCCTTAGTGGTTTAATAGTGTATCAAGCACTGTCTTGCCAACGCGTCAAACAAGTGTGCTGCAATGGCTCACTAGTACTCTGAGACATAGCATGCTACCTCGCTGCATGCTACCTCGCTGCATGCATGAATGATCATGTCATAGCGCTGATCCAACATACTGAAGGACATGTATGCAACGTACTTGACGTTCGTGTGCCGCTTCTTTGTAAATGTTAATGTGGGTGTCCAGAACATTCTAAGAAAGCTCCCAGAATAAACCCAATACTGGTGTTTCGTTACCTGATATTGAATATGAAAATTATGCATTGTGAACTTGTCAAAAAAACCACACTGCATTTGGAAACGTGTACCGTCTGACGGTGTATAATCATAGTCTTATTGTTGTATGCAATTATTACTTATATGAATGTTGACTGGGTGTTCACTTCATGTTGAAGCGGTAAGAATATGCATATTTATGTATCAGCCTACGACGCATTGTGCATTATGAGTGGTACTGGGTCACACACAAGTAGTAAGTTCATGTAAGTTACAAGTGACTGTATTTAAGTATATATGATTAGCCTTAATAATTTGCTTTTTCTTCAGATCAAATATCGACGTGAATAAAACGTATTACTGGTTGCGATACGACTACAGCTCCCACAACCACAGCCGTAGACAAGATTATCATGAACGGTAAATGTGTTTGCAATAAACACGTTTTGAATCTATACTATGCAATAATTCGTGGCTGCGTCTGTATGTCTGTATTTCTGTTTCTCTATTTCTTCCCTCGTGTCTCCATCGGTTTCTTGTGCTTGGGCTGACATGGATGTTAACGTGGTAGCGCCTAACAGGCAGCAAGCCAAAATTTAACTCTCTGTGTCTAATCATGTTTTCAAAGGATTATACGACGAGCTGCTGATTCATACAATCACTACACTCTCATGAAGGTTCAGTGATTGCTGCGACGTGGTTTTTATATATCTACAAAGTGTATGTTATCTATAATTTAAGAAGTTTTATATATAGCCTTTGGACAGACGTCAGCCATCCGTGACGCCTACAAATTTTGTGGACCAGAAGTCTTCGTAGGCCTAACAAGCAAGTGACCTAATTCGGTTGATTGCAATCACCAAGGCTCTTTGTTTCGCGATGCGTCTACTGAATATAATTCGGACTTTGCGCCCAGCCTCTACGAGTGTCACTCCGCGATTACCGGATACAGTACATGCATTGATCAGACGCTTGGGACTATCCGTAACGCGCCCAACTTCACGTGGCAAACGAGGCGGCCTTCGCAAACAACGTGTGATTCAAACACGCATTACACACCGCTTCGATGTTGTTCCACGGGCTGTAAAAGCTGCCCGTGCAAATGTATCCCAGCTGATTAATCTGCGTGTCATTAAACACCGTGAACGTGACATTCCACTGACAATATGTTGTCTTAACGCTCGTTCAGTCAAGAACAAAGCTCTGTCGGTAGCAGATTTTGTTATTTCCCGGGACATCGATGTGCTAGCCTTAACTGAGACATGGCTAGGAACCGCCACTGACAATCAGGTTATAAACGAACTCGTGCCATCTGGTTACACAATACAACACATCTCTCGACCCAGTGAGAAGCGCGGTGGAGGTGTGGCCGTACTCTATAAATGCGGATTGACCATTAAGACCTTGGATTCTACACAGAACGGCATGTTCACACGTTTTGAACATATGGACTGTACAGTCATTTCCAATGATGTGAATATGAGATTGTGCATTGTGTACCGTCCGCCTCCCTCTAAGCGAAACGGTTTTAAGAACAGTGTGTCTTTCGACGAGTGGAGTTTGTACTTGGACCGCCTTGCTGTTATAACTAACGCTGTAATCATAACAGTTGACCTCAACTTCCACCTCGACAACGTTAACGATGCGGATGCGGTGCGCTTCAATGGCACGTTAGAAGCTCACGGATTGGTACAACACAAGAAGGGCCATACTTTGGACGTTGTCATCACACGGGACATTAGTTCCTCGTTGATTGGGATGCCAACAGTTTCTGAGCCATGTCTTGGAGACACAAAGGGTAACCCTTCCGGCGACCATCTGGCTGTGTGTTTTAGAATTAACTTAACGAAGCCAGACAGCGTTCGCCAGCCGGTCACTTTCAGGAAGCTCCGGGACATTTGTATTCCCGAATTTATCAAGGAATTAACGCCAATTTTGAACGACACTGATGGACCGCTAAATGAACTTGTACACGCGTATACCACGGGAATTGAAGCGGTTGTCGACAAACACGCTCCAGTCCAAAGAAAGTCGATAACACTGAGACCAAACGCACAATGGTAATCAGATGAACTGAGACACGCCAAACACGCGGGCAGGCGAGCAGAGAAGGTATGGCGGCGAACCAAACTTACCGTTCATCGACAGCTGTTCAGGGAGCAATGCAACGCAGTCAACAAACTGATGATCAGTGCCAAGAAAACATTATTTTCTTCTACAATCAGAGACTGCGGCAAAGATCAGAAACAACTGCTCAAATTAACGTGTCATTTGATGGGTAACACAGGACGGGTAATCTTACCAACCCACGAATCGGCCGAACAGTTAGCGACTATTTTCGGTGACTTTTATATTGACAAAGTTGCTACCATCCGACAAAATATCAACATTGGCAACCCAAGTGACACAGCATTGGACGATGACGTCATATTTGACGGAATCCCGCTTCAAAGGTTACTGCCAGCTACCCATGACGAGGTGAAGCGAATAATCACAAATTCGGCCAACAAGACATGTGACTTAGACCCGATCCCTACGCGCCTATTGAGGAAGTGTCTGGATCATTTCGTGCCGTTGATTACAGCCATTATTAACGATTTTCACGAGTCGGCGAACCGAAATAATTATTCAACCGATACAGCTCTTGTGAAAGTCCAGAACGACATCGCAGAAGCCCTTTATCAAAAAACGTGTAGTTGTCTTGGTCATGCTTGATCTGTCCAGTGCGTTTGATGTTATCGACCATGGCATTATGCTAGCGCGTCTTCAACACTCATTTGGTGTGACTGTAGAAGTCCTGGATTGGATGCGATCCTACATTAGCGGCAGAACGCAATGTGTCTCTGTCGGCCCCGCAACTTCGTCCAACGCAAATCTATGCTGCGGAGTGCCACAAGGATCCGTGTTGGGACCGAAACTGTACTGCATATACACTAAACCAGTTGGTGATATAGTGAAGAAACATAATCTTCGCTACCACTGTTATGCAGATGACACACAAGTATACTTGTCCATCAAGCCTGATGAGAACTGGGCCAGTGAAAGGTCAGCCATTGAAGCCTGTGTGGCTGATGTTGGCGGGTGGATGAATAGAAACATGCTGAAGCTGAACCAATAAAAAAGCGAACTCATTGTGTTTTCGTTCAAACACCGAATTCGTCGGGTGAACGACTTGTCCCTCACGATCGGAGGCAGACTATTACATGCTGTGCAATCCGTGAGAAATCTTGGAGTTATTATGGACAGCGGCTTGACAATGGAGAAACAGGTGAATGCGATCTCCAAGTCCTGTTTCTACCACATCCGAAATATTGGCAAAGTCAGGCAATACATCACAAATGACGCCTGTAAGATTCTAGTGCAGGCACTGGTAACATCTCGCTTGGACTATGGAAACGCGCTACTGCAAGGTTTGCCTCAGGTGCTAATTGAACGATTGCAGCGTATACAGAACTGCGCTGCTCGCCTAATCACCAGGTCACGCAAAAGCGAACACATAACACCTGTGTTACGTGAGCTACATTGGCTTCCGGTGAAATACCGGCTCCGCTTTAAGGTTAACACCTTCACGTATAAAGTGCTCAACGGATTGGCACCAGCATACACGAGTGACATTGTGCAGAAAGATCAACCAACGCGTAGTTTAAGATCAACGCAGAAGTCACTTCTCGTTGTACCTGTGCTACGGACTGCAACTTATGGTGAACGTTGTTTCAGCCGACACGCGGCCATACTGTGGAACGACTTGCCTGAGAACATTAAACAACTGCACACTCTCAGCTCTTTCCAGAGACACTTAAAAACATATCTTTTTAAACTGGCATACGACTGACGTGATTGAGTCACGCTCTCGTTTTAATGACCCTGCTATATACCAATGATTTATTCGTTATGTTTTATTCATGTGTGTACTATAAGTGTAATATATGTGTTTATTTATTTTTGTAATATTTAAATCAGCTCCTTACACTAGCTACTTTAAAAATAATCTACATTTTATAGTTTTATTTAATTTATGCAGTTTTATGTAAAGTATGTATTTTATAGTGTTATTTAATTGATGCAGTTTCATGTAAAGCGCCTGAGAGCATTTTATCTTAATTGGATTCGGGCGCTATATAAATTCAGATATAATAATAATAATATAATAATGGTGTATGCGTGTCAGGGGCACCCACATGGATGGTTCGTATATTTACAAAAAAAGGCGCTTTCACGCAAACGTTACAATTGGACTAAAATGCACTTTCCTTCATTGTATTCAAACAATTATTTGTGTAATAATATTACACAATTAATTGTTTGAATGCAGTGTGGTTATTACGCAGTGGATATAGTAAGGAACATATAGGCCACATTTCTTGAAGATACATAACTTATTAAACACATTTTGTTAAGGAAAATCTGCATGGCATGCTGTCTGTTTTTGATAAATTTCTTCTTCATTCTTCATTGTTTTTGTATTTGTTGTGCTCATTTTAATCAAACACTGGCACATCAGCTTTAGAAAGTTTTTTTATATATTTATTTGGTAATTTATGTCCAGCTTGAGGCACATCAAACTATCCCCCTGCAAATATAATATATATATATATATATATATATATATATATATATATATATATATATATATATATATATATATATATATATATATATATGTTAATAATGTGTGCCATTGTCAACATTTGTTATCAGGCCATCTACAAAAACTGCAGCCCCATCTCTGCTAAAATGGGGCCCGTCCCTCAAAAAACATATCTTCCCTGCCAAAAACCATCCCAGAAATCTACGAAACCAACTCTATCCTCTGCCATATATATATTACCATCATCCTGCAATTTCGATATCCCTTATTTAGTAGCTGTATCAATAGCAGCAGTAGTAGCTGCAGAAGCAGCAGTAGTAATAATAGTAGTAGTAGTTGTTGTCGTTGTTAACCAGAAAAAGACGTCGACTTGGACATTGTGAGACAGACGATGCGTCGACTGCACGAAACTAATGACTACACGACAGAGAGCTGTCATATTGATCTCAGGGTTAGTAGACGCTGTTCTAGTTAACATGGCTATGAATTAATATATTTAACAAGATTTAACAAGATTGTCACGTAAGGTAAATGGCCCAGATGGCAAGTGGACAATGTAGTTGTTGGCTTATAGAAAGCTAATAATTGTTCATTTATGTATAATCCGTTTTGAAGCATATTCACGTTGCTAGCATTTGCACAGTCCGTAGTTAATATGTTCAATTCATTCATTGTCCTCTGTGTGAATGAGTACTTTCCAATATCCAATCTACCCTGATTCTGATTGTGCTACTGTGTCAATATTAATAACAGTACCCGTACTAAATGTAACTTAATGTAATATGTATCAATGTATTTGTTTCAGTACATTAATAATGCCTTGTTACCGAGAGGTATGAAGACATCATCACAAACAGCAACCAAGATAAGAGACGCAATAGTTGAATGCGACCTGATCTCGCTGTTCGCTGATATATACACGAAATGCTTCCACCTCGATTGGTCGGCATCGGACGTTCGTCAGAACAAGACAAGCTTGGACATGGTCGGCTTGGCCCTGAATAACGCCACCGACTTGTCTGTCGAATTGTGCAAGCAGGTGGTTGATTCTGGGCTGTACCGAGACATACTTAAATACCTGAACGACCCGAAGATGCACCCGGACCGGATCAATGTCACAGGCATCCCGACATCTTTGCATTACTTGACTGGTATACTTTATAATGTTGTGACGGTTAGTATTTCAGTATACATCTCATTTTCATCTATCGTATATTGTATTATTTTAGTGTATTATGTACGCTTAGTGCATTTTGAGATATCACCATGTGTAACCCGTTTTCGTGTTGTGAAAACGTGGGAATTATATATTTGTTTTAGAAAATTACAACATCAAACGCGTCATACAAAGCGCCAAGTAAAAACATGGAGGCAAACGGTGTAGTTGTAGCTGAGACGAAATACCCAGGGCTGTCCACTCTTCGAAATCGACTATCCTATTACGCTACTCAGGGCCCATGTTTAAGCCCATGATTAAAATTAAGGAGCTCCTCCCAACAACGTGTAACTCATGACTCATTTGCTACATTTTAACAACTCTGATCTATGCAAACAAAATGCTTACTCTGACCCTAATGAAACATAATTCCCTAAATACTTTCCTTTATAGAATTGCGACGCCGCTCGCCTGGCTTATCGTGAAGCGTCGGCCGTTGACATCCTACACAAGTTCCGGTTGGTCAAGGACTCAAGGACGAAATGCATGATAACCTTCGTTCTCGCCTACATAGTCTCTGAGGAGGAAAATGGGAATATACACGAATTTGACGACGATAACATCGCCTTGGTCATAAACATGTTGCGACAGGTAATGTCACATCATCGCGACAACAATGACATCAACACATATGTCATAAATGCGTCTTACATAAGCGACGAGTTATTTGGTGACCTTCTGTCAAACAAACCGAACTTTTTCATAAATATAACTATTGGATTCATATTTCTTGTGTGTGTGTGTGCGTGCGTGCGTGCGTGCGTGCGTGCGTGCGTGTGTGTGCGTGTGCGTTTGCGTGTGCGTGTGTTCGCCAAGTACATGTATAAATGTATTATTTCAATATAGTTCTTATAGCAATGTGTTGTTGCAATGTGTTCATTAGATGCGCCAACAACACTATTGCCACTTTATTTGTATTACAGGGGTATAAGCTGGAGAAACGGCGGTCATCTGAAGGTTTCCGCATGGACGCACTCATTCAGGCAAATATGTTTGACGTTTTTGCAGTTAGCCATACATAATATAAACCAACGCCACTTGTTTAACCTTCACTCAAAAATAGGCATGTGTTTCACATCGTTATACAGTATCATATTACAAGAACAGATTACTAAAAATAATAAAACATGTGAATTACTCGCATACATAATAGTTCACACTGTTTGCAAGGAAAACACGATATAGTTATTCATGTGCATATCAACGCATGTAGCTGCCGCACTGTTAACACAAACTGACTAGCGTCGTCAAACAACGCTTTTCTATTTCGTTCCTCGAAAATGGTCTTCTTTATCCACAGGGACTGAACAAACTGGCGAACAACGACTCGAACAAGTGGCGCATTGTCCGCATGGGGGCGTTACCCATCTATACGGAACTGTTGACCATCGGCAGCCAAAGTGAACAGCGACTCGCTTGTCAGGGACTTTGGCGACTCGCATTCAAGTGCAGTGAATTAATAAAGCAAGAGCCTGGTTGTGTCGACGGTCAGTACTTGAAAATACTACGCAGAACAATAATTCAGCTAAAACATGTTGGCGGGGAAATATTGGAGCGGCAGCGGTTTGTTTTTTGTTCTGTGAATTATCAGAAAAAGGTTGGGATATTGATTATAATAAGTATTGCTATTGAATACATTATATACATAAACTAGCTATAGGCATATATTAAGTTAACTAAAAGTTAGTAGGAGGCAGCAGTTTAGTGCAACTTACACCGGCAGTAACGTTGGCCGAGTAATAGTGCATTATTGAAGTTATTGCTCAGTACGTTCGCAGGAAAACAACTTTTTTACATCGCATACGCATAAGATAGTAGCTGAAAATTGCTCTAATAAAAGTTGTCGCTAAAAAAATAACCAACGACAGGGATTTTAGCGCAAGTTGCTAAACACTGTCGTGGTATTATTTTGTTCACGTAATGTTCTGTGTATTCGCTAGGTGGACAAGCTTTTAGTGTTCATGTAAACTAAGCTCTCTCTCTCTCTCTCTCTCTCTCTCTCTCTCTCTCTCTCTCTATATATATATATATATATATATCTCTCTCTCCCTCTCTCTCTCTCTCTCTCTCTCTCTCTCTATATATATATATATATATATATATATATATATATCGCTCTCTGTCGCTCTCTCTTTCTCTTTATTTCGCTCTCTCGCTCTCACTCTCTCTATCTCTCTCTATCTATCTTTCTCTCGTTATCACGACGAATACAAGTCGGTCACTGATTGGACATTGCATCAAACGTTTTAACCATATTGGCACAACAATTAGTGCTATAGGCAGAAAAGATGGTCAACAGTTGGTGAATTACTACATAACAAAATCATACATATTAGTGTGAATCTTTTTCATTGAGGCGTTGGCAACATTGATTGTAACATATATTCAACTCGGTTCACCATACGATGTATTTGCAGCATTGCAGAAGTTAGCCTTGAGTTGTGACGAGGAAGTCAGCAGGGAGGCGAAAGGCGTCCTATGGCAGTTGAAAGACCACCAGAATAACGCTGGTACAATCGTAAAAGCGGTAGACTGCTGTGGTAAGAAGTACCCTTCTGTATCCCCTGCATACATATGTATGTATTTGTTTGCTGACCACTCTCCTGCATTTATATTGATTTTTCTATAAACATTCTTAATATATGTTATTGTTTTCTTTACGTATATTTTTAAACTCGTTCTTATCTCGTGTCAAAGATAATTAATATTGATTATTGTTGAATGCATATAATACCACCCTACGGATATTGCACAAAACCAGTTTTACTTGTGCAGTGTTATGTATCATTTGTACATATGTTAGGTATTCCAAATTGTTGCAATAATTAAAGTACCTATTTTCTAAAGGAGCCTCCTCAATTAGATTTTTTGCTAGTCTCATTTGAAATTAATTTTGCGAAAATTCAAACCTAACGAATATCCACTACAACATGCTAGTTCGTTAGTGCAACTTTTCTATGTAGTCTTTGAGTGAAATCATCATATAAACTATTGCATTACTTATTCAAACATTATGTGCAGGGAAAATCGAAATGCTGAAAAATCACGATTGTCACCGTGGGTGAAATTTCTTAACTTAGTCATGTGATCGGCGAAAGGATTGAAGTCGCGCCCATGATCAGCCTTGAGTCGCACAATGTTTACCATTTTGGATATCCACTATTTTGATCCTTACCAGATGTAACGACTGAAGTCAATTATTTCCACGATTTGAAAAAAAATAGGCATTTCTTATTAAACAGGCTGCGCAAATTACTTATTGTCACACATATTAATGTCCACAACCATGGTATGAATGGTGCTATATATGGATTTTCTATGAGAAAGCTGTAGTTTATGTAGTTGTCAATACAATTTTATCATGTCAGAATTGATCTGCTGAATGTTGTGTGTTTGTATTTTTATGTACGTATGTACAGACGGCGACCAGCGGCACATCATGATCAGTTACCAATGGGACCGCCAGGATCTGTTGAAGAGAATCCGAGACAAATTGAAGGAGGCTGGCTACAAAGTGTGGATGGACGTGGATCATATGAGTGGGTGAAATATTCGTTTGTTTGTTGTTTGTATGTTCGTTTGTTTGTTTGTTTGTTTGTTTGTTTAGAAAGCCCTTCAGATGTCGGTTACCAACATGTTTTTCTAAACGCTCTCCCTCGCACACATATTTATATGTGAAATGTTATATCAACAAAGCGACATGTTCTCACATAGAAAATATTTTCGTCAGCTACATAAAAAACGTGCACTGTCAGTATGACAGTGTTACCATGAACTTATAGAACTAAGTGTTTGTGATAATTAAATGAATCACAATTTAAAGTTTCGCTTAACCATCACATGTGATATACTAACACGTCAGAATTCATACATAGCAGTATATTTTGATTGATTATATTACAACGCCTCAAACCTTGTAGCAATGGCATATTGAGGTAATTCTTCTTTAAAAAATGTAATTGCTTTCCGGAATCATAGCATGGGTAACATTGATGTTTATTACATAAACGCAGGTAAAGCAAATAGAGCTAGGATATATTTTGCTGCAAGGTTAGATAAAAACAAAACTGCATAATGCGAACGGTTGTTTTCTGAACGATAATGGTGATTTCCAAACACGCGTTGATATGTTATAAAAATTTCTACAATAACCAATACATAATGGGAGATACACGTAAGTCAAATATTCTGCCATTTTCTTATAATCAAGAGAAATCGGGATCGAATCCTCACGCTGCCGTCTCGAAGCTGTACAAATGAGTACCTTGCAGTGGTGAAAATAGGAAAACCAATGTCTTCATTGACAGCGTAAAAGCATATCTAGGGTAGTTTTTACAATTAATAAAGTGAAACAAAGCATTATAAAATACCGTATTACTCTACTACATAGTCATATAACGTACGACATAAAAGCATGTGGCAATGGAAATACTGTAAGTAAGGAACTTTACAAAAACGCGCCATACGAATCATTAACAATAAGGGATATAGAAATCAAAATGATCCCATATTTAAATCTCAAAACATACTTAAAATCGTAGATATATATATATATATATCTACGATTTTAAGTATGGTTTTATATATATATATATATATATATATATATATATATATATATATATATATATATATATGTATATATATATATATATATATATATATATATATATATATATTCACGATCCTCATTCCGTCACCTCTCTTCGCTCTATTCATTATCTTGAAACAGTTGTCCTTCAATACAAGGATCCCAATATATATATATATATAAAAAAAAATCGGGCTACCGCCCAGTAGATAAATTAGTCATAACTATCATAATTATAATGTTATCTTAGAACCAGGATATGCCTATACATCAAGAAACAAACTTGCAAGGAAGACCCGTAAAATATCCCCGAATGCTGCCGGAAGCCTCACGTCTACTTTCCTTCTTGGCAGCCGGCTCGACACTTGATGCGATGGCCAAAGCTGTTGAAGACGCGAGTGTCGTGCTTATTGCAGCCTCACATAAGTACAAAGAGAGTAACAACTGTAATGCCGGTAGGTGTGCGTGCGTGCGTGCGTGCTTGCGTGCGTGCGTGTGTGCTTGTATGCTTGCTCGTGCGTGCGTGCGTGCGTACGTACGAGCGTGCGTGCATGCGTGCGTGCCTGTGTGTGTGTGCGTGCGTGCGTGCGTGCGTGCGTGCGTGCGTGTGTGTGTGTGTGTGTGTGTGTGTGTGTGTGTGTGTGTGTGTGTGTGTGTGTGTGTGTGTGTGTAATAGTATATTTTTAGTATATTACCTAAGTCGAGTTGCTTTATCTCTAATATTTACCTGGCCCATTGCAAACTGTTATCCCAAGAACGGCATGTTGTGAGGTCAAATGTTGAAATGTTGGAATTGCGTGACAAGTACAAACAAAATACATAATATATATATATATATATATATATATATATATGTATATATATTTGTTTGCGTGTATGTGTGGGTGGCGCTTGTGGGATAATTGTTTATACTTATATTCACACCCAATTTACAAACTATTTATTATATTGTTGTTACTATGCTATTCTGTACAAATTGATGAATAAACAATTATGCATGTCTGTTTGTTTGTTTGTTGTTTGGTAAACAGAGGCCCAATATGCACATACACTGCGACGGACCATCATTCCACTGATTGTGGAACCGCACTACGAACCAGACGGTTGGCTCGGCATGCTTGTACGACCCAGGCTCTACTTCAATTTTGCAAAGGATGAACAGTTCGATTCGCTGATGACGCGTCTTGTTAAAGAAATTGAGCGCCAATGAAAAGACGCTCAGAAGAAATGTAAGTTGGATGGTGAAATTAGATGTTATTTTATTCATCATCCGTTACCGGAAAAGAAACATTCACAAATATGTTCAATATAAACAAATCAAATAGCGACAAAACCGAGAGTTTTATACTTTTAATCGGGAGGATACGTGGGAGTTCTTCATTGTGTGGTGTCGAGTAACAATCGTTGATTCTCCAGAGTTGTCAAGTAATATTGCACACAAAGCTACCGCTTGTGAAGGTGTGTTTGCAATAGATTTCGGGCCATAGGACTGACGCCGCGGTCGCGAAGGGACAGTGTGCCAGGGGGTTTTCCCTGGCTGAAGTTTTTTATCAATGTTATATTTCATTAACTTAATTCTGGTGCATATTATGGTGCAATTTCTAGTTGGAATTGTGGTTTGATTTGTAACTTGATTTAAAAAGTAACATTTGTTATCCTTGAAATTGCCCTTTGGTGGTAGATTTGGGCTCGAAGGGGGTAGGGTGTTAGGTTGTTTAAATTTAGAAAAAAGCGGTAAACTTGGTACCTCTGCTTCTCGTCAGGAGGCCGACGTTAGACGTATCATTCTCATAACTACGCCACTGCCATCTAGCGGATTAATAAATACTAATATTCGAGGACGTGGACTAGCGCGCAGTGTTTTGGTTATAATGGTTCAATTTTCTCTTCAACGAAGTGAGTAGTATATACAATCCAATATTTTAAATTGTCTTCACAACTTAGCAATACGATACTTCACCCATGCAACGTTGACCATCCATGGCTATATTTTATACGTTTTTGCCTACATGAAAGTGAGTATGATACCCAGTTGATTATGGCAAAAATATATTGCTGGGTGGACCAAGACAATAATCTATTAATGTACAGACCGTTGTTACGTTTACGTATTTTATGAGTTATTCTTTTTATAATCCAAACCGGTATGGATTTTTTACATTTTCTATGCCGACGATAAGAGTTATCATATTTATTATATTTATCGACTGTATATTTATTTGCTACAGAGACCCATTTCTGGAGACAACGGGAATGCGATTTTGAAATGGAGTTCCGCCTCAAGTCTGCCCATGAGTGGTTGTTTGATATATGCTCGTCGTGGCTCAAAGAACATCATTGAACTTCGAGTTGTATTTCTGATAGTAGTACACTGAATTAAGTAGGTTATTTTGTAGCTAAACCGTTGCTGTTGCATTTTTAACGTCACAGTTAACCTCATTGTTAACCTATATATATATATATATATATATATATATATATATATATATATATATATATATATATATATATATATATTTGTGTATATGTGTATATATATATATATATATATATATATATATATATATATATATATATATATATATTTGTGTATATGTGTATATATATATATATATATTTATATATATATATATATATATATATATATATATATATATATATGTATATATATATATATATATATATATATATATATTTGTGTATATATATATATATATATATATATATATATATATATATTTGTGTATATATATATATATATATATATATATATATATATATTTGTGTATATGTATATATATATATATATATATATATATATATATATATATATATATATATATATATATATATATATATATATATATATATATATATATATATATATATATATATATATATATATATATATATTTGTGTATATGTATATATATATATATATATATATAAAAGGTGTGAAATAGAAGGCTGTCGATAGGGCGATGTAGAAAGGTAACAACTGGAGCGGTGCTGCAATACTGACATAACCCCTGAAACGGAACAGCTATGAAGAACACATAATACCGTTTTGCACAATATTAACATCATCAGTTTGTTGCACGTGTTGATAACAGCATCTGCGTCAGCGGCTAGCGAGGTTTGCACGGAGTTTACGTTTTACACATCTTTCCTTTGTATCAAACAACACTAGATATATAAACTCATCCGGAGCTAAGTCTTAAAAGTCCTCCGTCAATTCAAAATGTTTGTTCGTCTCATTTCAGAAGGCTGTTCACACTTTCATAAGTTACCGGATCTGACGATTAAAATCAATTATTTTGTTGAGCTTAAAAAAAGCACACCCTTTTATTTATCCGACTGTGCATATAACGAATGCTACTGACAGAATTGTCAGAATGCAACGGTGACGACATGTCATGGCTGAAAACGAATTAATACACACAGAGGCATAGGCTACACGTTGACGCACCACTACACATACGACAAACATTAAATACCCAACTTTTAATATGAGCGAGCGAAAATCAGTTCGGTGCCGAAGATATTTGCGATGATGCAATGAAGTTTCGTCGCGACTTGTAATTAGCAACGAACGGCTGTGATGAAACGCAAATAAATGGGTAAAATCACGACGTTTTAACGCGCCCACTACACTTCGAGGTGAAGAGATGCGATCAAGCCGCATCATAGAGCGCTGCGTGACACATCACCTTCTTTATTCGGTGTATTTAGAGTTATGCGCCAGCGCCGAGTTTCTGAATTATTAATAGATGGATGGCCCCATAATGTATCAGTCGTATCAGATGTATAACAAAGGCCACGTGGCTCAATGAGAAGATACAATGAGAAGATTGACCAACTGAGGGAGATGGCGGATCATTTGTGGTCAGAATAACGTATAACGTATACATTGAACATATCTCATACGTAGAAGTAACGCAGTTTCATCTAATCAACTTCAGACTGGCGAAATGCGATGAAACAAGCCATCGACAGGGTGGCTACCCCTGTATTTGGCCTTCCCACCACCCCCTAGGCCCGCACAATGAATCTGCCGAGAATACTCCATTATGTCGTAACGGACTTCGTTTGGAACACGCTGGTCCAATCTTTTAGGACGTCCATCATGCTGCGTGATGACTCTGCAGTAAATGTCTCATGAAGCATGCATGGCTGTGTTTCTTCTATAGTTTGGCAGCATTTCTGTGGTATAGCGACATCCAGCACAGAAAACACTGGTAAACATCGCTTCCTGGAATGGACGCAGTTGTGTTTTTTCCGCACGTTTTAGTCCAATCAATCCATTTCTCCAATGCACTGTTGTACTCCTTGATTGCGTTTGGCTGCTGATTCTGGATACGCCTTCTCTCTGCTTTGGACCACTTCACTGCGGGACTCACGGGATGGACTCCACTGCAGTTGGACATGACCATGACTGCGATTGATAATAGTCCCGCTGTGCTTATCATGTTGATAAGCCATGTCCCCTCTTTCCTTCTTTTTGACCATGACTGCGATGCTGTCATGCCAGCGATTGATAATAGTAATATCATGTTGATAAGCCATGTCCCCTCTTTCCTTCTTTTTGACCATGACTGCGATGCTGTCATGCCAGCGATTGATAATAGTCATACCATGTTGATAAGCCATGTCCCCTCTTTCCTTCTTTTTGACCATGACTGCGATGCTGTCATGCCAGCGATTGATAATAGTCATATCATGTTGATAAGCCATGTCCCCTCTTTCCTTCTTTTTGACCATGAATGCGATGCTGTCATGCCAGCGATTGATAATAATCATATCAAGTTGATAAGCCATGTCCCCTCTTTCCTTCTTTTTGAGCTGATCTGTTGGTTGGACTGGACAGCTACCGATACAGACCTTATATGACCGTCTTATTCGCCTTCGGTGTCGATCGCACAGGTAGAAGTTTCGCTGGCTGCCACATCAATAACCTCCGTGATAGCAAGCTGCTGTATTACAGTGGCCTCATCAACATCCAGAAGTTGTCGACCAGAAAGGTTGTCTACAGAGACGCCTAAATCGTCACATCCAATGTCCTTGTATGTCCGTATACTTATGGGTTCATGTGAATATCCGCTACCTGGACATGTCAATCCTCTTCCAGTAGTGTCATGAAACCACTGTAAGAATAACTCCTAAAGTTGGACCGTGTAAGAAGAAGAAAGAAACTTGCTGTTTTGACTTCGTCCACAAGATCATTCCACACACACATAAAAGATAACTATCCTGACATTTTTTTCATGCTACCTACTGATGTTTATGAAATTAAAAGTGTGGTGAAAAATTAAACTAGTACAACAGACCATAGAGAAAATAGCAATCCCACTCGAGCATATAATAAATCAATCCTTCGTTACAAATGTTGTACCTGATTATTAAAAAATTGCCAAAATAATTGCGGTTTTTAAAGCAAGAAATAGCAAAAAGCTTTACTAACTACAGACCAATAAGAATTTTACCCACATTTTTTAAATAATGGAAAAGATTGTGTGCAATAGATTAATAATTTACTTAGAGAAACCTAATATCCTATATAAACACCAATACGGTTTTCGTTCGAAACATTTCACTGAGCACCCAATATTGCATTTACTTAAAGACATTGCAGATGTAAATTACACAATTACCAGAGATATTACATTGGTTGTGTTCCTCGACTTAGTAAGGGCGTTTGATACAATTAATCACGACTTTTTGCAATATAAGTTAAATCATTATGGAATAAGAGAAAAAAGTAATAAATGGTTTTCCAGTTACCTCCTTAATCGTAAATAATATGTTGAGATAAATAAATGCAAATCATCATTAAAAAGTATAATAAATGGAGTGCTTCGATTATCCATATTAGGACCTGTGCTTTTTTCTAATTTATATTAATGACATAGTAAATTCTACTTCTCTAAACTTATTATCCTTTGCTGATGATACCACCGTTTACCAATTAGGTTCCAATATTGATAATCTAACTAAAAATGTAAATCAATAATTAAAACAAATACACGATTGGTGCTAACATGGAAACACCAGGGCAAATAATAGCATGACATTAAACAATGAAAGTATTTGTCAGGTTGGCAAGTACAAAAAAGAAGAGTGTGAAATTCCTAGGACTATAAATAGATAAGCATTTAACATGGAAAGAACATATAAATATAATCAGCTCCACAATAGCTAGAGCCATTTTTGCAATTAATAGATTGAAACATGTTATACCACATAAAGCATTACAATCAGTATGTTATTCTTTAATTCACAGTCACATAACATATGGTATACAAGCGTGCGGCAATTGAAACACAAGAAATGTAATCTAATTAGTGTCTAACACTGGTTCGTATATTTGTATTTACTGTACATATGTTACTATAGTAAAATATAGTCTTTGGCCCAGTGTATCTAGATGACTGCTGAAATAGTTCAGTGATGGGCTGGTGATGACTTCTTTGGCCCAGTGTGTATCTAGATGACTGCTGAAATAGTTCAGTGATGGGCTGGTGATGACTTCTTTGGTTGTGATGTAATAATACAGTAATGATAATTAGTTTCAATGGTGTCGCTAAAAGACGGCTCTAAGGCAAGTGACAGCTATACAACAAAACAAAAATATTCAGATATATTGTATAATTGTTTTTTTATGTATGTTATGTTGTAAAAATCAAATTACTTAATTACTTACTTACTTACTTATCTGTATTTTCTTGTATTTTCTAACGATACAATTAATTTAGATCACAACCAGCAAATCTGCAACTCTATGTTGTTGACACGAACATGACATCCATACTAATTGAGAATACATGGTTGAAATGACTAACCACCAAGCAACCATTTGGCGGCGCTGCTTAGTAGCACGAACAACGGTGCCGTCCCCATGGCAACGGATGTGAAGCTCACGATGAAATTCCGGTGCAATAGAAGGATCATTTAGCAGCATCACATGTTGTGCTTCAGTGTGTTAGCGGCAAATGTCGGAAGTGCTCATGCGCCTCTTGCACGTGCAAACTGAACCGTTTGATCAGCACTGATGATTGCCGCGGCGATGCAAATTACAGTGAGAACAAAACAACCAACATATATGGATGCTGACTCACTAGACAGACGGAGGAGAGCCACTGTCTGAAATTGAATAGTATATATATATATATAAATATATATATATATATATATACACATATATATATGAAATTTTGTATCACACTTTAAATGTATATTTGTTATTTATCGAACCCATTGTCAAGTGTGCACACATTGAAAGAATGTCGTTTTTATTTTTATTTAACTTGGGCGTGGGATACTTAAATGTCTGCATCCATTGTTAATCTCAATATAGATCAATCATTCCATTTTGTATGAAAGAGTAAAGAACATATAAACATAATGATATGTAACATCATATCAGGGTGTCTATACCTTAGGCAGAGTTTGAGATTTTGTTTGCACACAATAACACTTTGTGAAATAAGTTATATCGAATTAAAGACACAGAGTGATTTGTGAATATTATATATACCCAATATTAATGTACCCAACATAGATGAATTTATACTTAATTACCCGTTTTATGAAGATTTAGTTAGTTATCATATCGTATTCTGTGTCACATACATCACCGGCATGCTATACATATCCAGATTTTCTTGACTCAGGCTTTCTGAATTGTATAAAGGTTTTATATATTTTATTATTTATTGGTCCTAGCATCTATGACATTATTGGGGACTTTAGTGGATATCACTATCCACCTACACGACACTAATTGCCTATGTCGTGAACATCATGTAGGTGGCAGTTTCGTGATTGACGAATGTCTACAAATACAATCAATGAAAGGTCCTACTATATGTCATGTAATAACTGCCATTTAGAAGCACATGTCATCACAAGTGCCATATTTTACTACTAAAAACAATATGTGGAATAGTTGTTATGTAATTGACAAACAATGAAAACATGTTTATATGTGTATGTGAATATGTATAACTTGATTTCCACATATCCATTATAAACAAATCACAACGCACTTAAACAGGCAGAGACAGCACTGGGCCTAAGAATATAAATCCTCATATAACACATGATGTTTCTGATAGCGTGTAGGGTACGTCAAAAATATCAACAGTGAGTTTGTATAACAATGTTAACTAAAAACACATTTTTTTTAGTTAATACTAAAATATTGATTTGCATTTATTTATGAACACTTTGCAGATCAAGACACGACTAAAAAATATGACTGACAAATAAATGGTTAACTTAGAGAATAATGTCGCCTATTTCGCTAAGTGATTATACGTGGATATATAAACAGATATGCATATATATCCATCGTATGTATAAACAAATACTGCAGTTTTAACACGAAATGGCCTGAAGGTTGTATAAAAATGTATAACTAAAAGCGAATCATTTAAGCAGTGATTTTTTACTTTAATTGGTGCAACGATAGATAAATTCCTGAGATAATTGTTGAACTTACATTACTTTTATCAAAGGATACGTTTTGTGATTTTAGCTCTTTTTAAGAATTAATGATAACCATGTAGGATAAAGCATTCTTACTAGTACTAGCCGAGTTCCCCGGCATTGCACAGGATAAAAATGCAATCACTGTAAGGGCTCACGACTCGTTGCACTACCCAGTCTTTGGTAGTGAGTGCAATGCAAATGGCAGTGACAATTTCACGCTAAAAAACTGCTGGAGCGTTCAGTGGATGTTTGAGGTAGATCACTTAACAATGGCAGAAACACACAGCGGTGTTAACAATTGTACGTAACTATTGTTATAATTTACGTCAAACGTCCACACTGGTTCCTGGTAATACCCCATACCCATATGAGGGAACAGACAGAGAGACAGAGAGACATACATACACACATACATACATACATACATACATACATACATACATACATACATACATACATACATACATACATACATACATACATACATACATACATACATATATACATACAGACATACAGACAGACAGACATACAGACAGGCATACTGAAATAGAGACATACATACATATATACATACATTGATGCATACGTTCATGCATACATACTTACATACATACATATATACATATATACAGACACACAACATAAAAAAACTACTTTATTTTAAAGACAACGGACATATTTTATATTTGTTAATGGTTAAACATGTTTAGTTGATGGTTCGATTAAAAAGAAAATATCAATAGAAACCTATGTTGTATTGATTAAGCAGTCAACTATTGTTTAAGGCCATTGTAAGCGAAAACAGTCCCGGGACTGTATGGCTTATGATATCATTTGAAGTATAAAGGTAGTTCAGAGTCCATCGGTATCTTTGTTAATGTTTTGATTTTTCATTGTGATGACCAAAATTATAATGTTTCCCAACATGTTTTCAAACTTAATAAATTTATACTTCAACCTTTCGCTGTAAACCAGGCCTAGGACTAATGCAGTAACTTCGTATTCGTGCATACGAGCTGAATGACGAGTGTGTGAACTTACTGTTACGTAGTATAACAACAATACATTGAGAACACACACCTTCCAATCCACACATGCCTAAACCTGATGTATCTCGGGCTATTGACTGCAGATCTGCTGGAAACGCCTGGGTAACATGGAAGTGAAATATTAATTAATACAAAGTATAGAATGAATACTTAATCCAGAGTTAATAGGTCATTTGTCAATAAAATTTATATTAGTAAAATTAATCCCTTTTGGTGAAGTCAATTAATGCATTTAAACTAAAATAGCCTTTATGGTAATACTAATAATTAATTAAATCAAATTAACTTAATTGAATTAAATTGATTAACAAATTAACAATTAATAATTTAAATTAACAATATCTGTTACACATCAATTGACACGGGTGAATTGGTATTGTAATATATTTGAGGCGAAAAAATCAAATCACCTAGAGCGATTAGTACTATCTACTATGTATTGCAATACAACGGAACGAGGGCAACCCCCAGACCACGATACCACTCGGCAACAAAGTATTGGATCCAGTTTCACCAATGAAACGTATGGGAGGAACGAGGGTTCCTTTATATTCAAAGGACACGGAACGGTCCCGTGTAATATGTGATAATAATGGAATGTGTTAATATTCATAACTTACAAACATTTGATAGCATATAAAGACTTGCTGTTTTCTATCGTTAATTTATAATAATATCATAATATAATTTGCATTCTGCAATGTGCGATTGTAAGATGCCGAACGTTACATAACTGTGACATTATTCATAATGTTTCTTAAATTAATGTATTGTTATTATCTTGAAAGCAGTTTCATATATGCTTGGACATGTTATTTTGTTAGTATAATGCTAACGTTAAGAATCACATGTTTAACGAGTCATTGGTTCCTCCGTATCCACAAACAATATAACAATGATATCGTCGCCGATTTCCTAACAGTAATCACCTGGATTTTTGAATCAACATAAATGTTCACATCTTTTGTTGCACGTATTCAACAAATATAGTTAAAGTCAAGTTGTTACATAAAACTCACATAGTTCTGGACGAACAGTTTATCAAACAAACAACAAAGTATCATCAAAACGTAAATCTTGTTCAGTTACATTCGGTAGACGTTACGACTGTTTCCATAGGTACGTATACTTTTTGAGTTTACCTATTTCATCAAGTATAACATAATTAATATTGTTTTGCCCAGGCTTCGTTTTTGTTGCAATGAACTTGCTTTATTACAAGTGCATGGAAAGTGAAAATATCCTTCACTTAACTGTTTGTCTTGCTCTAATACTGTTATATGTGCATGTAATATGCATCCATTTATTGAGTTGAGAAATCCAATCTAATTCTAGCTACATACTGCTTCGCCAGTTGTCATTTGTTGAATACAATAATTAGTGGTGTTGCTACATTTCATAACATGTTTATATACATATCGGATATAATACCTATTGTTTGTACCGCACACGACCTGTTGTACAATTCCGACACAACACATTAACAACAGCAACTCGCTGATCGTGACTAAGCAATACAGAAAGGAATATAATTATTAACTGCGTATTGAAATAAGATTTGACAGAACGTGCACATTGTATATAATATGTCATTAATCATCGACATCGATAATTGCTCAAATAGGGATGTGCCATAATAATGTAGTTTCGTAGATATGTGAAGTTTCCCAAGCGCGGTCGATTGTAACAACTAGTTGTTACATTAGAAAACATATGGATCGCAAAGCAAGTGTCACTCGTACTTGTTACTGTTATTACATTAATTGAAGTGTACACACTTATACATTTCATAGTGTACATAACAATGTAGGTGTTCACAGTTTTTCAGTTTAGTTACCAAAGAGCACTCATTCCCCGGATTCTTACACAACAATACATTGTAAATGGAATATACATTATTGAATGTATTATGAAATAGTGAATGACAGTATATATATATATATATATATATATATATATATATATATATATATATATATATATATATATATATATATATATATATATATATATATATAATGCGACTTCTACTTGATTGCATGATGAACGCATGTACGCACTCACGCGCACGCGCACTTACATCCACATTTCAATGTATCGTGCAATATTAGTAATTGCTCAAATAGGGCTGTAGCTCGAACCTGATGTTGTGATGGGGTTTCTGGACCCCACTGTCATATTTGTGATCCTTCTGGACCCCTACTGTCATATATATGATCCTTCTGGACCCCTATTGTCATATCTATGATCCTTCTGGACCCCTACTGTCATATATTTATTATCCTTCTCATCAAGGCTCTACCTTGCACAATAACTTTACAAGCAAAATTCAGCATACCAATGAGTGACTGCACTTCCCTAAGAGTTACTTTCTGTTTCTTCGAAATTCCTCCAGCAGTGTCTTAGCTTTCTCTAACTTATCTTCTGGCAGGCTAGTTTCCACGAACACTGTATGTGATGCCTAGAAAAGTAATGACACGAGTTGGGGTCACTATCTTCCCGGGTGCTAAATAAAATATTATCATAAGCTTGTAGATCTTGTTCGCATTTCGCACGAGAATGGGCAAGAAACAGAACATCGTCGATAACATAGACGACCGCGGCCGCTCCCTGTTTGGAATTTGCTACCCACTCCAACGCAGTACTGAAACATTCAAAGATCGCACACGCGCTGGAGACCCCCATCGGGAGGACAGCATCTATAAGAACTTACCCTTCCTCTGGAAACCCAGAAGTGGTCGGTCCAGTGGTGAGACTGGAATAATCCTAAAAGCCGATTCTATGTCCATTTTAGCCATAAAGTCCTGATTATCGGGTGGCTGTTTGATGAACCTAATAGCATCCTGTATAGTTGCATATTGGATAGCAGAAATTGTTGTCACTGGGGGTGGCACATCAAATGGATCTAAAATTCTGCCTAGCGCTATCTTGTTGTCTATTTCTTCGGATAATTCTACAGAACACTTCAAATTGGTGACCCCTTTATCCTGTTCTGCTGGTAAACCAAAGCAGACAATTCTGAAACCTTATTTAAAACCATTGAGAAGATACGCAACAATATTATGATTGTAGTCGGCAAGGACATGTGCATTAGGAGAGACGGGGTTAGGCATACTATCTCCTGAAAACGGCTGGTCGCGGGCTGGCAGACGACGATCGGGCCGCAGGTTTGCCGGTGGCTGATGTCGGTCTGGAAGGGTTGGTTTGAGGTTGCTGCCTATAGCACCTTGCTGCTGAGTGGGGGCCACTGCAACTTCTACATTTGTATGTGTAGCGACATGTTGCTGCGTTATAGGCTTCAACTGATCGAATGCGAAGAAGGTTTTGGTGGACGGCCAATTGGTGTGAATTGTGCATGTGGACATATGTTCATATAACTATGTCAGACAAAAAACCAGCATTTGACCAAAAAAATATCCAGAAAGCAACTGGTAATCAAAGTGAATAACATTTTATATACTACATAAACTTTAACTACAGTATAGAATATAAACAGTATAAACTATCAATCATGAGTACTCTCCACATATTTAAGAAATAAATTAGTTGATTGTACTATGGACAACCCATTACATGCATGCACATTGCTACCATTCAACGTCAATTTGATCGGCACATCACTAAATGGAAAGTAGGCCACTGTAACATGGGGCATGAAATATGCAAAAAAAATAGTTATTTAATGAAAGGTTAAGGTATGTTACAGATGCAACTAAATATATGTCTATGTTGATATACATGTAGGGATAGTGAATGGAAATAAAGCTACACGAAAAAAAGTAATGAAAATAAAGTCACACAATTGCCTAAGAAAGTCACAGAGAAATATAGTAACAACATTGTGTTATTCAAATACCATATATTAAATACAAAGGTACATTCTTGCACATTTTCACTGATACTTGAGCACAATACATTTTTATGATTAAAAAAATAATTATATTTTGACACAATATTAAGTGATAATATTTATTGATTTAATAAACATATCACTGAACCCACTTGGTTTAGACATGGCATTTAGCTGGCTTAGACAAGTGGTTGAATCAGCTTTGAAAGTGGCTTCTCAAGTGTCACTAACAAAAAAGTAAAGGTGACCAAACACTTTGGTGATCTGTAATCGTGTTTATTTATTGTTTATTTTGTTTTAGTATTTCAACTTGTATTATCAATGCAAAGAACTAGATATACAAATAAACAGGCTTTTGCTGATGAAATGAATGATTTTCACAGACGTTTTGATACTCAGGACTCTTCCAGTAGATGTGATTCTGTGCTCAGCGATGTGTTTGTCAGTAATACCGATAGGCTTGAAATTGATGTAGATGTTGTTACTAAAGTCTTACAACATGAATGTAGTAGAAAATCAACTGGTCCTGATGACATTCCAGCTTTTTATTGAAAATATTTGCTGAGGAGCTGGCACCGGCTTGGTGCCCCATATTCCAACTTTTGGTCGATAGCCACAGGGTACCAATACTCTGTAAAACCTCATATATTACTTCTGTACCAAAGATAATTTGCCCAAAAGAAAACAATGATTACAGACCTGTTGCATTTACATCAATTGCCATGAAATGTTTGGAATGCTTAGTGGCTTGTAAACTGAGGTTAGACATTCAGGACTATCTTGACCCATTCCAATATGCCTACAGGCATGGCAGAGGAACATATGATGCTGTCAAAACTGTTGTCCATTTAATTTTGAAACACTTAGACAAGCCCAATGCTAATGCTAGACTATTGTTTATAGACTTTAGCTTGGCGTTCAACCTTATCCAAATTCACACCCTGCTCAGTAAGCTGAAACAAATGAATGTCAATCCATATATCATCAAGTGGCTTCATTCTTTTCTAACAGACATAGTGCAGCTTGTTAAAATAAATCAGACTCTTTCCTAAACTGTGGTAACAAATACCGGTGCACCCCAAGGTTGTATCAGTTTGCCGATTTTGTACTTTCTATATACAAATGACTGTACCAGCAGCAGTACTAACAACTACATAATACAATGTTCTGATGATTCGGCTATTCTTAGTATGTTACATGCTGATTCTGACATCAGTATGTACACTTCTGAAATTGAAAGCTTTGTACATTGGTGTGACAACAACCACCTCAAACTCAATGTTAGTAAGACTCAAGATATGATTTTTGATGCTAAATGTATTGTTGCCGATCACTTGCCTGTTGTTATCCATGGTTAAGAAATTGCCCAGATCAGTCAGTACAAATGCCTAGGTGTCCTTCTTGATAACAAACTTAGCTGGAATGTCCATGTTCACAGTGTGTGCTCCAAAGTCCACCAGCGGTGGAGTTGGCAACTGGATCATGCTTATGAAACATAACAGTTAAAACTTATATATTGCAGCTTCCCAGTGTATCGGGCACGAAATTTCCTCGCAGCAATAGAAGAAGCACAAAGATTTACCACTGAAGACAAACAGGACAGGGCACATTGTGTAAGTATAGCTGGTATACATTGTTGTTAGACACATCAATAATGACATTCCATTACAGCACAAATAGCGATTATGTTTCTACTTAAACCCTTGGGTTAGTTAGTATTTTGTACAGAGTGATTAAAACAATGTTTCAGATGGCTGTTTACACAAAGAAAGAAACATCATTCACATATGTTAATATTTCCAATGGTAGGTTTATTGCGTTGCAATAGACAACCATTAATACAGTGCAAAATAAAAACAGAATGTGTATATCATGTTATGCATATGCATTCATATCCAGTATTTTCAATAACATTACATTTGTGTTAAATTTAGCTATTTACGTTGAAACAGTACATATCACCAGCATGTGGAATTGAGAATGTCTTGCGAGTGCCATCCTGCCAAACAAGAGTTATTAATTGTTGTATAACACAACATTATGTTTGTTTGTTAATTTACAGTTACCAAAAGGTATTCAACAAAAGACGAAACAACTGGACAATTCTGCCAGAGCGCAACTGAAACATTATGAGTACATTGTCTGCAGGAGACAGCCTGCAGGAGACAATCATCTGTGCCTGCATAGAGGATTAATTGCCTAAAGCCAGGAAGCGTGGCATCAAGCCTGACAATCCCAGAAACATTGCACCCAACATCGCAACTGTGCCTGCTCCACCAACATATGAGCTAGTTGCGAGGCATCGTACTCCATTTACAAAGACTTATCCGTGTCGTTGACATTAGTTCCCAATGTAACGGAGAGAAGCAAGGAACAGGTAACCAACGTGCTATTTAACCTGTGTATTTGTTGTGTAATATCAAACAATTCAAAAGTAAAAAAAATTATGAAAGCACTGTGGTTTCAAAACTGTCATGGGTAACTTTATAATGAAGATATATATATATATATATATATATATATATATATATACGCTTGAACGCATACAAAGGAGAGCAACTAAAATGATTCCAGAATTGCGAGACCTTAGTTATGAAGAACGCCTGAAGGAATGTGGTTTAACAACTCTAGAGACAAGGAGGTTAAGATGAGATTTGATTGAAGTTTTTAAGATATTGAATGGGTATGAAAATATTGATAGAAATATGTTTTTCTCACTCAAGAAGGATAGCAGAACTAGAGGACATGAGGTAAAATTAGTAAAGGTTCAATGTAGATTGGACATCAGGAAGCACTCGTTCTCACAGAGGACAATAAATTAATGGAACAAATTGTCTACAGATTGTGTAACTGCTAGCAGCGTGAATATGTTTAAAAACAAGGTTGACACATATCTCAGGAGGGCGGGTTATAAGTAGATGAACATTGTTGGACTCTCGATAAGCCAATGGCTTCCTTGTCCACTTGCCAACTGGGCCTTAGGCTTGGATGGCAAATCTTGTTAAATGTGTCTGGATAATTGTTCACAGAGCGTATGAATGTGCATTCATGTTTAACAAGTAAAGAGTTAACCAAATCTATGAACTTTGAACCTAGTGTATTGTCCATTTTCACTTGGAAATGTCTGTCTAATTTGCCACACACAACAGCTTAGTATAACACGGCGGTACCTATTCCCAGCTTGCCATGTCGCCACAGAACAAACTGGTGGTATGCATAATGCCGCATAGCATCATTGTCCCCTCGTGCTGGCACACCAAACAAGTCATCTCTGTAACGTCCCACCATTGTCAATAGTGTAGGGTCGAGTACAAGTAAATCCATTTCCTGTAGAAAATATATAATTATCATTAAATTTTAGGCATGTTAACTGTACTGTTTGCATAAAATGACAGGTAATTATGCTTGTGTTGTTACATGAATACATACATATATACATAATAATTGTACTGCCACAATATCTCATATATATTATATTACGAGAATATTATATTCATTGTAGGTCTGATTTGTTGTAACAGTTGCAAATAATGTTGATATGAAAGCAATATATAGTGCAAACACTCAACAGCATATTCTGTGCCAGAGATATAATGCTACTAAACAGGGTCAGAGTCATTAAGAGTATTCATTGTGATCAGTATAATGTGTTTGATATAATTTGTATTATCATCTTGTCACTAGGTATGTGTTTAATTTATAATTCTTCGTTATCATTTTTTCATTACCAATCACATATCAAACCATGTTGCAGCATAGAAAACTTTGTAGTAGACATGACGGCTTAACAAAACGCAAACAAAGAAAGAGTGATGCTTGACAGTTGTCTGGTGATGTAACACAGTCTGGTTATCCCATTCTGTTCTGTTGTTGCTTCATGGACAGCTGATTATATTTGTTCAGTAGTTTTTAATGAGATCAGTTGGTTAGAGCCAATGATGTACATTCTGTAAGAAAGTTGGTATAATAAGGTGTTTGTGTTTGTTCAAGCATTGTCCAGCATGAAAAGGCAGGGAGCTGCAATGATTGATTTAGATTTAGTGATACAATTGTTTAAGACAATCTGCTTAGTGCTGGTCAGTATTCATGTTGGTCCACTGCTGTAAGTGTGTAACCCTTATCCATTACTTGATCACCAGTGAGTGAATGGCTTCAATGGCAAGCCTGTGGAGCATGTCTTCATAGACTTGTGTACAAAAAAGTGTTGTATGGAATTTAATTAAAAGTATGCTTCAAAGTAGGCTTCATAGAAAATGTTAGGCATTCAGCAGTGACTGACTGTCAGTGTCTCCTGCTATGTATACTCCACGGTGAAACTCATTGAAACATCAAAAAGCCTGGAGAAACTCGTGGAATCTGCTATTTCCTCCTAAATGGTGACAACGTAATTAAATAACCTGATGGCATGATGATCATTAGTTTTCATAACGGGTTAATTATCATTATGTGAATTTAAAATCGTTTATTTTCGTTATAATTAAGTAAATAGCACAATCATTATCATTTCTTTATCATCATAATGACTCCAACCCTGCTACTAAACTGATTTGTAGTAAGAAATATGTAACTTCAGAAAATTATGTTCACTACAGTACACAAGTAATTGGGGTGGCAGAAAGTGCGAGGTTGTTCTGAAAAATTGGTGAGAGGTTAAATCTAAAAAAAGGTGGGAGGTGGTAGATTGGATAGGAGACTGGCTCTAACAAATGGTGGGAGGTGGGAGTTTGGGTAAAAGGTTGGACCCACAAACAAATGGGAGATGGGAAGTTGGCCCCCAAAAACAGGTGGTTAGGAGATTGAGACCGCTGCCACACACCTTCTTGTATTACTTACAGGTCGAAGGCTGCAACATTTGTCAGGCTGCATGTTGCAGCATAATCGTTCGACATCGCTGGTCATTTCTTGACAATCACCAATTTGGAGCAACCGCACTTCCCACTGTTATTGGTGTACTTTGCCTCATAATATCGAATAAGAGGCCTGGCTCCCTCTCGGACATCTGCAGAAGCAGCCCTTTTGCCTCCTGCTCAGTCAAGGCACTAATGTCAGCCTAGAAGGGTGACGAAGAAGAGGTGCCACGAAGTAGAATCGCTCTAAAAATTATAAATGTACTGGTTTCCATGATTTGTGGGTGGTATATGAAAATCGGATGCTGGGGCCTCGCTCAATGGTTGTGGTGTGTGGAATTTTTTTAATTTTACGTTGCATGTACTTCATTCTGGTGCTTTTCAAAGTGAAATGATGGTGCGCAGGTACATCTGGATTAAAAATGAGTAAACATATTGTTTTGCGGTTTGCTATTACATTTTGTTGCTAGTACATTTTGGCTTGAAAGCAGGTTGTAAAAAGCTGAAAAAGCTGTTCTACTGCCGTAGTGGTACACTTGGCATATCTGCATATTCTTTCACGTTCACGACACACTGGTATTGCTGCTGTTGCATAGGGTTCCAGGGATACTATGTTCACTTATTAATGTCTATAATATTTGGCTCAGAACTTTAAATGTTGATCAACACATGAAATAATCACCATTTATGTTGTATGTATATTATAATAAAAAAGTGTTTTAATTGTTTGTAAACTATGTGACAACTATTCTACATATTGTTTCCTGTATTTTCTTGCATAATTATATTGACTAATAATATTACTACCTACCACTGAGTGATTGGGGCTGTAATTATATGCATTATATTATCAAATATGCATTTGTCATCTATGTGACATAAAGATGTTATGTAGTGTTGTTAAAATAACAAATTAATGTCATGCAGGGGTCCACATCATGTAAATGATCTCCATCTCCCTTAAACTTTGTACAATACAGACAGCTTAAGTTCAGTCAATGTAATCTGGCTACATCTATCGCGTAGATATTTATCAAATAGGTGTCATGTAGATGACACAAAGTTCATAATTATGTATACCGGTACATATAGAATGCATTATGCTAGATCCATGTCACAATAATACTGTACAATTCATTCAACATAATGACACTTAACTTCATTTAATAATTTTAAAGCATCTTTCGCCCACCTTGTTAGATGTACTTGTAATATGTTATGCTAATGAATTAAATCCTTAATTATGGTTAATTAGTGTAATGAAGTAAAAATTAAGTTGTACTGGGTACATATAATTTTCAGTTATTACACTTCATAATTAACTTGATATAATTTATGTCACTGCAGTTCATTGCATGCATAAAAATGCCACAAATGAGGCTAAACAATAATATAGAGACCTTTATCAGCTGCATTTTTGTTACTACAATTGTGTAATTCCATATAAATACAATTTTACATGTAGTCTCTCCTTTTTCTGGCTTCTCAGTTTCCTCATGCGTGCACAGTCTTCTGTGTTCAGTGTAACTAGACTTGCTCTGCCACGTCGACGCCTCCTGCCACCCATTCCTCTCGATGCACTCTGCTCTCTTTTTGCACCGCTTCCTCTTCATGCACCCCTTCTTTTCATGCCACCTCTTTCTCTTCCTGCATTTCTTTCCTCAGAACCATTGAAACTAAGTGGGTGAAAGGATGTGATGTTGATATATTTGCGTTTATAGCCAATACAGTTTATAACATACATTTTATCACCGTTTTAAAAAACAATTATTGACATTGTTTGCTACATTATAAACAAGAACAGTTTACCGTGGTGGGACACACACAAATGCAACATTTTTCATAGAAGATCGTGGCACTCAAGAAAATAAAATGTGCTGTTTTATTTACTGTTATTTTATAACAGATATGCGCGAAAGAATCGCCAGTCTTATTCCGCGAAATGAAAACCGAAAACGAATGCATGCAAACCAAAATTATGTCAACAACTTCAAAAACTATTACGACATATAGACACTTATTATATATCGTTTAACCGATACACGTATACACGAAACAGGCCTTACACTACGTCTTTTCTGGTAGATTAGATGATTATATGTAGGTCCCTAATTACGCTAGTAATACGATATTGGTAATAGGCAACGGCACGCTCGAGACGAACATAAATTATAATCGGACAAATCAAATGTACGAATAATATAGAATGTTTTTTTAACGGACACGGCTTGTTGATAACAATCATTGAAATGAAACAAATCTCAAACGAAGGTAATTTCTCAGACACAGTGACAAACGGAATATTTACGACAATTTGTGCTATTATTTACCTCCAACTCCGTTGACGAACCATCTGTTACTATGGAAGCCATGTTGCTTATAAGTGACAGGCGCTGACGTAATACAAGCTCCGCCTCCTCGGGTCGCGACCTTCTCGAAACTTGCCGAAAGCTGTTCGGGAAGTGCACTGACCAGCGACGTCGAGTGTTGTAAGCGTCGAAGCGTCGATTTAAAAGTTGCGTCTTCTTCATTTCGACACGTTTGGCCGGTCGGCATATGTTACAGTATATATAATTTACAATAAATAACACAATTTTATAATAAAAAGAAATTGTTTTACGAACACCTACCGTACCTTTAAATTAATGTATTGTTATTATATTGAAAGCAGTTTTATGTGTGCTTGTACATGTTACTTTGTTAGTATATTGCTGATGTTAAGAACCACATGTTTAACGTGCCATATGTTCGTCCTTATCCACACACAACAGTACACCGACATCGTCGCCGATGTTCCAACAGTAATTACCTGGTTATTTGTATCAACAGAAACGTTTACATATTTTGTTGCATGAAGGGTGTTATAAGGTAGATTATGTATACAAACGACCTGGCCATAATAGCAGAAAGCAAACAAGAACTACAGGAAGTGTTGGAGGAATGGAAGGGGGTATTCGAGAACACGTACTGACAATGAGCCTGGAGAAGACAGAATTGAGGAGGGTTGGACAAAATAGAGAGGAGTTGAACATCAGGTTGGGTGGTAAGGAGATCAAGCAAGTGGGTGGCTTTCTCTACCTTGGAGGAATGGTTATGGAGGATGGGCATTCAGAGGCAGAAGCGCGACGTCGGACACAAGCGGGAGGCAATGCTTGGAGAAAGGAAGACAATACTTTACCTGACCCTCACCCCTGTACAGCAGGGCTCAAAGAGGAAGAGAGCACACACACACACGCACGTACGCACGCTCGCATGCACGCGCACGCACACGCACACGCACACGCACACACACAAATATATATATATATATATATATATTTATATATATACACGCACATGTATATTTAAGCCACTGCATTCTAGCATATGTGATCCGTCAAACTACATGGTTTGAACATACTCTGTAAACTGATGCTCAGATGGCATCTTACCAACGATACACTTAAAAAGATGACTTTCGTTTATATAATTCGTATATCAGTCATATGGAAGTTTCTTTATTTTGTCTGACTGTTGAGATTAATACCAACTTGTTTATATTAACGAACAATATGTCAAAATTGCTTTTGTTTAGATTGACCTTAATTCCTCCATTGTCATGACGTGTTTCCCAAACAATTATTCTACATTATATTCATTCCCATCAAACACAGACCTTATTACATATTTTAAGGTCATTGTCGGATGTTTGTTGAAGGGCCAACTTTTTTATGATATTTCTATAGATTTAGAAGGAAAATACACTAAACCCCAGGTATACGTGGCAGACCACATGAACCCGTTTCTCTCGCAAACAGACCACACCACAATAATGAACTGCTGTTAAATATTCTGAGTTGATCCGGACGGGCAGTGACCAGCGACGTATCGTAAACATTCACATTGTATAGCATTGCATTAACCTACACGCCTACATAAATATACATTAGCTAACACTATTATAAATACTGGATTTGTGTGTGCACAATTTACATTGATGCCCTGTTGAGGCTAGATGGTAGAGTCCTTAGATTATTTTTCTTCTTTATTGCCTTCTTCGGCAGCGACACAAGGAAATGTTGAAATAACGAGTCGTTCTATCTCAACGTCTTCAGCCGACTGGAACTTGGGTAAGGTGTCGACGGCCGAAGCCTCACGATTCGCATTGCGTGCGGAGTCGCATTTCTACAAGAGAGAGCAGACATTTACGCCGGTCCAAGGGACGGCGCCTTTTTCCGATTATGTATCCTCACACGATATGCCTGTTCTTTGTTTACCCCATCATTCATAATCGAGTTTATTTAGGAGCTATACATTTGAATCGGTGAATTGAAAAAGGGCCAAATTCATTACATTTCTTTCATTACATTACATTATTTCGCAAAAAAAAAATATCCTCAGAGTAGGCGATTGTAGACACCAGGCTATGCCAACTTATTTGCGTCAACGAATACATTTTCGGGAACACAACTGTTCTAGAACAATATATTAACCCAAAAGCAATGTATTAACCAAAAGTAAGACGATCAGGTGGGCTATTATTAAGATACTTGAGATATTTCAGTTTTCACGATCTCAATTTGCCGCGAAGCGTCATTAACCAGCACCACATTATGGAGTATGCCAAGGAATCGGGAAACAACCGACTCGACGACTTTAGCGCTCAACCTGTCCGGATGTAGCTTCGGGTCTTTCAGGTATTTCAGTATGTCTCCACAGAGTCCAGTATCGACCACATGCCTGCGTAGGCAGGTGGTCGATAAAATATAATGCTTATATCTGGGATTCTAAATAACGTTGACCTCACTCGTCATAAGGAAATATGCAAGCAATTATTGTATAATGTTGATTTTGATAGTTAAACCCACATTTTTGAGGAAAGGGAAATAAATTATAAAAAACATACTTACTTAGTGTATTTCAAGATGTTCGCCCCACTTTAACATGTGTGCAGTTAAATGTTCCTACAAGAGTTATTATATCGAGTGCACAACATTACCTTATTAGCCAATGTGAAAGACATGAGGACAACTCCAACGCTACTGCTGTATATGTTGATAATTAGTTAATGGGTTAGGGATAGGGAGATTATACACAATGGAGAAATAAACAAGTGACCGTGCGTCCGTACTAGTGGTGCTATGATAGTTGCTTAGTTTAACAAGATTTAACACAATTTGCCATCCAAGCCAAATACCCAGATGGCAAGTGGGCAAGGAAACCTTCGGCTTATCGAGAGTCCAACAATGTTCATCTACGTGTAATCCGCCTTCCTGAGATATGTGTCCTTAGGCAATTTGTTCCGTTCAGTTATTGTCCTCTGTGAGAACGTGTACTTCCTGATATCCAATCTACACTGGTCCTTTATTAATGTCCTCTTGTTCTACTATCTGTCTTGAGTGAAAAAAACACATTTCTACCAATATTTTCATACCCATTCAATACCTCAAAAACTTCAATCTGATCTCCTCTTAACCTTCCGGCTACTTGGACTTGGTGCAGAGACTTGAATTTGGTGTAGATCATTTACAGAAAAACGCGGTATATCAAATAGAATAAGTATTACTATTGAATATATATTATACACAAACGTATTGTAGACATATATTAGAAACAGGTTTTGTTAATTATTAGTCAGAGGGAGTATTTTAGAGTAAGTTAGTTTCGGATTCTGTCGGGGAATTCAGCGAGCGATAATAGGGTTGTTTACTATTCGAAAATTGAGATAGCATATTGAATAGTTTACATTGGCTAATATATATATATAAGATAAAGTGATCTATTTACTTAAATTACATACATAAGGTAATATCTGACATAGTGGTAGTAAACGTTTTTGGTAAAAAGGAATTAACAGCAGGATTTTAGCGTAAATTAGTACACACTGAATTCGTTGTTTTGTTACACAGTGTTCTCCGTATTCGCTAGGTGGCAGGGTTTTTTTTCTCATGCGAGGTTAATAGAAGACACAGTTAGCAAGTATATTAGACTAAAGTGTTCTTTTGATCACAAAAACAGCCTTATTCAAGGCTAACGTTGCAAACTAATTAAAACTAAATTGTATGATGGCGCCGTGCAAACGGCAGTTAAAGGCCACAAGGCACTTAATGTGTGGCAGTTGTAGTAACTGGGTGGACTTCGTCAAGTCAGGGTGCGAGAAGTCCTGGGCTGAGGTCCAGGCAGATAGTTTTAGTTTTGAGTGTAGGGGATGTACGAAGATGAAGGAACTAGAGGTGGAGTTGGAAGAGCTGAGGCTGCTCGTTGTGGCAATGGTGGGAAGGGAACAGGGGGGTTGTGCCAGTAGTTCCGGTGGGGGAACAGTAGATGATAAAGTGGGGAAAGACACAAGAGATGCTAGGGAGAGCTCACCGCAGCCTGGGAGGAAGCTGAGAGGAGGGAAGGTGACAGGTCGTAGGGAGACAGGACGTAAGGAGACGGGAAGGAAAGGAACGGGAGGGAAGACAACCGGAGCGAAGGAGAGGGGAGTAAGGGAGACAGGAGGGAAGGAGAAGGGAGTGGGGGAGACAGGAGGGAAGGAGAAGGGAGTGGGGGAGACGGGAGGGAAAACAACCGGAGTGAAGGAGAGGGAAGTGGGAGAGACAAGAGCAAAGGAGTGGGAAGTGGGGGAGACAGGAGCGAAGGAGACAGGAGGGAAGGGGTCAGGACAGAATTGGATGGAGGGGATCGAACGGAAGAGTTATTCTGCAGCAGTGATAGAGGGGGTGAGGAAGAGAGCGAGGGTGTTTGTGGGGGATTCGATAGTTAGGAAGACCGACAGAGTCTTAAACAAGGGAGATGATGTGGTGGTCTGCTTGCCTGGAGCCAAAATAGAGGCGATAACTGAGAGGGTAAAAAACATCGTAGGCTCGGGTAAGGGTGGATCTGTTTTAGTACACGTAGGGACAAATAACGTAGAGAGGGAGGGTACAACTGCTATAGTTAGGAAATATAGGCAGTTGGTCAGAACACTAAAACAGACGCGAGTTGAGCAGGTAATACTGTCAGGGATTTTACCTGTAATGGGCAGGAGGGGTCACAAATATCGAAATTGTCGGGGGATGGCAATTAACATGTTAGTCCAGAAGTTATGTAGGGAAGAGGAAGTTGGATTTGTGGATTTATGGGGAAGTTTTGTTGGGAGGGCTGATATGTACATGAAGGATGGGCTTCATTTAAGTGGAAAGGGGGCGGCAGTATTCGCGGACAAACTTTCAGCAGCAGTAGATAGTGACTTGGGTACAATGACAACTATTTTTGGAAGTAAACATTCTTTAAACTAGAAGTGCAGGGGGGTTACATTGAGGTGTCTCAAGCAGAACAAGAGGCCACTAGCACAGATAAACCAATATCAAATCATCCGAAAAACATCTCTGAAAAAGGTTATAGATGCGTATGTTTAAATGCAAGGAGCATAGTAAATAAGAAAAACGAATTAAACATTATGGTAGAAGATATTGACCCTCACATAATTGGTACAACTGAATCATGGGCCAACATAGATATAACAGATGCTGAATTAGGACTGACAGGATATGTAATGTTTAGGAAAGATCGAATAGGAAGAAGGGGCGGGGGAGTTATTTTATATGTTAAAGAATCTATTCAGGCTTATGAAATAAAACTAGAAAGGGAAGCAGATTGCGATGAAGCTGTTTGGTGCAAAATTGTTTCAGGTAATTCAAAATTAACTATTGGATTAGTTTACAGAAGTCCAAACATAAACGAAGAGGACAACACAAAAATAAAAAACGCTATAAAGGAAGTTAGTAAAGGGGAATGTATCATAATGGGAGATTTTAACCATGGACACATACAATGGAATTCTCTAGAGAGCACAGGGATTGAGGACCAACAATTTCTATTTTTAATCCAGGATAGCTTTCTTACTCAGCACGTACTAGAACCAACCAGGGGAGAAAATGTATTAGATATAGTTTTGTCATCACAAAAAGAATTAGTGGACAATGTAAAAATATTTGAACCATTGGGTAATAGTGACCATAATCAAATACATTTTGACATCAATGTAAAATCAGAAAGTAAAAATAAGAAAACGTACAAGAGAAACTTCCACAAAGGTAACTACAAAGATATGAGAAAATACTTAGCAAAGCTAGATTGGAATAACATGCTGATGAATAAGACCGCAATTGAATGTTGGAATATTCTAAACTATGAAATTGAGAGTATCATCGATAAATTTGTTCCCTTCCAAAAACAAGGAAAACGGTGTAGAAAGAAACACTTGTCAAAAGAGGCTATTAGAAAAATAATGCTAAAACAAACTATGTGGAGGGTTTATAGGCGTACCAGAAAGGACGAAGACTATGCAAAATACAAAGAGGCACTTAATGCAGCTACAACTGAAATCAGACAATCTAAAAGAAGCTATGAGCAAAAACTAGCATGTAACATAAAAAATGACAGCAAGAGTTTTTATGCATATGTCAGGAGTAAACAAAACGTACAAGACAGGGTTGGACCTCTAGAGGACAGTGCTGGAAATATAATATCACAGGGGTTTTTAATGGCGGAAGACCTAAATGGTTACTTCAGTTCAGTGTTTACCAAAGAAGATATTAGTTCATTACCAGTTGCTGATGCTAAATTTCAGGGGGCTAAATCTGACTATTTAGGTCCGTTAGTTGTAACTCCAGAATTGGTAGCTAAGAAAATAAAGGCAATGAAAGATAACAAATCACCGGGAGTGGATGGGATTCCTCCAAAATTACTAATGGAAACAGTAGAACAAATCAGTATACCACTTGCAAGAGTATTCAACTTGTCATTAAAAGAGGGAGTTGTTCCGTTTGAATGGAAAGAAGCAAACATCATACCATTATTTAAAAAGGGTTCGAGAAATAAGTCAGAGAATTACAGACCAGTGAGTTTAACGTCAGTGATTTGTAAATTATTAGAAAGGTTAATTAAAGACCATATGGTGGAATTCCTCGTTAAGCATAAATTATTAAATTCATCTCAACATGGATTCCTTAAAGCGAGGTCATGCTTAACAAATATGTTATGTTTTTTGGAAGAAATCACTAAGTGGATAGACGTGGGATCGCCAGTAGATATTATCTACTTAGATTTTCAGAAAGCTTTTGACAAAGTGCCACATCAAAGATTACTACTTAAATTAAAAGCCCATGGTATCGGGGACAGCATAACTGACTGGATAGAACAATGGCTGACTGACAGAAGACAACGAGTTGTAGTAGATGGAGAAGTTTCAAATTGGAAATCGGTTTTGAGTGGGGTACCTCAAGGATCAGTATTAGGACCTATATTATTCTTAATTTATATCAATGACTTGGACGACAGTATAACAAGTAACGTACTGAAATTTGCGGATGACACAAAACTGTTTAGAAAGGTTAATACTGATGGTGATAAACAACATTTACAAAACGATCTAGACAGATTAGTGAAATGGTCTGAGAAATGGCAGATGTTGTTCAATTTTGGGAAATGTAAATGCTTACATACAGGACATGGGAACTTGAATGTAAACTATAAAATGGGAGATACTGTTCTGGGTACTACTGTAAAAGAAAAGGACTTAGGAGTTACAATAAGCGCTGATATGAAAGTTTCAGAGCAGTGTGGTATTGCAGCTTCAAAGGGTAATCAAATTCTTGGATTGATTAGAAGAAACATAACATACAAGGGAAAAAAGTTAATTATACCTCTTTATAAAGCAATAGTTAGACCTCATTTAGAATACTGTATACAAGCATGGAGACCATATCGTAAGAAAGATATAGATACGCTTGATCGCATACAAAGGAGAGCAACTAAAATGATTCCAGAACTGAGAGACCTTAGTTATGAAGAACGCCTGAAAGAATGTGGTTTAACAACTCTAGAGACAAGGAGGTTAAGAGGAGATCAGATTGAAGTTTTTAAGATATTGAATGGGTATGAAAATATTGATAGAAATATGTTTTTCTCACTCAAGAAGGATAGCAGAACTAGAGGACATGAGGTAAAATTAGTAAAGGATCAATGTAGATTGGACATCAGGAAGCACTCGTTCTCACAGAGGACAATAAATGAATGGAACAGATTGTCTACAGATTGTGTAACTGCTAGCAGCGTGAATATGTTTAAAAACAAGGTTGACACATATCTCAGGAGGGCGGGTTATAAGTAGATGAACATTGTTGGACTCTCGATAAGCCAATGGCTTCCTTGTCCACTTGCCATATGGGCCTTTGGCTTGGATGGCAAATCTTGTTAAATCTTGTTAAACCTCTTTGTCTCTAGAAATGTTAAACCACATTCTTTCGCACGTTCTTCATAACTAAGGTATCTTAGTTCTGGAATAATTTTAGTTGCTCTCCCCTCTGTGCGTTCAAACGTATCTACACCCTTCTTACGGTATTATCAATTATGTCGTTCAAGTTGTATTAAATATGTTTTATTTTGTGCAGAATCAAATGTTTTATTATTGAACACCATGCGTACATTTGTCAGGTGCATAAACTTCTTCATAGGCTCGCTACGACTTACATATAAGGTAACATAACACGGAAAACTCTAAAACTATGTCAGTGTTATTCCATATCCGCATTCACTTACCAATACGAGTGGTGGCAGCACCTTACAAGCCTATGGCCAAGCTGCATAATTACATCTCCTTTTAGTGTGGTACAGTAAAGGTAATCAGTACAAAGCACTATGTACGCAATTAGGTACAATGCAATGTATGCAATATAATGGCTGCGTGATTTAGTAATTGGTTAAGGTGACCATCTTTATATTAAAGATAATATTATATAATGTGATTTGTAATCTAATTTCTAATTAAATATGTAACCGATTTGTAGGTCTAGCCACAAAAATAAATGTTCCACATGATTTAAAAGCCGATAAATAAGCTGTGTAATCCAGCATATTACGATTTGACAGTTATTTTTATTGTCAAGATGGCTGCCAAGATATATTGACAACTACTGCCACAGGAGTAGACCTATTTGATATTTCAGATAAAGTCGCGTTTTTATAAAAACAATATGTTTGATACATCAGATTTATTGTTCGTGTTATTCAAATATAACATGCCATTGATATTCCGCAATGTAGTTTGGTAGATATGTGAAGTTTTCCAGGTGCGGTCGATTGTAACAAATAGTTGTTATATCAGAGAACATATGGATCGCAAAGCACTCGTACTCGTACACTTTAACTATACATTTCATAGTGTGCATAACAATGTAGGTGTTCACAGTTTTTCATTTTAGTTACCAAAGAGCATTCATTCCCCGGATTCTTATACAACAATCAAGTGTTATGGAATATAAATTATTGAATGGATTATGAAATAGTGAATGGCAGTATATATATATATATATATATATATAAATATATATATATATATATATATATATATATATATATATATATATATATATATATATATATATATATATATATATATATATATATATATATATATATATATATATATATGTGTGTGTGTGTTTCCTGTGGTGTCGGATGCGTTGATACTGCTTACGTGGACGTGTTTTTCGAGTCCATTAACGTCAAGTCCGCTACAAATAAAAAATAAGCCAGTATGTGCGACTGGAACTAACCACCGGTAGCGAATGAAGTTCATAGTCGACAGCGCTAGTGAGCGTGGATTCTTTGTCAGTAGATTGGGTCGTTGGCTTCAATTCTGGTCGTTGATAGGCACCGAGTCCGTTTACTTTCATACTGCATCGCTACTTACCCAACCTTTAATTGCATTGCAGTCTTCAACGCAACATTTATGCACTTGTTATGTCAATATTGCCATATTCCAAAAGTCATGACTTTATAGCCGTTTTGTATATATAAACTTTTGCATTGTCATATGTGACGGTGAGAGTAAAAGTATGACAAAAGTGGCTTAGAATTGTGAATGAATAGCGACCGTGAAGGCCTCGATGATTGAAGCTACCAACACGTACACGGAGATAAGACATTTGGGCGAGGTAGTGAACAATATTGCTGGCAATCTGCTGGTGTCGGATATAATACATCAAGAGGCAAATGAGTTGCTAGGGTAGATCTGGTTGGATATAAGGTTACATCCATATTAAGGTATGGGTTCCAGACGGTGAGCAGTAATATTCTAAATATGTGCGTATTTGTGAACTGTATGATTGTTGCCGTAGCTGTGAGGCTCCTCTAAGGTTTCGTTTGATAAGGCCCAGCATTTTATTGTGAGCAGTGTAACTGTTGATATGATTCTTACATGATACGTTGTTAGACAAGATAAAGCTTATATATTGGTAGATGAAAGTCGGTATTTTAGTATTGCGACGTATGGTCATCATCATGGCATGGCATGTGTCCCTGTTAAATTTCATTTGCCACACGTTACATCATCTGAGAAGCATGTCAGGTCTTCCTGTAATGCTAGAAAATCGCTTTTGCAGGATATATGTCCATAACTGGGAGAGTCATCGACGAAAAGTGGGAGTTTAGATGTAAATAAATTTGGCTAATTGTTGATGAATAAATGAAAACAAATAAAGATAAAGGTACATTCGTATATAGAGTGGTTTCTAATCCTTGGGACTGTTCAAAACGCTTTACAATTCACCACTTACATACCTGTTCATTCCAACTCCCCCCGTAGTCTCAGTCTTGTCTTGTGCTTCTTCACGATACAATTAATTTAGATCACGACTGCATTAAATTTCTATACTATTGACACGAAAACGATTGCCGTACTAATTGAAAATACATTGTAGAAATGACTAAGTACCAGGCAGCCATTTGGCGGCTTTGCCTAGAAGCACGGCCAACAGTGCTGTCTCCGTGACAAAGGAGGGGATGTTGACGGGTATATTCCGGTTCATTAGATTCACAATTTAGCAGCAACACATATTGTGCTTAAGTGTGTTAGCAACAAATATTGGAAGCGTTCATGCGCCTGTTGCACGTGCAAACTGAACCGTTTGAGCTGCATGATGCTTGCCGCGACGATGTTGATTACTGTGAGAACAAACACACACACACACACACACACACACACACACACACACACACACACACACACACACACACACACACACACACACACACACACACACACACACACACACACACACACACCCACACCCACCCACACACACACACACACACACACACACACACACACACACACACACACACACACACACACACACATAAAATAGGAAGAAAAAACATTAATTCGTTGTAATAAAAACACTAATTGCAATATCATATATAAAATATATATGTATTTTTATTATTTGGTTATCAAGTAATACTATAACTATTTTTATGGGCATATCGATGTTATAAAAAGTAACCATCATAGGATCATGACATATACAACAGTACGTAATAAAATAAATTAGGTTTAAACAAAATACAATAATAAATAAACTTGACAAATGTGCTCACGCATCTGTTCAACTTGAAAAGTGAATCAGCTAATTAAGCTAACAATTATAAAACACAGAAATAATTTTTTTTTTTTTAAATCAATACGTTTTTTTTTTTTCAAATATTTCTGCTGTGATATACACATACACCGCAGTAAACAGGTGTGTGTTCAGGGCTGACTCAAATGAGTCCAGTGAGGATTTGCAGGTAACACTGGACGGCAGAGTGTTATACGCTAATGTCGCTGCTTGGACAAATGTACAGTCACCGGCTATGCTGCGGGAGTCAGCACAGCGAAGATGTTAACCTAGTGTCCGTTTCTCGGTAACCAGATTTGACATCAGGATGACGCGTGGTCAGGATCAAGTCTTTGAACTGCAATGAATAGGAAAATAAATTTGTTTTCTTCTTCCTCCAATATAGCTCCTGACTTTGTATTAGCCACATAGCGCTGGTTCGGGACTACAATTTATATTTAACCTGTCATGACAGAACATTTTTATTTATTTTTTTGTAAAAAAATTTATCCATTTAGTTATTTATTTACTGCCTATTTTACATTATAAAAGAGGGGATGCACAGTGTAGTTACTAATATTGTTTTATTTCTGTACAGATGCAGACAATTGGTGCAGTTCAGCAGACGAGAAGATCTTTGGGGCAAATCTTAAGAATAGCTCTACAAGAACTGCAGCCTCTGCCAGGACCACTTTGAAGACTCGCAGTTCAAGAATGGCAGAAGAAATTTGTGGTTTGGTGTACTGTCCGTACACAGTTTGATGGTCATGTTCACCAGACCCTCACCGAACAAGCGACAGAGGCAGCCCAATATGCCTGAACTGCCACGAAACAATAGTGAAGACCAGACAGCTGGATTGACAGAATATCAGAATTTCAATGTAATAATTTATATTTACATGCTATTTTTTAATGGTTCTCTTATTTTTGCTTGTTTATTTAAGTTAGCATTGAAATAGATTCAGTCAGTTCAGGCAAACATTTAGTGACCCCGTGTTGTCTTGTTTTTTGTTTTACTCCACTCCATTGTCTCTTATTTTTGTTTTTGTATGTGTGTGTGTGTGTTCTTCCAGATGTGACTGGATATTATGCTCCATCATCTTCACATTCAACTTCAGGTGCTGTGAAATCATCAACTGCTAAACCAGACAAGCAGATGACACCACGCAAAGCTGCTATACACGATAAGATGAAAATAATTCAGCAGAATACAGGCGCCTTAAACAGTGGAAAAAACTGCAGAAAGATACGCACATAAAGAAACAGAAGGACAGTATTGCAGGCAAGCAGCAAAGGCTAATTGACGAATTGTCCTCATTTGTTTCTGGTCCATTTCTGGACTTCATTGTTCTCACGAAAAACAACAACAAATTCACGTCTTCACAAGGGGAAAGAAAGAGGAAACTGTTTTCACACTTCTAGTACCATTTTGTGCATTTGGGGAGATGAGGGTGTGGTAGATGTGTACAAACGTGTTGACACTTACGTATATGTACTAATATATTCTATGAAATTGCCTTTCGGTTTGTCAAAAACACATTCCTTTGGTAAATGTAAGGCGATTTGAGGTTGGTTTGACATTTCCTCTAAGATGTATATGAAGAGATTGACATATAGTCATGTATGTTCATGAATGTCAATTTATTAGCAAATTTTGATGCTCTTGAAAGGGCGATTATATTGTTGTCTTTGTAGTTTGTTGTTGTTTGTTTTGTTTTGGCTGTTGCAATGTTGTTGTTGCAATGTACTAAACAAACTTTCTGAATACTGGACATACTTGAAGCGACTGACTGTGGATTCTATATAACATGAATGTCAGCTGACTTCATTATAATTATAATGTGATAGTCATTCATCAAACATACAATAAGCAAGATATATTATTTATGTTTCCTGTTGTGTCGGATGCGTAGAGAGACGCTGGTCTAGTTTCAAGTGTGGCCGCAGCTCGTTTGATGTAGGAATAAGGGAGGCAGATACATAAGTAAAGGTTGGTAAAGGGCATATTTTAATGAGAGGTTGTATGCATCACAGGTACACCAGTAAACACATCATTGTACATTCAAGTCGATTATAACCAGTTATTGATGTACCCAATAAAACAAGAGTGTATACACACAACAAATCACACTGGTAATCACCATAATACATCAAAGGTGAGGGGCTACCTGCCCATACATGTTACATAAAACATAATAGATAAACCACACAGTAAGTCAAATAGATAATTACCATATTACATCAAAATTGTTGGGCTACCTGCCCATACATGACATAGAAGACATCATAGATAATCCATGGTACGACATGTATTGCAACATTGTGAAATCAGAGGTGGAGGAGAGGAGGTGGTGGTCAAATAAAGTGTGTAAATATCAACTCACTTCGATGACTTTCAAAACCGGAATGGCACCGCCTGGCCACCCCAGCGGTCAACAGGTGCGTGCGATGGACGATACCACTCGCCTGGTAGCAGGGGTGGTAAGGTTGCATTAATAGTACATTGATATTCCAACCATCCACTACAGAAACATAAATCGAAGGGTGATACATTGATGGTTAATCATGGCTTGATTACCTCTGCAAATATATCTAAAGTAAATATTTGGGGCTGGATACTTCCAGCCAAGTGAACTTATGGGGCCATTAGATCTATGCAAAAGGCTACATGCATGCCAAAAATATGCATCTGTAAAATCTGTATGATGTATGTACTTTGTAGTAGAAATATGCACTGTGTAATGTGTGTGCTGTGTATGAAATACTATGCATTGCTATTAAATGAAATGTCTATATTAAAAGAATGCACATTACTAAAATTATGTCATTGGAACTCCAATCATTGAAAAGAGGTTAAACAACGTTCCAATATATAAAGCACTGGTGTCATTTATAATTCCATGCAAGTTCTCAATTTGCAACTATGTAATACTAAAGAAATAATTTTAAACATTAATTAAACGGAAATACAATTTATAATAAGTTTTATTAATATTAAAATAAAAAATATAGGTTTTAATTAATATTTTATTAGGTCCAGGCACGGCCCGGTCCGCTCACACTAGGCCCAGGCCCGGCCCAATCCGATGTGTAATATGTTTTAAGCCAAGGCCCGGCCCGGGCCCGCAAAATGTAGGCCCAGGCCCGGCCCGCGCAATGTTGTAGAGGCCCAGCCCGGCCCAACGCCCGGCCCGTGCAGGGCAATAACGTGGATAGTTCAGGTAAATGATCCCCACTACAGTTCCCAGTGGTGTCATACATGCCAGGACCAATAAGGAATAAAACATCAAACTTTGTACAATTCAGAAAGCCTGAGTCAATGAAATCTGGATACGTCTGTCACGTTGGTGACCGTCATGTGTGTGACGCTGCACACCTGTAATATAGGAACCCTTATGTGATGTTATATATAAATATGTGTATGTGTTCTTGTACTGTTACTATCAAAACGGAATGATTATCTACATTGAGTTTAACAATTGATACATACATTTAAGGTAGTTGATTACCATGAAATAAAACAAATTAATCCTTACATTTTAAAGTTTTTTTTTATATCTGTTCGACTACAAAAGCTCCAAAAAGCAAACAAAAGTGGGGTTCCCGTGCATATGTTTGAAATATCTGATATAGTGACAGCAAAGTTACATGCAAGATCAGCAACATATTGTATTCTGGTCGTGATAAGTCATAACACGAAATATATTTACTGTTCAAGTATAACACTTGCAGGATTGTTGTCATTTGATACGTTAACATTAACATCCCGTGCAACATTGTGAAATAACTGATATATTAAACCGAATTTTACACACAAGGAAATAAGCCGAATTTTACACACAACAAAATAAGTCATTTCAGCAAACGTTGACCGAAATGCAACTGTATTATTCATCACTATATGCATAGACAAACTAATGAAGCGCCTGGCAAAAATCAGGATTTGCTATTTTAAAATCACACGAGTTTCTAAATTTTCTGAAACGAATTTACAGCACTGGTAATACTGGTAATACGCTAGATGTATACTATGTTTGGTTCTTATTTTTTATTTAAAAAAAACAACCGTATAATATGTGTTTATTACTGGAACAAAACACTTAGTTTGAATCAGAAGCATACATTTTGTGTTAATTTCACGCTGCAACAATGATGCGCAGACCGACGAGAAGTTAAACTGATTTCAATGTAGCTGCCTAGATTGAGTATCCTTAGGTCCAAGTAAAATAAAAGCAAACACGAATTTCTTTCAAAGAGTGCACAACAAACAATAGGTTCAGTAAATTCAAAGTGTGATACATAATCTCACATATACATCTCATATTTCTACTTAGAAATTACGTATCCTTAGTTTTAACAAGATTTAACAAGATTGCCAAGTTCCAGATGGCAAGTTGACAAGGAAGCCATTGGCTTATCGAGAGTCCAACAATGTTCTCTTCGATGCGTAGCCCGCCCTTATCAAATATCTGTCAATTATATTTTTAAACATATTCACACTACTAGCATTAACACAATCATTTTGCTGTTTGTTCCATTCATTTATCACCCTCTGTGAGAAAGAGTACTTTCTCATGTCCAACCTACACTGCTCCTTAACTAATGCTGCTTTGTGTCCTCTGGTTCTATTGCCTTTTTAAGTTTGAAGAACATATTCCTGTCAACATCCTCATAACCATTCACTATTTTAAACAATTCAATTTGGTTTCCTCTAAGTCTCCTTGTCTCTAGTGTTGTCAAACCACTTAGTAATAAGCGATTTTTGTAACTAAGGTCTCTCAATCCTGGAATCATTTTAGTTGCTCTTCGTTTTATTATTTCTAGCTTGTCTATGTCCTTTTTACGATATGGCCTCCACGCTTGAATACTATATTCCAAATGTGGTCTAACTATTGCTTTGTACAGGGGTACAATTAGCTGTTTCTCATTATACATGATAGTTCTCCTAATTAGCCTTATAATTTGATTTCCTTTCGAAGCAGCAATCCCACATTGCTGTGAAACTTTCATGTCAGCACTAAATGTTACTCTTAAATCCTGCTCTTGTGTGGTTCTACCTAGTACAGCATCCCCCATTTTATATTATTCGTCCACGTTTCCATGTCCTATTTATATACATTTACCCTTCCCAAAAAATTAATACATTTGCCATTTTTCTGACCATTTAAATAATGTTGTCTAGATCATCCTGTAAACTATGTTTATCTGTATCACTAGTAACCTTTCTGAATACTTTTGTGTCATCTGCAAGTTTGAGTACTTTGCTAGATATGTCATCTTCCAAATCATTTATATATATATATATATATATATATATATATATATATATATATATATATATATATATATATTATAAACAGCATATGGCCTAATACTGATCCATGTGGTACCCCACTCAAAACAGATTTCCAGTTTGAAATCTCACCATCTACTATTACTCTTTGTTTTCTGTGTGTAAACCACTTTTCTATCCAGTTGATTATATCATTACCTACGCCACGGGTTGTTAGTTTAAGTAAAAATTGTTGATGTGGCATTTTATCGAAAGCTTTATGAAAATCTAAGTACACCACATCGACCGGTGACCCGTCATCTACCCACTTTGTAATTTCTTCAAGAAAACATAGGAGATTAGTTAGACATGACCTTGCTTTTTGGAACCCATGTTGATATATATATTTATTAATTTATGTTTTACAAGGAATTCCACCATGTGGTCTCTAATTAATGTTTCGAGTAATTTAAATACAACAGATGTTAAACTCACTGGTCTGTAATTTTCTGGATTGTTCCTTCATCCCTTCTTAAATAGCGGCGTAATGTTTGCCTCTTTCCATTCATTCTGAAGGAAATATTCCTTCTTCTAGTGACAATTTTGCAAGTGATGTATTAATTTGCTCAACAATTTCCTTAAGCAGTTTTGTTGGTATCCCATCAATGCCAGGTGATATATTATCTTTCATCTTCTTAATTCTGTTTGCTATAATTTCAGGAGTTACAAATAATTGCCCTCAAATTTAGTAAATGGAACTGCAAGAGAGCTGACCTCTGCCATTTGAAACCCGCCTGATTACGTTTCCCCTGTTGTTTCCAGTGGTCCGACCTCATCTCGAACTTACTGTTTACTCCTTACATAAGCATAGAAACTCTTGCTGTAAATGTTTATATTGCCTGCCAGTTTTGTTTTCAAAGGTTCTTTTAGATTTACTAATTTCAGTTGTAGCTAGATTAAGTGCCTCTTTGTAATTTGCGTTATCTTCATCCTTTTTGGTACGCCTATAAACCCTCCACATAGTTTGCTTAAACACTATTTTTCTAATAGCTTCTTTTGACAAATGTTTCTTTCTAGACCGTTTTCCTTGTTTTTTTTCAAGGGAACAAATTTATCGATGATACTCTCAATTTCGTATTTTAGAATATTCCAACATTCAATAAACTATATCTAATACATTTTCTACCCTGGTTGGTTCTAGTATGTGCTGAGTAAGGAAGCTCTCCTGGATTAAAAATAGAAATTGTTGGTCCTCACCCCTTGCACTCTCTAGAGATTTCCATTATATATGTCCATGGTTAAAATCTCCCATTATGATACATTCCCCTTTACTAACTTCCTTTATAGCATTTTGTATGTTTGTGTTATCCTCTTCATTTATGTTTGGACTTCGGTAAACTAATCCAATAGTTAATTTTGAATTTCCTGAAACTATTTTGCACCAAACAGCTTCATCGTAACCTGTTTCGCTTTCTAATTTTATTTCATAAGCCTGAATAGATTCTTTAACATATAAAATAAAAAAACTCCCCCTCCCCTTCTTCCTATTCGATCTCTCCTAAACATTACGTATCATGTCAATCGTAATTCAGTATCTGTAATGTTATATCATCCTCTGCCAGTCTTGCTAGTCTGCATCCACATAAGTACGTCTAAATGCAACAGCTCGTGTGTATCTATAAGCCAGCCAGCTGTTTTAGCTCTGCTGGCTTTAACACCCTCACTGGACTCATCAAAGTCAGTCTTGAATACACACATATTTACTTCGGCGTATGTGTAATTTACTGCAGAAATATTTTACCATAACATATTGTGCGTGTGCGTGTGCGTGTGCGTGTGCCTGTGCGTGCGCCTGTGCGTGTGCGTGTGTGTTCTCAGAGTAATTTGCATCGCAAGCATCATGCAGCTCAAACGACTCAGCTTGCACGTGCAACCGGCGCATGAACGCTTCCAATATTTGTCGCTAACACACTTAAGCACAATACGTTAAATATATTTTGCTGCTACGTGGTCCATCTAATGCACCGGAATATCCCCGCCGACATGTCATCCGTTGTCATGGAGACAACACTGTTTGTCGTGCCTCTGAGCAACGCCGCCAAATGGCTGCCTGGTAGTTAGTCATTTCAACCATGTATTTTCAATTAGTATGGCTATCATGTTCGTGTCAACAGTATAGAATATTTATGCAGTCATTACACACGGTTGTGATCTAAATTAATTGCATCCTGAGAAAACACAAGACAATACAAAGAATCCGGGATGGTGTTGGAACGAACAAGTCTGTTAGAGGTGAGGGGCAAAGAATCCGGGATGGCGTTGGAACGAACACGTCTGTTAGAGGTGAGGGGCAAAGAATCCGGGATGGCGTTGGAACGAACAAGTCTGTTAGAGGTGAGGGGCAAAGAATCCGGGATGGCGTTGGAACGAACAAGTCTGTTAGAGGTGAGGGGCAAAGAATCCGGGATGGCGTTGGAACGAACAAGTCTGTTAGAGGTGAGGGGCAAAGAATCCGGGATGGCGTTGGAACGAACAAGTCTGTTAGAGGTGAGGGGCAAAGAATCCGGGATGGCGTTGGAATGAACAAGTCTGTTAGAGGTGAGGGGCAAAGAATCCGGGATGGCGTTGGAACGAACAAGTCTGTTAGAGGTGAGGTGCAAAGAATCCGGGATGGCGTTGGAACGAACAAGTCTGTTAGAGGTGAGGGGCAAAGCATTTTGAGCATTTCAAGGATTGGATGCTGCGCTATATCAGAACGTGCCTTTACTTTTATTATATGTTCTTTCATTCATCAACAATTACTAACATAAATTACATATAAAATCCGTCTTGTGCAGATGATTATCTTATTGGTGAACCTGTCTCCAGCATAGCCGACTTTCTAGCACTATGGGAAGACGTGACAGGCTTCGCAGATTGTCTAATGTGTGGCAAATTAAATTTAACATCGACACATGCCACACCACGAGAATAACCCTACATCACAATACGATAAATACCGACTTTCATCTACCCATATCTAAGCTTGATATGATGAACAAAAAGTTCTGATGACAGCCAAGCACGCAGACGCAGTAGACTATGCATACACACGCGACGGGCGCATCATATGCGGCATCAAAGGCAACAATATCACAATCCAGTCGCCTGATGATTTGTTTAAAGTTGGAATTGATCAACCAGATCTCAAAGCACTTGGACTTGGGCATTACGTTCTCGGTGTAGAATAGGACGGGGAGGAAAGAAGATCCTCTTGTGAAGACGGAGGAACTAAGAGTTTAATTACAGAGCAGAATCTGATTTGCAACCTGCTGTAACTAATATAACATGTGTTATACTTAATGTTTGTGGCTTAATGACGAAGCTGAGGTCGCTTGACTTTGATTTTTGTATTCCAGAATATGATTTAATATTTCTAACAGAAACAAAACTGGATGATCTTGATATAATTGTTATAGATGGCTTTCATTGCCATACAATGAATAGAACAACATTTAAATATAAATCCGGAGGAGTAGGATTACTGGTTAAGAACTCGCTGTCTAACACTATTGAAATCGTACATGGAGATACAAATTGTGGGCTATGGTTCACATCAAATGTTAATTCGCTTGGGTATGAAGCATTATGGGGAGTGGTTTATATTCCGCCTGATAATTCCATTGATGCATCAGCTCGCCTGTTTGATGATAGAAAATTACAATGCAAACCTAAGGAAGGACTCAAACAGCGCATTGCATTTAGTTGGTGATTTTAATGCCCGAACTGGTAACTTATGTGATTGTATTGAGTCTAACGATCGAAATATGGTGTTGAATGACTTTGATGAACATATAATGCAACAGTTAATGTAAATAAATAATTCAGATAATGTAGGCATACCACTGGATTGAAATTCAATAGATAAAAACACAAATATTTATGGACTCAGGTTAATCACATTGTGTAAAAGTCTAAATGTTCACATTGTTAATGGTAGGATTGGGGTCGATAGGGACAGAGGTGCAAATACATGCAAAAATGCAAGCACTGTTGATTATATTCTTGTTTCTCCACAATCATTTCATAATACAATATAATTTGAGGTTTTGGAATTTGATGAATTGTTATCTGATGTTTACAACCCTGCTAAAATGGGCTTTAAATATACCATGCAACACCCAATTGTTCCAACAATAAGGGAGGATGAGTTGGCTGAGAATGGTGATACTGCCCAATTTAACAAACCAAAATGGGTTTAGGATTGTGAATCAGGCTTTAAAAATAGTAGTAACATGAAGGATGTTGAAGATATGGAGAAAGATCTTGACAATTTAATTTGTAATGATATTGATGAGGCTTCAGTAAATGATATAGTAAATCGCATTAATGATATATTAAAAAGTGCTGCTAAAACGGTTGGTTGTATGAAGGATAACTATAGACCTACAATGAAGGGTAAAAGCATTGACATAAAAGCTAACGGTAAACTATAGTTTAATCAAGCATGCAAAGAAAGGAGAAAACATTATTTTCAAGTCAAGGCAGTGTACTCTAAAAATAAAACTTATATTAATAGAAATGCCAAACATAATGCAAGTGGGAACTATAAAAAGGAAATTAACAAGCAGCACAAATTGTATTTTAAGGATTTTGCAAATAAATTAAGAAATATGAAGAGTAAGAATCCAAAGGACTACTGGAAAATTATTAGTGAGTCGAAAGGTGACAAAGGTAAAGAAATCAATACAGTTAATACTAAAACTTTTTTAACACTTTAAGAAGTTAAGTTTTAGTGTGGAGGAGGATCAGAATGACTATGATTATGAACATTTTGCAAACAATAATAATAATAATATTTTATAAAATAGTATGTTTACAGCTGAGGAAGTAAGAAATGGTATACATAAGTTAAAAAGCAACAAAGCGTGTGGGTTAGACCTAATTCAAAATGAGTTCCTAAAACATTCTGAGGAATGTATGATCTCTGTATATGTTAAATTGTTGAATGTCATATTAAAATCTGGCCATATTCCTAAAGATTGGGCCATGGGTATTATTTTGCCCATTTATAAAAATAAGGGTCCTGTAACTAACCCAGACAACTACAGAGGGATCACACTGCCCAGTTGCTTTTGCAAATTATTCACCTCTGTTTTGAATAATAAATTAACTGAATGTGTTGATGAATTGGGAATAATGGGGGAGGAACAAACTGGATTTCGGCATGATTATTTCACAATGGGTCATGTATTTGTCTTGAAAAATGTAATTGATTTATTTTTAAATAAAATGAAGCGCGTATTCTGTGCCTATGTAGACTACAGAAAGGCAGAACATTGCTATTGTTGAAATTATTATTATGAAACATTTTCACTGTGACTTATATAATGAAGACAATTTATGTATTATGAATACGATTACAAAATAGTTTTCACCTTTCTTCCCATGCAATGTTGGAGTTCGACAAGGCGAATATTTATCACCACTAATGTTTGCATTATTTTTTAATGATGTTGAAACACATCTGTCAAATGCATATGGGGGATTAACCTACATTTCTAGTCTAAGGGAAAATTGTTTTGAAAAAGAGGACATTGTTGTGTATCTAAAGCATTTTGTGTTGCTGTATGCTGATTATACAATTGTATTAGCAGAGTCACCTACTCAGTTACAATCTGCACTTAACACACTATTTAAATATTGCGAAACTTGGAAACTGCACGCTAATACTGCCAAAACTAAGGTGTTAGTATTCTCAAGGAGTAAGATTAGAAAATTGCCAGAATTTAAATTTGGACCAAATACGTTTGCCATTGTAGATAAGTATAACTATCTAGGAATTAATTTTAAATATAATGGTACATTTTCCAAAGCTTATTATATTATTTGAAAAGCTACATAGGAAATTTTTAATATATACTTCGGGTAAAAAGTAGAACACATACTTCCATGGTTTATACACAACATGGGCAATTTCCACTAAATAATAAAATAAACAGTAGATTGTAGATTTTTTTTATGGGAAACTATTGACGGGAAAGGAAGCTAAACTGTCTTGTATTATGTATAAATTGTTATATCAATTATATGTTAAAACTATGTTTGAAACCCCAGGATTACTCATGTTAAATACATTTTAAATAGCATTGACCTATCTAACTTGTGGCTGAATCAAGACATAGTGAATCTTAAATGGTTTAAAGCGGTTGTCAAATTAAAACTTACTGAACAGTATCATCAGCAGTGGGGTAGTAATATTTGCAATAGCGATGGGTGTACAACCTATAGAATAATTAAACATGATTTTAAAATGGAGACATATTTGCCAGTTTTACCACCAAATCTATCTAGACCACTGTGTAAATGTCGTACTTGTAATCATCGGTTGCCGATTCAGCAAGGCAGGTATAGTAGAATCGATAGACGAGAGAGATGTTGTACACTGTGTGATTGTAATGATATTGGGGATGAGATTCATTGTTTGTTTAAATGTAGTTTTTGTCAAGAAGCTAAACTTTTTTAGA
>OY759269.1:40733238-40768238 GCA_963662155.1 Lamellibrachia columna | reverse complement strand
TTTGCTTTGTTTTATCTTTACGGAGTTCGTTCAATCCCCAATGTATGAAGTAAACCATTCGATCATCGTGTGGCTCAGGCCAATTTCGCAGTCACTGCAGCAGGATGGTGTGTTTCTGTGTGTCCAGTGCAGAGCTGAGATCTAACAGCTCAAGCAGCACTCCGTGAAGCGCATCAATTGCTTGAGTATTGCGCATTGAAACGGGTCATTGAAATGATTCGCATCAATGTGACGGCACAGTTCATTTGTGTCGTATCGTTCCAGAGTCTTCGACACGATACGTATCTGTGATACAGGACGACAGCTTGTTGGTACGTTAACGTCGAGACAACGTTTCGTAAGGGAATATATTTGGAAATATCGGTGCAAGCAGGTCGATGTTATCCTTCAGCATGTTTGTCGGCATTGGGTCTAAATCGCCCATCTTAGTGGTAGATAGACGAACTATCTATAGTATGTCTGATATGCCTTAAGCTAAAACATTGTATAGTCAGTGTTGGTTTTTCGATCATTATTAGAAGCTTAGTCAAATGTTAATATGTATGATATGCAACGGTCCTTTTGCACTTAAATTGTTCATGTAGAATGACGCTTCATTGTGCACCTAAATATGTTTCTAAGGACGATATGTCAGTAAAAACAAACTGCGTGTTGTGAATAGTGTTTAGATTACGTTTATCATTTATTGTACGCTATTCGTTGTTCGACGGTTGTAACTGAATGGATAAAACATGTTAACATAAAGGCGGGAACGCACAACGCAGCTTCATTTCTGACAGATGGTACAGATATGAACAGGATTCTTGCAGATGAATAATGGTATATAATGTATTATTCCTCATAGTGTTATAGCTTATTCTCTATTCGTTGTTTCCTAAAGGTGTTGTTATGCAACTATGATTATTTTCCTATCTGTCTTGTTTAGTCAAGCTCGGCGTGATGCTGGTCTTAATATGTTGTGTCGCAATTGAACAACAGATCGCGTGCTGTATTAACACTAGGTAGTGTGTTTGATATGTATATTCTCATGTTATGAAACTATCATATTGTCACGATTTAGTAGGTCATGTTAAAATGTGTATGTAGCAATAACACTAATTACTGTATTCACCAAATGAAAACTAGCAATGCAGTGTGTAGAATTATAATAAATTGATGTATATTACATGTACACATAACTGTATTAGAAAAGGACAAGCAGTAAAGTAAATGGTGTTTAATTTTTTAGCAGGGCGTGTTATTTGGTTGCTACAAAAATAAAGGCTGAAAAAAATTACATCAGTATATACATGATGAAATAGGTAAGCTCGAAAACATATAAGACTTTATGGAGATAGTTGTAACCTCTACCGAATGTAACTGAACATACACTGCGTTTTGATGATACTTTGTTATTTGTTTAATAAACTGTTTGTCCAAACTCTGTGTGTTTTTATGTAACAATTTGAATTGAACTATCTTTGCTGAAAACGAGGATATATATGTTGATACAAACAACCAAGTGATTACTGGTGGAACATCAGCGACGATGTCGTTCATGTATTGATTGTGGATATCCGCGTGTATCAGAACTGATATATGGCGTAACCTGTCGCACGTTAAGCATATGACTCAAAGCATCAGCAATGTATTAACAAAGTAACTGATTCATGCATGTGTGCAACTGGTTTCAAGATAACAACAAAACGTCAATGGGTTCATGGTCTGGGGTTTGCTCTCGTTCCGTTGTATTGCATCATAAGTAATAATAACTTAACTTTTATATAGCGCATATTCCTGTAGATAGGTCAACGCGTTTTACAATAACACATAAAAAATGAGCACAATTATGCTGCTATTCCAGATATAAAAACGTATATAATATTGTAAATTATTAAATAAATAATAATTTAAAACTAGTTAATATATATATATATATATATATATATATATATATATATATATTATTATATGTTATTATATTATTTTTATTTGCGTCATCAAGTGTACTGTATTTCAATATATATATTATATATATATATATATATATATATATATATATATATATATATATATATATATATATATATATGTGTGTGTGTGTGCATATATATATATATATATGAGTGTGTGTGCATATATATATATATATATATATATATATATATATATATATATATATATATATATATGTATATATATATATAATCAACAAAGCGGCTCAGTGAAACCATATTGCTAACTAGTGGGAGAAATCTAGATAACAGGATATTAACGTAAGTCGAAATATATTAATATTGACTGTTTGTGAAGATAATTATATAAATGCTCTCGCCAAACTTTAGGCAGGTAGAACAACTAGATCGTAAACAATAGCTTCAGTAAATAAGAGTAGATTTGATATGCCATGTGTTGCCAATATATGCCAATACAACGGACCGAATGCAACCCCCAGACCACGAAGCCTCTCTGCAACAGAGGATTTGGTCCAGTGCCACCAATGCAAAGGGGTATCTAGAGTAGCTCTAAATTCAAAGGACACGAAACGTTCACTTGTGATCTGTGATAATAATTTAATATGTTGAGATACATAACTTACAAACATTTGATAGCAGATTAAGACTTGCTGTTTTCAATTGTTAATTTATGTCGTAATATAATTTTTATCGCGCAATGAGTGGTGGTAAGATGCCGAATGTTATTTAATTGTAACATAAATCAACGTTTCTTAAATTAATGTATTGTTATTATATTGAAAGCAGTTTCGTGTGTGCTTGGACATGTTACTTTGTTAGTATATTGCTTCTGTTAAGAACCACATGCTTAACGTGCCATAAGTTCGTCCTTATCCACACACAATACTACAACGACATCGTCGCCGATGTTCCAACAGTAATTACCTGGTTGTTTGTATCAACAGAAACGTTTACATATTTTGTTGCATGAAGGGTGTTCTCAGGAAGATTATATATACAGACGACTTGGCCATAATAGCAGAAAGCAAACAAGAACTACAGGAAGTGATGAAAGAATGGAAGGGGGTATTCGAGAATGCTTGGAGAATGATAGACAATACTTTACGTGACTCTCACCCATGTACAGCAGGGCTCAAGGAGGAAGAGAGCACACACATACACACACGCACGCTCGCACACGCACACCCACACACACACACACACACACACACACACACACACACACACACACACACACACACACACACACACACACATATACACACACATATATATATATATATATATATATCTAGTCTAATATAAGTCTAAAGGCAGCATACGTCGACCAGTGGCTGCAAGTGCATACCGGACCGCTTTAAGAGGACCGGGCATATATTTTATTTAGTAGATTTTCCAACGATGTGAAGTTGGAACATTATTTGTAAAACTAATTTAAAACATATATTAAAGGTTCATTGGAATATTTCAAAGAATGACATATATACAAAAAATGCGGTCTGCTTAAAAACTTTATGCACAGATGCCGACTTACGCAGACCGGAGCGAGACCGGAAGTTGTATATATTTTGTTAGCCTTTTTTGTGATAGTGTCACATAAACACTTGCGAAATGTAAACGAAGGCCGACACCAGTAAAGTTCTGTTTGAACACGGGATGTATCAATACGAAAAAAAAAACTATATTTAATATACAGTATAGTACAAGAGTAATATTAGGGCCGTCGACGGCATCGCGGACAGAGCAGTATTTTATGCGAGGACGAGTTATTGGAAGAGGACAACATAAATAATAATTAATCTGTCTGTGGTTATTATCAATTCGCTAGCCCATGGCATAGGAATTGCCGGAGTGTTTATACTATGAACATTTAGTATATTATGCATTATATGAATATAATTATAGTGAACAGTATATTATATTGTTGTTATTAATTATTTAATATGCAATTTGTGATTGACGGAAATACGCGGGACGGTCACTCAGTCTCGGACACTTCCTAGCCTGGCCGTGGCTGTGTGGATTGATTCTTCGAAACAAATTCGGTTGGCTGCGATCACATCGGATGGTATATGAACATTAATCCTACCCTAAATTATTAATGAATAGTTTTCACAATTCGTAAAATGTTGCCTTGTAATACAAGTCTGCTGAGCGATAGTTACATGACATGTTTACGTACCTATACTAGTATACTATAGCAATAATCCGCAGTATACCTGAAAAATTGAGTTTCGAAGTCCAGGAGATTTCAGGCCCATCAAAAGCCTCCAACTGCATCCCCCTTGAAGCTCACGAAAAACCTCTAGCTGCACCCCATTGTGACCTCCAAATGCACACCCTTGACGGTCACCAAAAACTTCCAACTGCACCCTCTTGGTCTTGGAACATCCAACTGTTCCTCTCATTGAGGCTCACCAGAAACTTTAAACTGCACACAAAAACCTACAATCCGGGATTTTCTTCTTTTCTGGGAGTTTAACAACACATCTGGGAGGGTTTGTCAAGTATACCAGTGATAATTTTTTTATTTCGTTTACATAATTTTTTTTATAATTCATACAATTAAGTAGTGGTAATAAATATCAAAACTGGCTAGTAAGCGTGTTAGCTTGTGCAAAATTATGTGTATAAACACCATGCCTAGCCTATGAATCCATGTTACTGAATTTGTAAACCACCATGGCATTGTCATTTGCATTTTACTGTTATGTTTTAACAAATGAATACCCACAATTATTTTAATGGTGCTACTGTTGTTTTAATAAATCATCCTGGTAAAAATGCTAGTTTGTTCTTTCTTTGAAAATCTTTTTATTCCAAATACATGGTATGCATGAATACTACAGGTCTACACAATCCAATTTCAGTTGTCTTGAGGTGGTCAGGAGGGGGTGTGGCTGGGGTAACAACATCCCATCTCCCTCGTATTTTGAGGGCCAACCTCTCACAAATTATTAGGACACCAACAGCATTTAAAAACAAACAGAGCACCATTTAATCCATGTTTTAGTACCACCAATTACAGTAGTAGGGAATTTATGAAGTAATATATTGAAGAGCCATATTATTTTTAATCACTTCAATCAGTCATCAATTCAATCAGTTTTATTTCATACAAAACAGTACAGGAATATACATCATGTCAACATAACAATACAACATGTAACAATACTACACTGTACTAGATTACAAGAGTGTATAAACTGCAAGTACCCATTTCATGCAAAGTACAGAGGAGTTGTACTCATACCTATTTCCAGTACTTTGAACAAAGTTGTTTGTGGATGCAGATATCCTGCATAAAAAAAACAGCTTGCACTAATACTTTTTTATAATCTGAATATTACAACAATCAATGCTTGGATAGCAAGCATAAGACTAGCACTACATTTCATCTAGGTAGGCTGTGCAAAATGCTAAATGCAATGTAATAAGAAATGATAAAAAGCTGCACAACTGGCTTTTCTATAATTAGCCCATAATGAACAAAAATACACTATGGAATTTACTGCAATATATTTAAGTTGCAAAGAGCTTGTTCTTCACATTCGTTGTACAGAAGTAGAATTGCCTGAGTAGAAACAATATTACATTTCCACTAAAGACTTCTTTGTATTTGATATAATTTTCATCACAAATTATGTCCAAGATTTTCATAATTGCATTCAATACTACATCACCAAGCTTAATATCAATCATAGAACATTATCCGAGACCTTACTCTACTAAAGAGTATATCATTGTCAGTGTCACATCCTTGAGTATAAGAAACATATAACAATCTTTGCATCCCCTTAGTTTATGGAACAAGCATTGCAATGTCATCAGCATGAGATGACTAACAAAATCCACTCAGGGCAGCTCAGCATCTGCTTTTCTTTCGAAATTACACATATCATAACAAGATGATATTCTATGCAAATTTATAATAGAATGTTTAGTAAATACAATATGTTTATTATGAACTTAACATAAATAGATTTGATATTTGTTAAAATTCTGTGAAATTGTCACTTGATTGTCACTTGTCGGTAGGTATGTTTCCAGTTATCTGCTGCCTTGCCCATATAAGATCATGTACATGAAAGCTTGCTCTCTCACAGCAAGTGTACCCACAATCGTATTCAATGCGTTGAAGCTGGGATCTCTACATGCTACATACACACTGTGAGAACGGTCTTCAAACAAGAGTTGAAGACAATGTGTTTCCTCATCCCAAAGTTCATCTGCTGCAGCGACACTGTAATATAAAATGAAAAATATATCATCTACTTAAAAAAATTATTACTGTGTTCACATATGTTTTATTTTACAAATGAAAACATTCAAATATAAAATATGCATAGATAATTTGCTATTTGAACCCAGTGACTGGCTAAGAACTAAGGTTTTAAAGATGAGTCATGCTAATTAATACAATGTTGTATTCATGACACTTGAGAAAACCACATTACTGCCACCTTACAATAACCTTCTAGAAAATACCTCAAAAGCTGAGGTAATTCCACAAAATGGGCATAACTGCACATTGTTGAGATAATATCATAATTAGATGATGCAACTAAAACATACAAACACTACTTTAAAAAATTTAACTAGAGGACAACAAATTGTCAGTGCAAGTGTTGTTTTTAATTTGAGGCTGTGTGTAGTGTGTGTATATCAGACAAGGAACAATTAACTAAAACAAATTTAGTTACATTACCATGAATTAAGATATTTCCCAATAAAAATATATTAACCTCACACCAATTCATGAACTTTAAACTTCAATTTAATTAAAGTTACAGTTACATTTATGTTGGTAAAATTGCTGATTAGATGCAAGTGGACTGTTATTTTTTATTTTATCAGTCTATGTACTTGAGTTGATGGAAGGCACCATTCAAAACACTACTTGTCGTTGTTTACACATTTAATAACATCAATTGCTATAAAAGTAACTAACACTATTCATGCTAATTTTGCCCAATTCTGGCTAATTAGGGGTTTCTCAATTTGTCTTCTGATCAATTAAGACCTACATTCTCTTTGCCTACTCATGGATTTATCCACTTGGCCTACTCGTTACTGGCACGTCAAAGGAATTGTTTCCTTTTTGTGAGCACAATGTTCACTATTTTTACCAGATATTCCCCAAATACCCAATTGAACAAATCTAAAATTTTAGCTTCCTACTTCCTAGTAGTTTCTGAGATTAATAATTTTGTGACCTTCTAGTACAGCAGTTCTTAACCCCAAAGTTGAGGGAAAGGTGACCGGTTGATGGGTGAGAGAGAGAATGATAACAGTCTGCCAGGTGACAAGACTGCAGGACAGAATGTGATGGAAGGGATCCAATGGAAGAGCTACCAGTTCCAGATGCTAAATTTCAGGAGGGTAAATCTGACTATTTAGGGCCGTTAATCGAAACTCCAGAAATGGTAGTTAAGAAAATAAAGGAAATGAAGGATAATAAATCACCGGGAGTGGATGGAATTCCTCCAAAACTACTAATGGAAACAGTAGGTCAAATCAGTATACCACTTGCAAGAGTGTTTAACTTGTCATTAAAAGAGGGAGTTGTTCCATTTGAATGTAAAGAAGCAAACATCATACGATTATTAAAAAAAAAATTAAGAAATAAGTCAGATAATTACAGGCCAGTGAGTTTAAAGTAAGTAATTTGTAAATTATTAGAAAGTTAATTAAAGACCATATGGTGGAATTCCTTGTTAGGCATAAATTATTAAATTCATCTCAACATGGATTCCTAAAAGCGAGATCATGTTTAACAAATATGTTTTTTTTTTTGAAGAAATCACCAAGTGGATATACGAGGGATAGCCATTAGATATTATCTACTTAGATTTCCAGAAAGCTTTTGATAAAGTACCAGGGATGGCATAATTGACTGGATAGAACAATGGCTGACTGACAGAAGACAGCATGTTGTAGTAGATGGAGAAGTTTCTGGAAATAAGTTTTAAGTGGGGTACCACAAGGATCAGGATTAGGACCTTTATTATTCTTTATTATATCAATGACTTAGATGACAATATAACAAGTAATGTACTGAAATTTGGGGATGACACAAAAGTGTTTAGAAAGGTTAACACTGATGGTGTTAAACAACATTTACTAAATGATCCAGACAGAATAGTGAAATGGTTTGAGAAATGGCAGATGTTCAGTTTTTGGAAATGCAAATACAGGACATGGGAACTTGGGTGTAAAGTATAAAATGGGAGATACTGTTATGGGTACTACTACTAGAAAATAAAAGGACTTATTAGTTACAATAAGCACTTATATTAAAGTTTCAGAGCAGTGTGTATTGCAGCTTCAAAGGGTAATAAAATTCTTGGGTTGATTAGGAGAAACATAACATACAAAAAAAGGTAATTTTACCTATGTATAAAGCAGTAGTTAGACCTCATTTAGAATACTGTATACAAGCATGGAGATCATATCGTAAGAAGGATATAGATACGCTTGAACACATACAGAGGAGAGCAACTAAAATTATTCCAGGACTGAGAGACCTTAGCTATGAAGAACGCTTGAAAGAATGTGGTTTACAACTCTAGAGACAAGGAGGTTAAGAGGAGATCAGATTGAAGTTATTAAGATATTGAATGGGTATGAAATAATGATAGAAATATGTTTTTCTCACTCAAGAAAAATAGCAGAACTAAAGGACATGAGGTCAAATTAGTAAAGGATCAGTGTAGATTGGATATCAGGAAGTACTCTTTCATACAAAGGACAATAAATTAATGGAACAAATTGTCTACGGATTGTAGAACTGCTAACAGCATGAATATGTTTAAAAATCAGGATTGACACATATCTCAGGAGGGCGGGTTACATATTTTTGGACTCTCGATAAGCCAATGGCTTCCTTGTCCACTTGCCATCTGGACCTTTGGCTTGGATGGCTAATATTATTAAATCTTGTTAAATCATAGATAGAATATCAACGTATGGGTACATTGACTTTATTTATAATTAAATCAGATAGATGTGCATCCAGAGCGTGGAATATTTGTAAAATCACAGTTGCTGTTTTCCAAGGTACCCTCTATAAGGGCTACAAATGAACACTTATGTACATGGTAACTCCAGAACATTTCATGATTCATCAGTGTGTATAAATATATAATTTGAATTTTGGATGGTAAATACTGTAGTTATAATTTATCAAAAGTGAAACACCACTTGCGAGGCTGATTTTTTTATTTATACACAATTCATCAAATATGTTGGAACATGAATTACTCCCTTTTATAGCTCAGGATGTGTAGTTTCTTGTACAGAAATGTTGTTTTCACCAGAAAATTTCTTTAAAACAAAAATATGTTTCACAGATGGTATCTCGCGAAATGGCAAATGTGATTTTACAAACTTTCCCAGACTTCAGATGCAAAACCATCTGACACGTTAAAATGAAGGCATATGGGGTATTCTGTCTATATGAGAGTAAACATTCACATTTTCAAGGCTCTAGCCCTACTTAATTATCGCACCTCAAACTTTCCTAAAATTACATTAATGGATATCTAAGGTCTTAAAATATTGTTTTCTCAGAAGCTACTAAGAATTGGAAGCTAACATGTGACATTTGGTGAATATCTTGCATAAATATTGAAGAGATATGAAGACAAAGAATCTGGACTATCCAGTGATTTGATGTAAAAATCCATTGTTGACAAAAAAGGTCATCATAAAGATGACAGTTAGGACACATAGCCTACATTAATAGCATTGAGACCTCACCAGTTTGAAGAATCATGAATTATATCAACAATGTGCACGTGAATGGTTTGTGGGTGTTAAAATCGTGCCCCATTGAAAAATAAAGTTCACCATCACAGACTTCCAAATGGATCATTAAATTTTTCACACATAAACTACAAATCACTACTTTCAAAGTGAGACCAGTATAATTTAATATGCCTACATCTCCGAAACTACTAGGAACAGAAAGCTAACATTCGATTTTTTTTATTTTGGTATTTGGGGAATATCTGATAAAAATCCTGAAGAGATCTGAACTTCTGAAAATATAATGTGTGGACCATCCAGTGATTTGATGTGGAATGACGTATTATTGGATATTACAGTTCACCATGCATGAAGAAATGTTCTATTAGAGATAGAAGTTAGTACACATAGCCAATATATCAATAGTACTGAAATTACAGTAGTTTGAAGAATCAGGAATCATATTAACATTGTGGTGTAGCACTTGGTTATGTGCTCGTGAATACCTCGTGAGTGCTAAAATCATGTATCACTGAAGAATTAAGTTCACCAGAAATTCTGAATGGATCATAAAATTTGGCACACAAATTACATAATATTTTCCTTAAAATAAGACTGGTCATGATTTTTTAAATGTAGCCACACTGGGTTTTGCTCCATTGAAAATGTCCCCTAAATAATTTTTTTCTGAATTCACAAGGGTGTTGCTCCATAATTAAAACTTACCAACAAATCAATGATGCACTCAATTTCACGTTTTAAAATATTTCAGCATTCTATTGCTGTCTTATTATTCAGTGTGTTATTCCAGTCTATCTTTGCTAAATAATTCCTCATATCTTTATCTACCTTTGTTGAAGTTTCTCCTGTACTGCTTTTTATTGTTCGTTTCTTATTTTACTTTGATGTAACATGTCCTTATATTTATCTTAACATTTTCAATTAATTCATTTACTAAGGACAAAGCTATATATCTAATACACTTTCTCCCTTGTTTGGTTCTAGTACATGCTGAGAAAGGAAACTATGTTGTATTAAAAATAGGAATGTTTGATCCCCACCTATGTATTTTACAGATTTCTATTGTATAAGCTGTGGTTAACCTTGATTAAACATACTTCAAACCAATTGATGTGATCGATCATTTTAAGAGTGGCCTGTTTATTGCATGTTGAGGGTTTCCACTGATTCAGGTGTTAAATATGAATCATCACCTGTGTTTGATTAACTGATGAGGTTTCCATGTCATCATCCTCTTGTGATCCATCTGGTATTTCAATGTCATCACACTTCTGTGAAAAAATATTTTTGAATATGCAATAATGTCATAAAGAATGTCATTTCAGTAATGCAAACATGTAAAAGGATATTCTGTAGGATTGACATTATTTATTTTAAATGACAATATATTTGATATACATAAATCATTTTGTTTTTGGTTGAAATTACTTGAAATTAATATATTTCAATGGTTTGTATATTTTCTTTAATTACCTCTTAATAGTGTATCTTATCACAAACATATCAGGACTCATTTGCTGCATAGCTTTGCTAGCAGTTGTTTTGCCTTAAACAAGAGAAGATCTAGGAAACTATTGCACTATACTACCGGTATACACTATCGAGTATTCAGTGCCAGTGGTTGATGGATAAAGAACTTAACGTACGACAATGTGCACAATTCTTATTCTCAAAAAAGGACAAATGTTAGAAATTGCACTATACTATACACTACCAAGTTTTTCATGCCAGTGGTTGATGGATAAAGAATGTAATGTATGACAATGTGCACAATTCTCATTATCAACTAGTACAAATGTTAGAAATTGTCAAACGTGTAGTGATATATTCAATTGGAAGCGTTATACTACCTCGCCAATATTAACATATTTACAAGGTGTCCATAATAATAATTACTGATTCACATTTCACTGATTGCTAAAAAGACCCCAAGTAGCATGATTTATGATAGACAACAGAAATGGATTAAACTAAATAAAAAAAATTATTCATAGCTTTGAGTTTTATATTCTTAGATAACGATGTTGCAATTAATATCATACCAAGTTATACTCGGTGTATATTTGAGATGAGTATCATTATACAGACCATCTTTTTGGTAAAGTAAAGGATCATATCTGCCACAGTATCTATGTGTCATATTTGTTACACTAGTTAATAACATGACAGATACCTTTACATTTTGTTGGTTTTTCTGATGGCTTGCAGCAACTGAAAAATAACTAATGTGAATTAAAACAACAAATTTATTTTTATTATTAAATGAGTTTCCAGGTCTACAACAAACGTAGAGCTGTAAAGATATGATACATATCAGAATACTTGCTAAAACGGCATTGGTTGTAATGGCTGTTATAATTAAGAGTTATTATGTGTAGTATGTTTGCTAAAAAGCATTTACAATAAGTTGAGTGTGCACACCCAATAAAAATGTGTATAGGTGATAAGGCGGCAACAAATTATCAACCATCAACAATACACAATGTGATTAAATTGACAAAATAAGTCTTCAGCATGTGTAAAACAAGATATGCATCCATAAGGTTGCTTCTATTAATGTAGTTTGATTACCATATAATATACATGTAAATAAATATATATTTTGTTATATAATTTAGCTGTAACTCATGTTGCATGATATTCAAAGTGAACACTATTTTGGACAATGCATTTTATTTTAACCATATCTTCTGATTGAAACACACATTTCAGTAAATTCAGTGTATTTTTAAATATGGTTACTAAAATTGTATATTTTGTCATATCATATATAAAATCATATATAACATAATTTATGTGATTTTTAATTACACAGTAAGAAATCAATTACAGTTACGTCATCATGTCAGAAACTGAGTCGACTACATGTTGTAGATACTTGAAATAGATCAATTATAATAATCATAATGGCATTATCTCAGAACCAGAATAAACTACATGTTGTAGTTACAATTCAGAACCTGAATCAACTACATGTTGTAGTTACATGACAGAAAGTAATTTCAATTACCCTAACCCTAAACAAATGTTAATCCACTGAATATGAACAAAGTATTAGCAAAGTTGATTTTGAGTTAAATACTTACGAATACACATCCGACGGGCAACGACGCATTTCGCAGACACCACCCAATGCTGGAAGTTGTTTCGCGATGTCGATTTACGACAAATAACATTTGTCAAAGTAATCGAACTACACATCATTAATTAAACACACATCATACAAATTACTTGAACGTATGTTTTGAGCAAACGTCAGTACGCGCATCACTTTCAACTTTATATACTGAGTATTTAGGGAATTTTTGCGACACGAACGCCAAGTCGAAGCCGAAGACGCGAAGTCGGAGGCCAAGAACAAACACAAAAACGCATATTTCTTAATTTACACATAATTATAAAACATTGTACATTGATACGAAGCATATTACACAATAAACACGAAACTGTGACCCCTCGTTCAATATATAGCAGGAATATTAAGTTATAAGCATTTTTACCCGGTCTGCCGTACGCGACAAATTTGGCACTTCAAAAATATACAAGGCTCTGGAAAAAACATGCTCAAAATCACAGAAAATGTTATTTGTTTTGGAAATAATTACACATGCTATTTTCGGCTAAACTGTGTCCAACAAATCAAACTGTGTCCACTATCAATGATAATGATAAACTCAAACGTATTAGTTGTGAAATAACACATCAAAACTTTAAGCAGACCGGCTTTGGTCTGCTTAAAACAGCGGTCTGCCTAACGCGGCAAATATTGGATAAATGGTCGGCGTATGCTGCTGTTAGAGTTATATATATATATATGTATATATACACACACACACACACACACACACACACACACACACACACACACACACACACACACACACACACACACACACACACACACACACACACACACACACACACGCACATATATCTTTAAGCCACTGCATTAAAATTTTGCATATGTGATCCGTCAAACTACATGGTTTGAGCATACTCTGTAAACTGATGCTCAAATGGAATGATACCCACGACACACTTACAAATATGACTTTCATTTATATAATTCGTATATCAGTCATATGGAAGTTTCTTTATTTTGGCTGACTGTTGAGATTAACACCAACTTGTTTATATTAACGAACAATATGTCAAAATTACTTTTGTTTAGATTTACCTTAATTCCTCCATTGTCATGACGTGCTTCCCAAACAATTATTCTACATTACATTAATTCCCATCAAACACAGATTTTAATACATATTTTAAGGTCATTGTTGAATGTTTGTTGAATGTCCAAATCTTGTATGAACATACTGTACGCATAGTTATATAGACTTAGAAGGAAAATACACTAAACCTCATGTATACGTGGCATTCCACATGAACACGTTCCTCTCGCAAACAAACCACACCACAATAATGAACTGCTGTTAAATATTCTGTGTTGATCCGGACGGGCAGTGACCAGCGACGTGTTGTAGACATGCACTGTGTATAGCATTGCACTAACCTACACGCCTACATAAATATACATGAGCTAACACTATTATAAATACTGGATTTGTGTGTGCACAATTTACATTGATGCCCTGTTGAGGCTAGATGGTAGAGTCTTCAGCTTCTTTTTCTTCTGTATTGCCCTCTTCGGCAGCGACACAAGGAAGTGTTAAAATGACGAGGCGTTTTATCTCAACAATGTTCATCTACGTGTAACCCGCCTTCCTGAGAAATGTGTCCGTAGACAATTTGTTCCGTTCATTTATAGTCCTCTATGAGAATGTGTACTTCCTGATATCCAATCTACACTGGTCCTTTATTAATGTCCTCTAGTTCTACTATCTGTCTTGAGTGAAAAAAATATATATTCCTACCAATATTTTCACACCCATTCAATATCTCAAAAACTTCAATCTGATCTCCTCTTAACCTCCTTGTCTCTAGAGATGTTAAACCGCATTCTTTCAGGCGTTCTTAATAACTAAGGTCTCTCAGTTCTGGAATACTTTTAGTTGCTCTCCTTTGTATGCGTTCAAGCGTATCTATACCCTTCTTACGATATGATTAATGATGTTGTTCAAGTTGTACTAAATATGTTTTATTTTATGCAGAATCAGCTGTGTTATTATTGAACACCATATGTACACTTGTCAGATGCATAAACTTCTACATAGGGTCGCTACGACTTACATATAAGGTTACAGAACACGGAAATCTCTAAAACTCTGTCAGTTTTATTCCATATTCACTTACCAATACGAGTGGTGGCAGCACCTTACAAGTCTATGGCCGAGCAGCATTGCGACCAGGCGGCTAACTCATAATCACATCTCCTTTTAGTGTGGTATACACAATTAGGTACAATGCGATGTATGCAATATAATGGCTGCGTGATGTCGTAGTTGGTTAAGGTGACCATTTTTGCATTAAAGATAATATTATATAATGTGATTTGTAATCTAATTTCTAGTTAGATATGTAATCGACTTGGAAGTCCTAAAAAATGTAGGTCTAGCCAAACCAAATAAATGCTCCACATGATTTGAAGCCGATATATAAGCTGTGGAAATTGGCATATTATGATTTGGCAGCTACTTTTATTGTCAAGGTTGCTGCCAAAATATATTGACAACTAATGCCACAGGAGTAGACCTATATGATCTACATGAAAAGAAGAATGCTTTTTATTTTGAAACGGCAGCAGGTGGTTTCGAATCCCGGTCCCATTGACCGATGCCCCCACACAACCACCGCGTCTCGTAGATCCATATACACGTTCTCGCCTAGTTACCTCTACAGTTGTTAGATAGCTGCAGCCTAGCACTATAACTAATTATAACAGTGTTTCACTTGGACCCAGTCAACGTACGTGAGCATTTGTCTGTTATAGGCCTGGCATACGCTTCATTGCGCCTATTCAAACAATTTACACAACATACTGCTACATACTCAAGGCAAACAGGTTTTGACGAGAGTAGTAGTGTTGACAGAAGAAATCGCGACGCGTTAGTTGGGTTTGGATTACTGTTTGTTTCGACACTGGTTAGTGTTGCTTCGTCAAAAGCGTAGTATGTTAATAATGTTCGCAGAATTGATTACTCGTTTGCACATGTTACACGTGTAACTTGTTTAACTGGGATAGCCCATGTAATGTGTAGTTACCTTGGCGTTAAACAGGTGTCCGGTATTGTGCACATAAAACACTGTTTTACCTAAGCGTCAGCCATGTGTGCCATAATAGCTTACTATGGGAGACCGGGGCTAGTTGTTACAGTTTTCAGTTGAACTCGCTTTTTATGAAACATATGTTAGATACATCAGATTTATTGTTTATGTTAATAAAATATACCATGCCATACGCATACGCGTACTTACATGCACATTTCAATGTATCATGCAATATTTAGTAATTGCTCAAATAGGGCTGTGCTTTAACAATTTAGCAATATTTAACAAGATTGCCATCCAATGCAAAACGCCCAGATGCCAAGTGGATAAGCAAACCATTGGCATATCGAGAGTCAATAAAAGGCCTGCAATATATATTAATTTTGTTTGACGATGCTACCATTTACAGTAGACCTACTGCTTATAAACCATTACGCTAGGTTTCACACGTTGTGGTTAAATAAATGTTTTGCCAGCCATTGTCAGCTCTAAACTCGCTGTCTGAGCCAAAGGTAAGAGCTGCCCGAGCGTTGTTACAGTCGTAACAACTTCCAGCACTACAAATGTAACAACTTGCCCCAAACAATTTTTTTTGCAGTTGAACATACGTGGACGATAACAAATCCCGAATTTCAGTTTCATTCATGAAACCTAAAAAGTGGCTGCGTGAGATTCTACTATGTGGGCATATAACAACAATTGGTGGTTAAAAAGTATTTTTTTTCCACACCTCGTTAATTTAATATTTTTGACTCCCGATTTTTGGACAGTGGATCCAACCAATTGCTTCCAACCAATTACGGTCAATGGTATCTCCATATGTGTGCTGTGTTTTTAGCGACTCTGTAACAACTTGCCCCTGTATACAACTGGCCCTGGTCTACCCTACTATACACAACATCGAAGTGCCTTAGCAGCATACATATGTGCCGTAATGGTTAACTTGTACACAACACATTGTTTGCCTAAGCGTCAGATAGGAATGCTTTAGTGGTAGAATAGTGTACCAAACACTGTCTTGTCAACGCGTCAAACAAGTGTGCCGCAATGGATCACTAGTACTGTGAGACATAGCATGCTACCTTGCTGCATGCATGCATGATCACGTCATAGCACTGATCCAACATACTGAAGGACACGTATGCAACGTATTTGACGTTCGTGTGCCGCTTCGTTGTAAATGTTAATGTGGGTGTCCAGAACATTATAAGAAAGGTCCCAGAATAAACCCAGTACTGGTGTTTCGTAACCAGATATTGACTATGAAAATTATACATTGTGAACTTGTCAACAAAACCACACTGCATTTGGAAACGTGTACCGTCTGACGGTGTATAGTCATAGTCTTATTGTTGCATGCAATTATTACTTATATGAATGTGGACTGGGTGTTCACTTCATGTTCAAGCGGTAAGGACATGCATATTTATGTATCAGCCTACGACGCATTGTGCATTATGAGTGGTACTGGGTCACACACAAGGAGTAAGTTCATGTAAGTTACAAGTGACTGTATTTAAGTATATATGATTAGCCTTAATAATTTATTTTTTCTTCATATCAAATATCGACGTGAATAAAACGTATTACTGGTTGCGTTACGACTACAGCTCCCACAACCACAGCCGTAGACGAGATTATCATGAACGGTAAATGTGCTTGCAATAAACACGTTTTGAATCTATACTATGCAATAATTCGTGGCTGCGTCTGTATGTCTGTCTTTCTGTTTCTCTATTTCTTCCCTCGTGTCTCCATCGGTTTCTTGTGCTTGGGCTGACATGGATGTTAACGTGGTAGCGCCTAACAGGCAGCAAGTCAAAATTTAACTCTATGTGTCTAATCATGTTTTCAAAGGATTATACGACGAGCTACTGATTCATACCATCACTACACTCGCATGAAGGGTCAGTGATTGCTGCGACGTGTTTTTTATATATCTACAAAGTGTATGTTATCTATAATTTAAGAAGTTTTATATATAGCCTTTGGACAGACGTCAGCCATCCGTGACGCCTACAAATTGTGTGGACCAGAAGTCTTCGTAGGCCTAACAAGCAAGTGACCTAATTCGGTTGATTGCAATCACCAAGGCACTTTGTTTCGCGATGCGTCTACTGAATATCATTCGGACTTTGAGCCCAGCCTCTACGGGTGTCACTCCGCGATTACCGGATACAGTACATGCATTGATCAGACGCTTGGGACTATCCGTAACGCGCCCAACTTCACGTGGCAAACGAGGCGGCCTTCGCAAACAACGTGTGATTCAAACACGCATTACACACCGCTTCGATGTTGTTCCACGGGCTGTAAAAGCTGCCCGTGCAAATGTATCCCAGCTGATTAATCTGCGTGTCATTAAACACCGTGAACGTGACATTCCACTGACAATATGTTGTCTAAACGCTCGTTCAGTCAAGAACAAAGCTCTGTCGGTAGCAGATTTTGTTATTTCCCGGGACATCGATGTGCTAGCCTTAACTGAGATATGGCTAGGAACCGACACTGACAATCAGGTTTTAAACGAACTCGTGCCATCTGGTTACACGATACAACACATCTCTCGACCCAGTGAGAAGCGCGGTGGAAGTGTGGCCGTACTCTATAAATGCGGATTGATCATTAAGACCTTGGATTCTACACAGAACGGCATGTTCACACATTTCGAACGTATGGATTGTACAGTCATTTCCAATGATGTGAATATGAGATTATGCATTGTGTACCGTCCGCCTCCCTCTAAGCGAAACGGTTTTAAGAACAGTGTGTTTTTCGACGAGTGGAGTTTGTACTTGGACCACCTTGCTGTTATAAATAACGATGTAATCATAACAGTTGACCTCAACTTCCACACGATTTTCACCAATCGGCGTACCGAAATAATTATTCAACCGAGACAGCTCTTGTGAAAGTCCAAAACGACATCGCAGAAGCCCTTGATCAACAACGTGTAGTTGTCTTGGTTATGCTTGATCTGTCCAGTGCGTTTGATGTTATCGACCATGGCATTATGCTAGCGCGTCTTCAACACTCATTTGGTGTGACTGCAGAAGCCCTGGATTGGATGCGATCCTACATTAGCGGCAGACCGCAATGTGTCTCTGTCGGCCCCGCAACTTCGTCCAACGCAAATCTATGCTGCGGCGTGCCACAAGGATCCGTGTTGGGACCGAAACTGTTCTGCATATACACTAAACCAGTTGGTGATATAGTGAAGAAACATAATCTTCGCTACCACTGTTATGCAGATGACACACAAATATACTTGTCCATCAAGCCTGATGAGAACTGGGCCAGTGAAAGGTCAGCCATTGAAGCCTGTGTGGCTGATGTTGGCGGTTGGATGAATAGAAACATGCTGAAGCTGAACCAATAAAAACGCGAACTCATTGTGTTTTCGTCCAAACACCGAATTCGTCGGGTGAACGACTTGTCCCTCGCGATCGGAGGCAGACTATTACATGCTGTGCAATCCGTGAGAAATCTTGGAGTTATTATGGACAGCGGCTTGACAATGGAGAAACAGGTTTAACAAGATTTAACAAGATTTGCCATCCAAGCCAAAGGCCCAGATGGCAAGTGGACAAGGAAGCCATTGGCTTATCGAGAGTCCAACAATGTTCATCTACTTATAGCCTGCCCTCCTGAGATATGTGTCAACCTTGAATGCGATCTCCAAATCCTGTTTCTACCACATCCGAAATATTGGCAAAATCAGGCAATACATCACAAATGACGCCTGTAAGATTCAAGTCCAGGCACTGGTAACATCTCGCCTGGACTATGGAAACGCGCTACTGCAAGGTTTGCCTCAGGTGCTAATTGAACGATTGCAGCGTATACAGAACTGCGCTGCTCGCCTAATCACCAGGTCACGCAAGAGCTAACACACAACGCCTGTGTTACGTGAGCTACTTTGGCTTCCAGTGAAATACCGGCTCCGCTTTAAAGTTAACACCTTCACGTATAAAGTGCTCAACGGATTGGCACCGGCATACACGAGTGACATTGTGCAGAAACATCAACCAACGCGTAGTTTAAGATCAACGGAGAAGTCACTTCTCGTTGTACCTGTGCTACGGACTGCAACTTATGGTGAACGTTGTTTCAGCCGACACGCGGCCATACTGTGGAACGACTTGCCTGAGAACATTAAACAACTGAACACTCTCAGCGCTTTCCAGAGACAATTAAAAACACATCCTTTTAAACTGGCATACGACTAATGTGATTGAGTCACGCTCTCGTTTTAATGACATTGCTATATACCAATGACTTATTCGTTATGTTTTATTCATGTGTGTACTATAAGTGTAATATGTGTGTTTATTTATTTTTGTAATGTTTAAATCAGCTCCTTACACTAGCTACTTTTAAAATAATCTATATGTTATAGTTTTATTTAATGTATGCAGTTTTATGTAAAGTATGTATTTTATAGTGTTATTTAATTGATGCAGTTTCATGTAAAGCGCCTGAGAGCATTTTATCTTAATTGGATTCGGGCGCTATATAAATTCAGATATAATAATAATAATATAATAATGGTGTATGCGTGTCAGGGGCACCCACATGAATGGTTCGTATATTTACAAAAAAGAGGGCTTTCACGCAAAAGTTACAATTTGACTAAAATGCACTTTCCTTCATTGTATTCAAACAATTATTTGTGTAATAATATTACACAATTAATTGTTTGAATGCAGTGTGGTTACAGGCCACATTTTTTGAAGATACATAACTTATTAAACACATTTTGTTAAGGAAAATCTGCTTGGCATGCTGTCTGTTTTTGATAAATTTCTTCGACCTTTTTCATTGTTTTTGTATTTGTTGTGCTCATTTTAATCAAACACTGGCACATCAGCTTTATAAAGTTTTTTTTATATAATTATTTGGTAATTTATGTCCAGCTTGAGGCACATCAAACTATCCCCCTGCATATATATATATATATATATATATATATATATATATATATATATATATATATATATATATATATATATATATATATATATATATATATATATATATATATATGTGTGTTAATAATGTGTGCCATTGTCAACATTTCTTATCAGGCCATCTACAAAAACTACAGCCCCATCTCTGCTAAGATGGGGCCCGTCCTTCAAAAAACATATCTTCCCTGCCAAAAACCATCCCAGAAATCTACGAAACCAACTCTATCCTCTGCCATATATATATATTGCCATCATCCTGCAATTTCGATATCCCTTATTTAGTAGCTGTTGCAATAGCAGCAGTAGTAGCAGCAGAAGCAGCAGTAGTAGTAATAGTAGTAGTTGATGTTGTCGTTGTTAACCAGAAGACGACGTCGACTTGTGAGACAGACGATGCGCCGACTGCACGAAACTAATGACTACACGACAGAGAGCTGTCATATTGATCTCAGGGTTAGTAGACGCTGTTCTAGTTAACATGGTTATGAATTAATATATTTAACAAGATTTAACAAGATGGTCACGTAAGGTAAATGGCCCAGATGGCAAGTGGACAATGGAGTTGTTGGCTTATCGAAAGCTAATAATTGTTCATTTATGTATAATCTGTTTTGAAGCATATTCACGTTGCTAGCATTTGCACAATCCGTAGTTAATATGTTCAATTCATTCATTGTCCTCTGTGAGAATGAGTACTTTCCAATATCCAATCTACCCTGATTCTGATTGTGCTACTGTGTCAGTATTAATAACAGTACCCGTACTAAATGTAACTTAATGTAATATGTATCAATGTATTTGTTTCAGTACATTAATAATGCCTTGTTACCGAGAGGTATGAAGACATCATCACAAACAGCAACCAAGATAAGAGACGCAATAGTTGAATGCGACCTGATCTCGCTGTTCGCTGATATATACACGAAATGCTTCCACCTCGATTGGTCGGCATCGGACGTTCGTCAGAACAAGACAAGCTTGGACATGGTCGGCTTGGCCCTGAATAACGCCACCGACTTGTCTGTCGAATTGTGCAAGCAGGTGGTTGATTCTGGGCTGTATCGGGACATACTTAAATACCTGAACGACCCGAAGATGCACCCGGACCGGATCAATGTCACAGGCATCCCGACATCTTTGCATAACTTGACTGGTATACTTTATAATGTTGTGACGGTTAGTATTTCAGTATACATCTCATTTTCATCTATCGTATATTGTATTATTTTAGTGTATTATGTAGGCTTAGTGCATTTTGAGATATCACCACGTGTAACCCGTTTTCGTGTTGTGAAAACGTGGGAATTATATATTTGTTTTTATAAAATTACAACATCAAATGCGTCATACAAGGCGCCAAGTCAACTCTTCGGAATCGACTATCCTATTACGCTACTCAGGGCCCATGTTTAAGCCCATAATTAAAATTAAGAAGCTCCTCCCAACAACGTGTAACTCATGACTCATTTCCTACATTTTAACAGATCTGATCTATGCAAACAAAATGCTTACTCTGACCCTAATGAAACATAATTCCCTAAATAATTTCCTTTATAGAATTGCGACGCCGCTCGCCTTGCTTATCGGGAAGCGTCGGCCGTTGACATCCTACACAAGTTCCGGTTGGTCAAGGACTCAAGGACGAAATGCATGATAACCTTCGTTCTCGCCTACATAGTCTCTGAGGAGGAAAATGGGAATATACACGAATTTGACGACGATAACATCGCCTTGGTCATAAACATGTTGCGACAGGTAATGTCACATCATCGCGACAACAATGACATCAACACATATGTCATAAATGCGTCTTACATAAGCGACGAGTTATTTGGTGACCTTCTCTCAAACAAACCGAACTTTTTCATAAATATAACTATTGGATTCATATTTCTTGTTTGTGTGTGCGTGTGTGTGCGTGTGTGCGTGTGTTCGCCTAGTACATGTATACATGTATTATTTCTATATAGTTATTTTAACAATGTGTTGTTGCAATGTGTTCATTATACGCGCCAACAACCCCATTGCCACTTTGTTTGTATTACAGGGGTATAACCTGGAGAAACGGCGGTCATCTGAAGGTTTCCGCATGGACGCACTCATTCAGGCAAATATGTTTGACGTTTTTGCAGTTAGCCACACATAATATAAACCAACGCCACTTGTTTAACCTTCACTCAAAAATAGGCATGTGTTTCACATCGTTATACAGTATCATATTACAAGAACAGATTACTAAAAATAATAAAACATGTGAATTACTCGCATACATAATAGTTCACACTGTTTGCAAGGAAAACACGATATAGTTATTCATGTGCATATCAACGCATGTAGCTGCCGCACTGTTAACATAAACTGACTAGCGTCGTCAAACAACGCTTTTCTATTTCGTTCCTCGAAAATGGTCTTCTGTATCCACAGGGACTGAACAAACTGGCGAACAACGACTCGAACAAGTGGCGCATTGTCCGCATGGGGGCGTTACCCATCTATATGGAACTGTTGACCATCGGCAGCCAAAGTGAACAGCGACTCGCCTGCATTTATATTGATTTTTCTAAACATTCTTAATATATGTTATTGTTTTCTTTACGTGTATTTTAAACTCGTTCTTATCTCGTGTCAAAGATAATTAATATCGATTATTGTTGAATGCATATAAGTTTCCCAGCCGCGGTCGATTGTAACAACTAGTTGTTACATAAGAGAACATATGGATCGCAAAGTAAGTGTCACTCGTATTTGTTACTGTTATTACATTAATTGAAGTTTACACACTTATACATTTCATAGTGTGCATAACAATGTAGGTGTTCAAATTGTTTCATTTTAGTTACCAAATAGCACTCATTTCCTGGATTCTTACACAACGATAAATTGTAAATGGAATATAAATTATTGAATTGATTATGAAATAGTGAATGGCAGTATTATATATATAATGCGACTTCTACTTGATTGCATGATGCACGCACGTACACATTCACGCACACGCGCATTTACATCCACATTTCAATGTATCGTGCAATATTTAGTAATTGCTCAAATACGTCTGTGCCATAGCAATTTAGCAATATTTAACAAGATTGCTATCCAGTGCAACACGCCCAGATGCCAAGTGGATAAGCAAACCATTGGCATATCGAGAGTCAATAAAAGGCCTTCTGAAATATTTGTTAATTTGTTTGATGATGCTACCATTTACAGTAGACCTACTGGTTATAGACCAATACGCTTCAACATTGTTAGAGTAACATGCCTGAGAGCAATATTGGTTGATCGGGCGCTATATAAATATATTTATTATTATTATTATTATTATTATAGTCATTATTGTTATTACAATTATTAGTACTGTTATCATTATTATTATTATGCAACCATCTGGCAAATTATGATTGACATATCGAATATAGTGTGGTTGAAGAAAACTTGCTCCCAGGGGATTAACATCAACCGAAATATATGTTAAAGATAATTATAAAATGCTCTCTTCAAGCATAAGGCAGGTAGAAGAACTAGATGAAACACGGTAGAGGCAGTAAAGAACAGCATATTGGATATGATATGATTCAGGCATGGGGCAATTAATTTGAAAAGTTAATTAATAAAATTACAATTAATCCAGAAATGTTCCATTTAAATTAAATTAAATTAACAACCTACATTTATCAGGTCAATTAAATTAAATTAAATTAACATTCCAAATTATTCAATTAAATTAAATTAACAATTAAATTTAATACAATTAATTAATAAATTACGTTTTGGTAGAAATGCAGATTACATTCATATTTCATTGTTTTTTGTAAGCTTAAGCACATGATACAAGTCATTGTTGAAATAATAATATGGTATTTTTTTACACATTTTATAACAGTTCTAAAATATCAAGTAGGTTCGTAAACATTACTGTCAAGATAATACATTGTTCATATATATAAAAAGAAATGTGTTTTACTAACACAATATATATATATATATATATATATATATATATATATATATATATATATACCAAGACATTTGTTCATGGGGTATTTGGTCACATTTTAAAAGTTGTAGATGCTTGTTAAAATTTAAGTTTTTTTCTGAAAGGAATGTAAAGTTGTGGCTGAAGAATTGCAGGGTTTGGAGTTTCCTCCTATATTCAACCACCAAATTAACAAATCCGGGTAATTACATACATCATTTCTATGCACCAGGTTGTTATTTATGCAGTGTTTTAATGCCACTTGACTGCAAGTTGCCAGCCAAACATGTTTATGTTAGACAGAGATTTGAAGAAGCCATCATTTGTCAACTGATCACACTACCAGAGGACATTCTATTGTCTAGGCCTTCCCTCCTACTCATAGGTGCCTGAATGACCAGCCCACTCCAGTTGTTCAGACAGTATTAGTGCTCTGTGATGTTCTCCCTCCCATTCACACATGCCTTAACCTGATCTCTGTCAGTCTAATTGTAAAGTATATGCCAGTTTGATTTAATTAGTTTTTAAGGTTTCAAAAAGTTTATAGTTAAACCACCCAAGTGGATATTGAAAACAACCATTGTGCCAAAGACTGAGGGTAATGTTTAGATGCTTCAATCCTCTCTTTAATCCTGACATGTTGCTAAATTGCTCTGACCTCGGAGGTCAACGTAATTGGAGAACTGAGAGGGAGCTCTGGCAACCCTGGATTTGGCCCAGATTCAAGAGTTCAAGAGTTTAACTTGCAAACTGGGCAAGGAAGTGCTTGCAGACGTCATTTTTCAGCGGTTGAGATTGTGGGTGGATTTAACAAATTGACCAATAGTAAAGCGTATTGGGTATTTAAACAATCACAGCGCCTCTAGTAACGGCGTCTGATTTTGGAAAATTGGGAGTATAAATATCACGGACGAGGGGTTCCAAGGGCCGGCACAAGCTACATTTTTAAGCATCCAAATTGTCAGTAAGGGTGGTCCTGGCGGGCCATACCTGCTTTAGCATTAGGCTTCAAAATTACCGGTCAGATTTAACCATGTTTCGTTTTAATCTTCTAGACATTAAGTGTCTAAGTGATGTTTACATTCATTTTCTTAACGGTTTACAGAGATATCTATCTTCACTGTTATTTAATTGTTATTGTGCGTGATTATATTGCTACTATGTATGTACCCGTCTGATGTACACGATTCAAATAGCTTCAAACCTGGAGAACAATGCTTTGACTACACTTCTGTAGTACTCTATGTACGCATTGGTCGAGTGAGTAAAATTCAGTTATAAATCTCGACCTGGCGAGCGCAATGAAGACGGGCAATTAACATACATCTACATATGTGAAAAATGTTTCCCGGACTATTGCGTACGGCCCCGAAGAAGATAAGAGGAGGAGGCGTATATCTTACATAATGATTGGAACAGTGACTGCAGGCCTTCTGGAAATGCCTGGGTGACATGGGTGTGAACTATCCAATTAAACCAATTGTTAAATGAACACTTAATTAAGAGTTAAATTGGAATTTTTTTTCAATTAAATCAAATGAAATTAAACCCTTCTGGTTAAGTTAATTATTTAAATTAGATTAACTTAATTGGGTTAATTTAAATTAAAAAAATAAACAATCAACGATTGAAATTAACCCAAGCCTGATATGAATTATAATACAACGGAAAGAGAGCAACGTCAGACCATAAACTCACAACCAACAGAGGACTGGACCCAGTTCCACAAATGGAACGATATTAGACATGGAACGGTCTCTAGTGATATGTGAAAATAATTGAGTATGTTGAGATCCATAAGTTATAAACACTTGATAGCACATTACAACTTGTTGTTTTATATCATTAAGTTATCCAAGAATACTATTTGTATCGCGCAATATGTGTGGGAAAGGTAAACTGTTGCTTAATTGTATACTTAATAACGTTCCTTTAATTAATGCATTGTTATTATATTGAAAACAGTTGCATATGTGCACGGAAAGGTTACTTTGTTAATATATGCTGACGCCACGAGTCGCGTGCTTAACGTGCCACGTTCCGCCGTAGTACCAGATCTGATACACGTGGATATCCACACTCAATACTAGAACCACACATAATTCTGGACAAACAGTTTATTAAACAAACAACAAAGTATCATCAAAACGCAAAATATGTTCAGTTACATTCGTTAGAAGTTACGATTATTTCCATAGGTAGGCATACGTTTTAGAGTTCACCTATTTCTTCATGTGTATAGTGATGTAATTTTTTTAGCCGTTGTTTTGGTTCCAAATAAATTGCTCGATAACAAGTACAGGGCAAGTGTAAACATCCTTCACTGAACTGTTTGTCCTTTTCTAAAACAGTTTTATGCACATGCAATATACATCAATTTATGGAGTTGAGAAATCCATTCTACTTCTAACTACACACTACATTGCTTGTTGACATTTGGTGAATACAATAATTAATGTTATTCCTACAGACACAATCGTAACATGACCTAATATATCGTGACACTGTAACACATCAATATACATATCGGATATAATGACTGGTGTAAATACAGCAAGTTACCTTATGTACCACTCACAAACAACATATTAAGAGCTTTTAACTAAACAAGACAGATAGGTGTATAATCAAATTTACCTAATTACACCTTGAAGAAACGTCGACTACAAAATTATTTCTAACAGTATGAGCACATTATAAACCTTTAAACCATCGGCAGCAATTATATTCATGTATCTACCATTTGTCAGAAATTACGATGCGAAATCTTTTCCCGCCTTTCTGTTACACTTACACAGAATGTTGTACAAAAATGAACTTACTATCCATTCAGTTACTAACGCCGAACAACGATATGCGCACAATATATTCTAAACGTATTCTAAACAATATATATACAGTGAACGTGTAGTTTGTTTTTACTGATATATCTTACTTGGAAACTTATTTATATGTACTATGAAACGTCGTTTTACATAAACAATAAATAATAATAATAATAATGATAATTTAAATGCAAAAGACCCGTTACATATGAAACGTATTAGCATTTAACAAAGCCACTAATAATGATCGGAAAACCAACACTAACTATACAATGTTTTAAAATAACGCCAATATCAATTTTGTAGTTGTCGTCGTGCGTCGATAGTTCCAGTAAATTTAATACGGAACGTCTCACAAAATGCACCATGCTATTGCACCATAGTTTTTCTTGCGTTTTAGACTTCACCTATTTCATAATGTGTATAATGATACAATTTGTGTAAGTCTTGGTTTTGATTGCAATGAAATTGCTCGATAAGTACAGGGCAAGTGTAAACATCCTTCACACAACTGTTTGTCCTTTTCAAATACAATTTTATGCACATGTAATATACATCAATTTTCGGAGTTGAGACATCCATTCTACTTCTAGCTACACACTACATTCCTTGTTGACATTTGGTAAATACAAAAAATAATGTTATTCCTACATACACATTCTTAACATCACCTACTATATCGTGACATTGTAACACAAGAATATACATATCGGATATAATACCTGGTGTTAATACAGAACGCGACCTTATGTTCCATTCAGACACAACGTATTATGAGCGTTAACTGCCCAGCGTGACTAAACAAGACAGAAAGGCGTATAATCATAGTTGCCTAATTACACTTTGAAGAAACGTCGACTACAAAATGATTTCTAACAGCATGAGCACATTACAAATTATAAACTATTAAACCATCGGGAGCAATTATATTCATGTATCTACCATATGTCTGAAATTACGCTGCGAAATCTTTTCCCGCCTTTCTGTTACACTTACGCAGAATGTTGTACCAAAATGAAGTTGCTGATTGCAAACATTTTACTATCCATTCAGCTGCTAACGCCGAACAACGAATGGCGCACAATATATTCTAAACGTATTCTAAACAATATATACAGTACAATGTGTAGTTTGTTTTTACTTATATATCTTACTTGGAAACTTATTTATATGCACTATGAAACATCGTTTTACATAAATAATAATAAATAAATGATAACTTAAGCACAAAAGACCCGATACATCTCAAACGTATTAGTATTTGACAAAGCAACTAATAATGATCAGAAAACCAAACCCGACTATACAATGTTTTAAAATAACGCCAATATCAATATTGCAGTTGTCGTCGTGCGTCGATAGTTCCATTACATTTAATACGGAAAGTCTCACAAAATGGCTCATGCTGTTGCACCATAGTTTTACTTCTGCAGCCTGCCCAGTCTCATTCAGGCATGACTCAATGCGCCTACAAGAGATGGCGCCAATGTGCCACTTCAATGTCTCAATGATTACAAGCAAACAGTCTGGCGCGGGTCTGGCGGAAGAACTCTCGCACGTCTTTACGGAACATTGCACTGGCTAGACTGTAGATGAATGGATTATTAATAACGGAGTTTAAAATGTATAGTTGCGACACGCCGTTCGGAAGATCTATACCCATGCTAGATATCCAATCTGGCAACCAGCAAACAACGAAGGCGATCGAGATTATGGAAAGCAACCCAACATTCCTGTAGGTATTGTCTTGATTCTTACTTTTTTTCTTGGTTCGAGGTACAGACGCAGGTGGCATTGCGCCAGAAATTGTATTAAGGCATTTCGGTACAGGAGAACTTGTTTCAATGTTCATGGACACATTTGAGTGTCCCGTTTCTTGTGGATTTGCAACGTTCTCAACCGTTGATGTTACTGTCGATGTAACAGTAACAACACTCAACTCAGATGGACGTAACCCTTCCTTGACGTGGTGTTTTGAGCCACTGTGCCTTTTCAGTAGCTTAAGCACCAACAACGTGTAGCACATCGTCATTATGAACATGCACACCAGGAGAGTACACAGTTTAATTAAATCGTGGACCATTCCTTGTTCTGTGATAATCGCTGTGATCTTGGCTGTTGTGAATACAACTGATACAACGACAACACCAATGATAGCTTTCTTCGCTCGCTGCGTATTTACGTTGAACGAATGTGGACGCATAACCGCTATAAGGCGGTCGATCGACACAAACACCAGGAGGAACATTGAAAACCACACCGAAAAAGTGAAAATAGTTCCAACTAACTTCATCGTCAAATCAGACCAGAATAATGCCCTAACAATTCCACAAAAACACACGACAAAATCAGCGATGCCCAGTGCGAACATATAAACTCTCGTCGATGTTATCAATTTTCGGACATAAACTGCAATTATTAAAGCATTGCCCGGTAAACCTACCACGTTCAGGAAAAAGATAATACTACTATATTCCTCTGACAGAGTGTTCGCAGCGAAATCGAAGCTGTTGTTTAAGGCATTCTGCGAAAGTCCAGAATCGTTGACCCATGTGGAAGTGTTCATTGTCTCCATATTGACGGCTGGCAGTTAGTGAATCGTACGCATCGATGTCATTTGGCAGTCAAAGAGAGCATCAACATTTCACTCAACGCCTCACTGAACAGTATGTCAGTTCGATTACAAAAATACGTCAGTATGTTCGGTAGTCGAACTGACAACAAAGGTTATGTGTGCTGAAGACGCTATTATGTCGCCATATGTGTTCATTCACCCAATGTCCATGCGGTGAACTGTGTTAGGCGAATTTGTCTGTAAAATGGCAAATGTTTTCACTGGCAATAATAGCACGTGTACTCGTTAAATTCATTACTGTTTGTCGACCATTAAATAAGTTCCTTCGTATGTGCACATTGTTTGAAATAGTCATACGAAGTGTGCACATTGCTTTGTCATATCATCAGTGTTGACATCCCTCTATGAAACTGGCTCAATTGGTAAGACAATACGCACTCTGTTCGCCGTTGATGCGAGCCAACGTGACACGACTGATTGCTCAGGCCCTGCGAAATTCCTCTCCTTCCCAGCTCCGTCCTCCACAACGTGACACGACTGACGATTCAGGTCCTGCCTAGTTCCTCTCTTCCCCAGCTCCGTCTACACATCGTGACACGTCTGACGGCTCAGGCCCTGCGAAGTTCCTCTCCTCCCCAACTCCGTCCTCCACAATGTACGGCAGACATGCAACGACAACAGACAGCTCGTGCAACCCGAAGTCGTTCTGTAATGACGAGTAGAAGAGGAAAACACCGATAGTTACCGTCTAAAGCCGAAGACGTCCTTGCTTACTTTGCTCTTCTGACGTCATTCTTTGAAACGTTGAATATCTACCTAACTGATATTTCCTAATATGCTTACTACATACTTATACAATTTCCGTCTTACTCGCTTTGCTAATGATAATGAATTAACTTCAAACAATAAACATAAACAAATCTAAGGACTAAGTTCGCCTAATACATTTTAAACGAAAGCAGAACTACAGAATGACGCTTATAATAGCGAAAGACACAAATCATAACTCGCCCGTTATTTGTACTGACCGATCAAATTTATTACGGAGATGTTACGTCACAATTCTGCGTGATGACGACTATGCCAGAATTCTGAAACGGCGGAGAAATCTCCTTTTTGGATATAATAATAATAATAATAATAATTAACTTCTATGGCGCCTATATCCTCAGGAACGTGAGTTCAGAGGCGCAACAAAACAGAATCATTAAGCATAATCGTGAACAGGGACGCGCAAAAGTCAGTATCAGAACGAGGGACAACCGAATATTTGTGGTGGAAATGCAATTTGGAATAGATATGTCTTGAGGTTTTTTTTGGAAAAGAGCAATAGTTTCAGATATTTTCAAAGTGACATGGAGTTCATTCCAGACCCTGGGTGCAGCGACAGAGAAAGCACGTTTACCCAAGTTAAGTTTCGTTTTAGGTACAATAAATTGTTGTGAAATTTATGACCTTAACTGCCTTGGGATATTTGACAGATGCAGGAGACTAGCCAAGTAGGGCGGTTGTTGTGTAGATAGAGCACCATATATCAGAGTGGACAGCTTAAATTCAATTCGATACGAAACTGGAAGCCAGTGCAACTGTTTAAGTAGTGGTATTGATGGTGAAAACCGAGGTGAACTGAGAACCACACGTACCAGACAATTTTGTACTCGTTGGAGTTTAGCCAAGTCTCTTTAGCAATGTTATTTAGATATGGACATGACGCATTCGCCCCTGTCGTTTTTTTCAGGAAATCAGAATTTCCTAATTGATAAATACCAACAGAAAATCGTATGAAAGTAGTCTTGAACCAGTTATTATGATACAATTACGTAATTAACTTATCGCCATTTCATTTAAGACCAACAAGATTTCCGCCGTTTTTTTTCAAAAGACTCTTGCTCCCAATTATTTAACCAGATACAGGGAATCGGGAGGACCGAACAATCAGGCAGAATATCCAATGTGTCTAAACTATACGCAAGAGAACGCCATTTGAATATATGAAAGTCGCTGCGCTTTTGGACTGGGTTTGGCTATCAGTCTGTGGGAGGATTTGGCCGACTTGAGGAGGATTAAATAATAAATTACGAGAAATTAAATAAACTACAAAAACGAAGCTGGAACAACAAAGTGTTGATCATATATATCGAATTTGATTTAGTTCTAAATCGAAGCAACGTGTACAAACACATATTTTTCCATTAGTGTTTTTAACGTTTAGTAGGCCTTGCCTATACGTAATATGATAAATCTTCAAAACAGTATGGAAGCGGTCGCCGACAAAACTTTGCTTTCGCCGTCGACAGCTGTAAACATAATATATGTCAACTTCCGGTCGATCAGTAATATATGCTGATTTTCACGGATGCATGGATCGTGCTAACCGCCTCTGTCAATATTGGCATAGTCCATAATTCATGATTCATAGCCATTGTGTGTATATAGACTTGTTCTGTGCCAGATGTGAAGGTGTGAGTTAAACTATGTGAAAAGTGCGAGTAAAGTATGTACAGAGTGCGAGTAAAAATATAGGCTACGGCATAGAATTGTGACTTAATAGCAGCCGAGAAGGCATAGATGGTTGGAGTTACCAATACGTTCCCGGAGAAATGAAAAGGCACATTTGGGCGAGGTAGTTATTAATATTGATGGCAATCTGCTGGTTTCGAATACAATACATCAAGAGTTGTCTGGGTAGATCTGGCTGGATTTTACTTCTTAATGTATGGGTTCCAGACGGTGCGCAGCACTATTCTAAATATATGGGCGTATTTGTGAACTATGATTGTTGCCGTTATTTCTGTGGGAGCCCTCTAAGGTTGCATATGATAAGGCCCAGCATTTTATAGTGAGCAGTGATGCAGTATATATTATTCTGATATGAGATGGTATTAGACAAGATCAAACTTATATATGGGTAGATGAAAGTGACGTCGGGTTATGTTACACATTAGACAAAGTGCGAAGCATGTGAGGTCTTCTTGTAGTACTAGAGAAATGGCTTTGCTGGAGATAGGTCCATAACTGGGACAGTCTTCTACAAAAAGACGGAGTTTATATGTAAGTTATGTTGGCTAAATGTCGATGAATGAAGGAAACAAATAATAAAGGTAAAATGTACGTTCTTATATAATGTTGTATCCAATCCTTGGCACTGCTTAAAAGGCTCTACACTGCACTTCTAACAGAAATGTTAATTCCATCGCCATCCTGGATTCTTTGTATTGTCTTGTGTTTTCTCACGAAACAATTAATTTACATCAGAACACGTTCGTTGTAGCTTTATAAATACCCTGTATTGTTGACACGAACATGATAGCCATACTAATTGAAAATATGTGGTTGAAATGACTAACTACCAGGCAAAAATTTGGCGGCGTTGCTCAGATACACGACCAACAGTGTTGTCTCCATGACAACGGATGGGATGTTGTTGTGAACATTCCGGTGCATTAGATGGATCACTTAGCAGCAGCATATATTGTGCTCAAGTGTGTTAGAGACAAATATTGGAAGCGTCCATGCGTCTGTTGCACGTGCAAACTGAACCGTTTGAGCTGCGTGATGCTTGCCGCGGCGATGCAAATTACTGTGAGAATAACAAACACACACACATACACACACACACACACACACACACACACACACACACACACTCACACACACACATATATGTGTATATATATATATATATATATATATATATATATATATATATATATATATATATATATATATATATATATATATATATATATATATACATATATATATATATATATATATATATATATATATATATATATGTATGTATGTATGTAATAATAATAATAATTACTTTATGTAGCGCCGCATTCAATACAGTTCACATCGCTTTACATAAAATATACAATAAATAGGGAGAAAACATGAACAAATAATTCGTTGTAATAAAAACTATAATTGCTATAGCATAAAAATATATATTTATAATATTTCTTTATAAAATATGGGCATATCAATATTAACATGGAACATATTGTAACAATATGGCAAATATAAAATCATATAATATAACAAATTAGGTTAAACAAAAAATTCAATACTAATTAAACTATGACAAATGTGCACACAAATATTTTAAGCTTAAAAAGTGAATAACCCAATTAAGCTAACAATTGTAAAACAAATAAATAAACAAAGATAAATGTAAAAATAAATACGTTATGGTAAAATGTTTCTACATTGAGTTACACATACGCTGCAGTAATTAGGCGTGTCTTCAAGGCTGATTTAAATGAGTCTAATGAGGACTTGCAGGTAACACTGGACGACAGAGCGGTCCACACTTCTACCGCTGCTTGGATAAATGTACAGTCACCGACTCTGCTGCGTGATCTCGGGACTACGAGGGTGTTAGAGTCAGCAAGGCGAAGACATCTGGCTGGCTTGTAGATACACACGAGCTTCTGCATGTAGACGCACATATCTGGATGCAGACCCACTAGACTGACAGAGGATGATTCAACTAAGGAAACATAATTTCTACGTAGAAAAGAGCCACTGTCTGCAATTGAATTGAGGGTATATATATATATATATATATATATATATATATATATATATATATATATATATATATATATATATATATATATATATATATATATATATATATATATATGTAATATTATATTAAGTATCACACCTTAAATGTGTACTTTTGCATATTTGTTATATACCGAACCTATTTGGAATATATATGTATGTATGTACGTATCACACTTTATA
>OY759269.1:40645738-40728238 GCA_963662155.1 Lamellibrachia columna | reverse complement strand
TTTTAGTGCTTGCCGCGGTGAAACCACTGGACGTGGGTGCTGTAGTCATCCATGTGTCCACAAACCACCTGGAGACTATTTGCCATGACGCACGTAGCCTGGACCACACGCTCGACCAATATCAGTGACTGATTTAGGAAACTCAGGAGACATACCCTGGAGTTGTCTTCCCGGGTGCTATTCTCCCCCGTTACGATGAATAAATTTCAGTACCAATACTATATAGTGATGATGCATCTTAGAAAACGATGGTTTTGTGGGAAATTCCAAGAAAAATAATTGTTTTACTATTAGTTTACATTTTTGACAGTCAGACATGCATGCTTGTATTGGTGTATTGCGCTGGAGTCCGTGTTGTTTCAAAGAGTACTTCTTTCGTTTTATCTATATTTCAGTGTGCTGTTTTCAAAGTTGTCAAAGTAAATATAATAATTGTGATGGGTAATGTGTAGTGTTTGAACAGTTGAGCGGCCACTAGGACTGGATACCGCGCTATATAAGAACGTACCTTTACCTTTACGTACCTTTACCTTTACGTACCTTTACGTACATTCCACTTCTAGTGTGAGCTGAACCTTAAAAAAGCCTTTCCATGCGTATGAATAACTAACTTGAAGCTAATTATCCTTCCTTTGTACAGTGATGACCTGCGTGAGAATGGGTTGTTGTACAACCATCTCAGATGCCTGGTGTTTCTTTCTAGGATTGGGATAAGATCATGACCCGACCTGCAGTGTCGACGGTTTTCATTGTACCTCCCTTGAAGAAGCTAAGAAGTTAGACAAAAACAATATCAAAATTGACTTTAAAGTAGTATGTATGTTGATGTAGTGAGGCGGATATTTTAGCAGACGAGTTGACTCGTAGCCGCGCAGAACATCGACTGCGTATGGAGGCAAAGGTGCAAGCCACGGATGCTACGTCACCTCGACCTCACGGACTCAGAATCCAGCACCATTGCGGAACTACGAGCCGGCCCAGGCCACCCAGCTGGTCTAGGGTGACCTAGAGGACTACATCTTCAACAGCGTGGCGGAATAAGGCCATGATTTGGGGCTCGCGAGACGTTTGCTTGTTACTGAAAAGCTCAGAAAAGCTCTACCTGGCACAATAACTTTACAAGCAAAATTCAGTATGACAATTAGTGACTGCAGTTCCCTAAGAGTTACTTTTTGTTTCCTCTGAAATTCCTCCAGCAGTGTCTTAGCTTTCTCTAACTTATCTTCTGGCAGTCTAGGTTTCACGAACACTGTATCTAGTGTGATGCCTAGAAACGTAATGACACGAGTTGGGGTCATTGTCTTCCCGGGTGCTAAAGGAAAAGATTAACAAAAGCTTGTAGATCTTGTTCGCATTTCACACGAAAATGGGCAAGAAACAGAAAATCGTCGATAACATGGACGACCGCGGTCGCTCCCAGTTGGGACTTTGCTACCCGCTCCAACGGAGAACTGGAACATTCAAAGATCGCACACGCGCTGGAGACCACATCGGGAGGACAACATCCATGAAGAACTTATCCTTCCACTGGAAAACCAGAAGTGGGCCGTCCAGTTGTGATACTGGAATAATCCTAAAAGCCGATTATATGTCCACTTCAGCCATAAAGACTTGATTACCGGGTGTCTGTTTGATGAACCTAATATCATCCTGTATAGTTGCATATTGGATAGCAGAAATTGTTGTCACTGGGGGTGGCGCATCAGATGGATCTAAAATTCTGCCTAGCGCCAGCTGCTTCGCTATCTTGCTGTCTATTACATCGGAGAGTTCTACAGCATACTTCAAATTGGTGACCCCTTTATCCTGTTGTGCTGGTAAACCAAACCAGCCATTTCCGAAACCGTGTTTAAAACCATTGAGAAGATACGTAACAATATTATGATTGTAGCCGGCAAGGACATATCTAAGTGCATCAGGAGAGACTGGGGTAGGCATACTATCTCCTGAAAACGGCTGGTCACGGGCTGGCAGCCGACGATCGGGCCGCAGGGTTGCCGGTGGCTGATTTCGGTCTGGCAGGGTTGGTTTGAGGTTGCTGCCTATAGCACCTTGCTGCTGAGTGGGGGCCGCCACAGCTTCTACATTTGTATGTGTAGCGACAGGTTGCTGCATTATAGGCTTCCCCCGATCGAATGTGAAGGAGGTTTTGGTGGACGGTCACTTGGTGTGAATTGTGCATGTGGACAGATGTTCATATAAATATGTCAGACAAAAAAACAGCATTTGACCCCAAAAAATATCCAGAAAGCAACTGGTAATCAAAGTGAATAATGTTTTATATACTACATAAACTTTAACTACAGTATATAATATAAACAGTATAAACATTATCAATTATGGATACTCACCACATATTTAAGAAATAAATTATTTGATTGTATTATGGACAACCCATTACATGCATGCACTTTGCTACCATCCAACGTCAATTTGATGGGCACATCACTAAATGGAAAGTAGGCCACTGTAACATGGGGCATGAAATATGCAAATAAAATAGTTATTTAATGAAAGGTTAAGGTATGTTACATATGCAACTAAATATTTGTGTATGTTGATATACATGTAGGGATAGTGAGTGGAAATAAAGCTACATGAAAAAAGTAAAGAAAATAATGTCACAAAATTGCCTAAGAAAGTCACAGAGAAATATAGTAACAACACTGTGTTATTCAAATACCATATATTAAATACGAAGGTACATTCTTGCACATTTTCCCTGATACTTGAGCACAATAATTTTTTATGATTACAAAAATTATTATATTTAGACCTATATTAAGTGATAATATTTATTGATTTAATAAACATATCACTGGAGCCGTCAACCCACTCTGGTTTAGACATGGCATTTGCTGGCTTAGACAACAGGTTGAGTCAGCTTTGAAAGTGGCTTCTCAAGTGTCACTAACAAAAACGTAAAGGTGACCAAACACTTTGGTGATCTGTAATCGTGTTTATTTATTGTTTGCTTTGTTTTAGTATTTCAACTTGTATTATAAATGCAAAGAACTAGATATACAAATAAACAGGCTTTTGCTGATGAAATGAATGATTTTTACAAACGTTTTGATACTCAGGACTCTTCCAGTAGATGTGATGCTGTGCTCAACGATGTGTTTGTCAGTAATGCCGATAGGCTTGACATTTACGTAGATGTTGTTACTAAAGTCTTCCAACATGCATGTAGTAGAAAAGCAACTGATGGCATTCCAGTTTTTTTATTGAAAACATTTGCTGAGGAGCTGGCACCGGCTTGGTGCCCCATACTCCAACATTCGGTCGATAGCCACAGGGTACCAATACTCTGGAAAACCTCATATATTACTTCTGTACCAAATATAATTTGCCCAAAAGAAAACAATGATTACAGACCTGTTGCACTTACATCAATTATCATGAAATGTCATGGAATGCTTAGTGGCTTGTAAACTGAGGTTAGACGTTCAGGACTATCTTGACCCATTCCAATATGCCTACAGGCGGGGCAGAGGAACATATGATACTGTCAACACTGTTGTCCATTTAATTTTGAAACACTTAGACAAGACCCAGGCTTATGCTAGACTATTTAGCTTGGCGCTCAACCTTATACAACCTCACACCCTGCTCAGTAAGCTGAAACAAATGAATGTCAATCCATATATCATCAAGTGGTATCACTATTTTCTAACAGGCATAGTGCAGCTTGTTAAAGTAAATCAGACTCTTTCCTAAATTGTGGTAACAAATACCGGTGCATCCCAAGGTTGTGTAAGTTTGCCGATTTTGTATTTTCTATATACAAATGACTGTACCAGCAGCAGTACTGACAACTACATAATAAAATTGTCTGATGATTCGGCTATTCTTAGTCTGTTACATGCTGATTCTGATATCAGTATGTACTCTTCTGAAATTGAAAGCTTTGTACATTGGTGTGACAACAACCACCTCAAACTCAATGTTAGTAAGACTCAAGATATGATTTTTTATGCCGACCACTTGCCTGTTGTTATCCATGGTGAAGAAATTGCCCAGATCGGTCAGTACAAATACCTAGGTGTCCATCTTGATAACAAACTTAGCTGGAATGTCCATATTGACAGTGTGTGGAACTGAGAGACCTTAGTTATGAAGAACGCCTGAAGGAATGTGGTTTAACAACTCTAGAGACAAGGAGGTTAAGAGGAGATCAGATAAAAGTTTTTAAGATATTGAATGGGTTTGAAAATGTTGATAGAAATATGTTTTTCTCATTCAAGAAGGATAGCAGAACTAAAGGACATGAGGTAAAATTAGTAAAGGTTCAATGTAGATTGGACATCAGGAAGCACTTGTCCTCATAGAGGACAATAAATTAATGGAACAAATTGTTTACAGATTGTGTAACTGCTAGCAGCGTGAATATGTTTAAAAACTAGGTTGACACATATCTCAGGAGGGCGGGTTATAAGTAGATGAACATTGTTGGACTCTCGATAAGCCAATGGCTTCCTTGTCCACTTGCCATCTGGGCCTTAGGCTTGGATGGCAAATCTTGTTAAATCTTGTTAAATGTGTTTGGATAATTGTTCACAGAGCGTATGAATGTGCATTCATGTTTAACAAGTAAAGAGTTAACCATATCTATGAACTTTGAACCCAGTGTATTGTCCATTTTCACTTGGAAATGTCTGTCTAATTTGCCACACACAACAGCTTAGTATAACACAGCGGTTACCTATTCCCAGCTTGCCATGTCGCCAAAGAACAAACTGGTGGTATGCATAATGCCGCATAGCATAATTGTCCCCTCGTGCTGGCACACCAAACACGTCATCTCTGTAACGTCCCACCATTGTCAATAGTGTAGGGTCGAGTACAAGTAAATCCATTTCCTTTAGAAAATATATAATTATCATTAAATTTTAGGCATGTTAACTGTATTGTTTGCATAAAATGACAGGTAATTATGCTTGTGTGGTTGCATGAATACATACATATATACATAATAATTGTACTGCCACAATATATCATATATATTATATTACGAGAATATTATATTCATTGTAGGTCTGATTTGTTGTAACAGTTGCAAATAATGTTGATATGAAAGCAAGATATAGTGCAAACATTCAACAGCATATTCTGTGCCAGAGATATAATGCTACTAAACAGGGTCACAGTCATTAAGAGTCTTCATTGTGATCAGTATAATGTGTTTGTTATAATTTGTATTATCATCTTGTCATTAGGTATGTGTATAATTTATAATTCTTCGTTATCATTTTTATTACCAATCACATATCAAACAATGTTGCAGCATGGAAAACTTTGTAGTAGACATGACGGCTTAACAAAACGCAAACAAAGAAAGAGTGATGCTTGACAGTTGTCTGCTGATGTAACACAGTCTGGTTATCCCATGCTGTTCTGTTGTTGCTTCATGGACAGCTGATTATATTTGTTCAGTAGTTCTTAATGAGATCAGTTGGTTAGAGCCAATTATGTACATTATGTAAGAAAGTTGGTATAATAAGGTGTTTGTGTTTGTTCAAGCATTGTCCAGCATGAAAAGGCAGGGAGCTGCAATGATTGATTTAGATTTAGTGATACAAATGTTGAAGACAATCTGCTTAGTGCTGGTCAGTATTCAAGTTGGTTCACTGCTGTAAGTGTGTAACCCTTATCCATTACTTGATCACCAATGAGTGAATGGCTTCAATGGCAAGCCTGTGGAGCATGTCTTCATAGACTTGTGTACAAAAAAGTGTTGTATGGAATTTAATTAAAAGTATTCTTCAAAGTAGGCTTCATAGAAAATGTTAGGCATTCAGCAGTGACTGACTGTCAGTGTCTCCTGCTATGTATACTCCACGGTGAAACTCATTGAAACATCAAAAAGCCTGGAGAAACTCATGGAATCTGGTATTTCCTCCTAAATGGTGACAACATAATTAAATAAACTGATGGCATGATGATCATTAGTTTTCATCACGGGATAATTATCATTATGTGAATTTAAAATCGTTTATTTTCGTTATAATTATGTAAATAGCACAATAATTACCATTTCTTTATCATCATAATGACACCAACCCTGCTACTAAACTGATTTGTAGTAAGAAATATGTAACTTCAGAAAATGATGTTCACTACAGTACACAAGTAATTGGGGTGGCAGAAAGTGCGAGGTTGTTCTGAAAAATTGGTGAAAGGTTAAATCTAAAAAAATGTGGGAGGTGGTAGATTGGATAGGAGACTGGCTCTAACAAACGGTGGGAGGTGGGAGTTTGGGTAAAAAGTTGGACCCACAAACAGATGGGAGATGGGAAGTTGGCCCCCAAAAACAGGTGGTTAGGAGATTGAGACCACTGCCACACACCTTCTTGTATTACTTACAGGTCGAAGGCTGCAACATTTGTCAGGCTGCATGTTGCAGCATAATCGCTCGACATCGCTGGTCATTTCTTGACAATCACCAATTTGGAGCAACCGCACTTCCCACTGTTCTTGATGTATTTTGCCTCATAATATCGAATAAGAGGCCTGGCTCCCTCTCGGCCATCTGCAGAAGCAGCCCTTTTGCCTCCTGCTCAATCAGAGGTACCACCTAGTAAAATTGCTCTAAACATGATAAATGTATTGTTTTCCACTGTGGGTGGTATGTGAAAATCGGATGCTGGGGCCTCGCTCAATGGTTGTGGTGTGTGGAATTTTTTTTTTTACGTTGCATGTACTTCATTCTGGTGCTTTTCAAAGTGAAATGATGATGCGCAGGTACATCTGGATTAAAAATGAGTAAACATATTTTTGTGCGGTTTGCTATTACATTTTGTTGCTAGTATATTTTGGCTTGAAAGCAGGTTGTAAAAACCTGAAAAAGCTGTTCTACTGCCATAGTGGTACACTTGGCATACCTGCATATTATTTCACGTACACGACACACAGGTGTTGCTGCTGTTGCATAGGGTTGCAGGGATACTATGTGCACTTATTATTGTCTATACTATTTGGCTCAGAACTTTAAATGTTGATCAACACATGAAATATTCACCATTTATGTTGTATATATATATATTATAATAAAAAAGTGTTTTAATTGTTTGTAAACTATGTGACAACTATTCTGCATATTGTTTCCTGTATTTTCTTGCATAATTATATTGACTAATATTATTACTACCTATCACTGAGTGATTGGGGCTGTAAGTATATGCATTATATTATCAAATTTGCATTTTATCATCTATGTGACATACATATGTTATGTAGTGTTGTTAAAATAACAAATTAATGTCATGCAGGGGTCAACATCATGTAAATTATCTCCATCTCCCTTAACCTCTGTGCAATACAGACAACTTAAGTTCAGTCAATGTAATCTGACTACATCTATCACGTAGATATTTATCAAATAGGTGTCATGTAGATGACACAAAGTTCATAATTATGTATACCAGTACATATAGAATGCATTGTGCTAGATCCATGTCACAGTAATACTGCACAATTCATTCAACATAATGACACTTAACTTAATTTAATAATTTTAAAGCATCTTTCTCCCACCTTGTTAGATGTACTTGTAATAAATTATGCTAATGAATTAAATCCTTAATTATGGTTAATTAGTGTAATGAAATAAAAATTCAGTTGTATTGGGTACATATAATTTTCAGTTATTACACTTCATAATTAACTTGATATAATTTATGTCACTGCAGTTTATTGCATGCATAAAAATGTCACAAATGAGGCTAAACAATAATATAGAGACTTTTATCAGCTGCACTTTTTTTACTACAATTGTGTAATTCCATATAAATACAATTTTACATGTAGTCTCTCCTTTTTCTGGCTTCTCAGTTTCCTCATGCTTGCACAGTCTTCTCTGTTCAGTGTAACTAGACTTGCTCTGCCACGTCGACGCCTCCTGCCACCCATTCCTCTCGATGCACTCTGCCCTCTTTTTGCTTCGCTTCCTCTTCATGCACCCCTTCTTTTTATGCCACCTCTTTCTCTTCCTGCATTTCTTTCCTCAGAACCATTGAAACTATGTGGGTGAAAGGATGTGATGTTGCTAAATTTGCGTTTATAGCCAATGCAGTTTATGACATACATTTTATCACCGCTTTAAAAAACAATTATTGACATTGTTTGCTACATTATAAACAAGAACAGTTTACCGTTGTGGGACACACAAATGCAACATTTTTCACAGAAGATCGTGGCACTCAAGAAAATAAAATGTGCTGTCTTATTCCGCGAAATGGAAACCGAAAACGAATGCATGCAAACCAAAATGATGTCAACAACTTCAAAAACTATTACGACATATAGACACTTATTATATATGGTTTAACCGATAGACCGTATACACGAAACAGGCCTTACATGTACGTCTTTTCTGATATTAGATGATTACATGTAGGTCCGTAATTACGCTAGCAATACGATATAGGTAATAGGCAACGGCACGATTGTACGAATACTATATAATGCTTTTTAACGGACACGGCTTGTTGATAACAATCATTGAAATGAAACAAATCTCAAACGAAGGTAATTTCTCAGACACAGTGACAAACGGAATATTTACGACAATTTGTGCTATTATTTACCTCCAACTCCGTTGACGAACCATCTGTTACTATGGAAGCCATGTTGCTTATCAGTGACAGGCGCTGACGTAATACAAGCTCCGCCTCTTCGGGTCGCGACCTTCTCGGAACTTGCCGAAAGCTGTTCGGGAAGTGCACTGACCAGCGACGTCGAGTGTTGCAAGCGTCGAAGCGTCGATTTAAAAGTTGCGTCTTCTTCATTTCGACACGTTTCGCCGGTCGGCATATGTTACAGTACATATAATTTACAATAAATAACACGATTTTATAATAAAAATAAATTGTTTTACGAACACCTACCGTACCTTTAAATTATTGTATTGTTACTATATTGAAAGCAGTTTTATGTGTGCCTGGACATGTTACTTTGTTAGTATATAGCTGATGTTAAGAACCACATGTTTAACGTGCCATATGTTCGTCCTTATCCACACAGAACAGTACACCGACATCGTCGCCGATGTTCCAACAGTAATTACCTGGTTATTTGTATCAACAGAAACGTTTACATATTTTGTTGCATGAAGGGTGTTATAAGGAAGATTATATATACAGACGACCTGGCCATAATAGCAGAAAGCAAACAAGAACTACAGGAAGTGTTGGAGGAATGGAAGGGGGTATTCGATAACATGTACTGACAATGAGCCTGGAGAAGACAGAAGTGTGGAGGGTTGGACAAAATAGAGAGGAGTTGAACATCATGTTGGAGATCAAGCAAGTGGGTGGCTTTCTCTACCTTGGAGGGATGGTTATGGAGAACGGGCATTCAGAGGCAGAAGCGCGACGTCGGACACAAGCGGGAGGGAAGGCTTGGAGAAAGGAAGACAATACTTTACCTGACCCTCACCCCTGTAAAGCAGGGCTCAAGGAGGAAGAGAGCAAACACACACGCACGTACGCACGCACGCATGCATGCAAGCGCACACGCACACACACAAATATATATATATATATATATATATATATATATATATATATATATATATATATATATATATATATATATATATATATACACACACACGCACATGTATATTTAAGCCACTGCATTCAAGCATATGTAATCCGTCAAACTACATTGTTTGAACATAATCTGTAAACTGATGCTCAGATGGCATCATACCCACGATACACTTAAAAATATGACTTTCATTTATATAATTCGTATATCAGTCATATGGAAGTTTCTTTATTTTGTCTGACTGTTGAGATTAACACCAACTTGTTTATATTAACGAACAATATGTCAAAATTACTTAATTCCTCCATTGTCATGACGTTCTTCCCAAACAATTATTTTACATTACATTTTTTCCCATCAAACACATAGCTTATTACATATTTTAAGGTCATTGTCGGATGTTTGTTGAAGGGCCAAATTTTGCATGAAAATACACTAAACCCCATGTATACGTGGCAGACCACATGAACCCGTTTCTCTCGCAAACATACCACACCACAATAATGAACTGCTGTTAAATATTCTGAGTTCATCCGGACGGGTAGTGACCAGCGACGTATCGTAAACATTCACTGTGTATAGCATTGCACTAACCTACACGCCTACATAAATATACATGAGCTAAAACTATTATAAATACTGGATTTGTGTGTGCACAATTTACATTGATGCCCTGTTAAGGCTAGATGGTAGAGTCCTTAGCTTCTTTTTCTTCTTTATTGCCTTCTTCGGCAGCGACACAAGGAAGTGTTGAAATGACGAGTCGTTCTACCTCAACGTCTTCAGCTGAGTGGAACTTGGGTAGGGTGCCGACGGCCGAAGCCTCACGATACGCATTGGGTGCGGAGTCGCATTTCTACAAGAGAGAGCAGACATTTACACCGGTCCAAGGGACGGCGCCTTTTTGCGATTATGTATCCTCACACGATATGCCTTTTGTTTGTTTACCCCATCATTCATAATCGAGTTTATTTAGGAGCTATACATTTGAATCGGTGAATTGAAAAAAGGGCCAAATTCATTACATTTTTTTTCATTACATTACATTATTTCGCAAAAAAAAGAAATATCCTCAGAGTAGACGATTGTAGACACCAGGTTATGCCAACTTATTTGCGTCAACGAATACATTTTCGGGAACACAACTGTTCTAGAACAATATATTAACCCAAAAGCAATGTATTAACCAAAAGTAAGACGATCAGGTGGGCGATTATTAAGATACTTGAGATATTTAAGTTTTCACGATCTCAATTTGCCGCGAAGCGTCATTAACCAGCACCACATTATGGAGTATGCCAAGGAATCGAGAAACAACCGACTCGACGACTTTACCGCTCAACCTGTCCGGGTGTAGCTTCGGGTCTTTCAGGTATTTCAGTTTGTCTCCACAGAGTCCAGTATCGACCACCTGTCTATCGATAAAATATAATGCTTATATCTGGGATTCTAAATAACGTTGACCTCACTCGTCATAGGGAAATATGCAAGCAATTATTGTATAATGTTGATTTTGAAAGCTAAACCCACATTTTTGAGGAACGGGAAATAAATTATAAAAAAATATACTTAATTAGTGTAATTCAAGATGGTCGCCACACTTTAACATGTGTGCAGTTAAATGTTCCTACAAGAGTTATTATATCGAGTGCACAACATTACCTTATTAGCCAATGTGGAAGACATGAGGACAACTCCAACGCTACTGCTATACATGTTGATAATTAGTTAATGGGTTAGGGATAGGGAGATTCTACACAAGGGAGAAATAAACAAGTGACCGTGCGTCCGTACTAGTGGTTCTATGATAGTTGCTTAGTTTAACAAGATTTAACAAGATTTGCCATCCAAGCCAAAGACCCAGATTGCAAGTCGGCAAGGAAGCCTTCGGCTTATCGATAGTCCAAAAATGTTCATGTACGTGTAACCCGCCTTCCTGAGATATGTGCCCGTAGACAATTTGTTCCGTTCATTTATTGTCCTGTGTGAGAAAGTGTACTTCCTGATATCCAATCTACTCTGGTCCTTTATTAATGTCCTCTAGTTCTACTATCTGTCTTGAGTGAAAAAACATATTTCTACCAGTATTTTCATACCCATTCAATATCTCAAAAACTTCAATATGGTCTCCTTTTAACCTCCTTGTCTCTAGAAATGTTAAACCAAATCCTTTCACACGTTCTTCATAACTAAGGTCTCTTAGTTCTGGAATAATTTTAGTTGCTCTCCTCTCTGTGCGTTCAAGCGTATATACACCCTTCTTACGGTATTATTAATTATGTTGTTCAAGTTGTATTAACTATGTTTTATTTTGTGCAGAATCAAATGTGTTATTATTGAACACCATATGTACACTTGTCAGGTGCATAAACTTCTTCATAGGGTCGCTACGACTTACATATAAGGTAACAGAACACGGAAAACTCTAAAACTATGTCAGTGTTATTCCATATCCGCATTCACTTACCAATACGAGTGGTGGCAGCACCTTACAAGTCTATGGCCAAGCCGCATAATCACATCTCCTTTTAGTGTGGTACAGTAAAGGTAATTAGTACAATGCACTATGTACGCAATTAGGTACAATGCAATGTATGCAAGATAATAATGGTTGCGTGATTTAGTAATTGGTTAAGGTGACCATCTTTATATTAAAGATAATATTATATAATGTGATTTGTAATCTAATTTCTAATTAAATATGTAACCGACTTGTAGGTATAGCCACAAAAATAAATGTTCCACGTGATTTAGAAGCCGATAAATAAGCTGTCTAATCCAGCATATTTCGATTTGGCAGCCATTTTTATTGTCAAGATGGCTGCCAATATATATTGACAGCTAATACCACAGGAGTAGACCTATTTGATATTTCAGTTAAAGTCGCGTTTTTATAAACAAATATATTTGATACATCAGATTTATTGTTTGTGTTATTCAAATATACCATGCCATTGATATTCCGCAATGTAGTTTGGTAGATATGTGAAGTTTTCCAGGCGCGGTCGATTGTAACAAATAGTTGTTACATCAGAGAACATATGGATCGCAAAAGCACTCGTACTCGTACACTTTAACTATACATTTCATAGTGTGCATAACAATGTAGGTGTTCACAGTTTTTAATTTTAGTTACCAAAGAACATTCATTCCCCGGATTCTAATACAACAATCAAGTGTTATGGAATATAAATTATTGAATGGATTATGAAATAGTGAATATGTATATATATATATATATATATATATATATATATACATATATATATATATATATATATATATATATATATATATATATATATATATATATATATATATATATATATATATATATATATATATATATATATATATATATATATATATATATATATATATATATATATATATATATATATATATATATATATATATATATATATATATATATATATATATATATATATATATATATATATATATATATATATATATATATATATATATATATATAAATATATATATATATATATATATATATATATATATATATATATATATATATATATATGTTTCCTGTGGTGTCGGATGCGTTGATACTGCTTACGTGGACTTGTTTTTCGAGTCCATTTAACGTCAAGTCCGCTACAAATAAAAAATAAGCCAGTATGTGCGACTGGAACTAACCACCGGTAGCGAATGAAGTTCATAGTCGACAGCGCTAGTCAGCGTCGCTTCTTTGTCAGTAGATTGGGTTCCTTGGATTCAATTCTGGTCGTTGATAGGCACCGAGTCCGGTTACTTTCATACTGCATCGCTACTTACCCAACCTTCAATTGCATTGCTGTCTTCAACGCAACATTTATGCACTTGTTATGTCAATATTGGCATATTCCAAAAATTATGTTTTATAGCCGTTTTGTATATATAAACTTTTGCATTGTGATATGTGAAGGTGAGAGTAAAAGTATGAAAAAAGTGGCTTAGAATTTTGAATGAATAGCGACCGTGAAGGCCTCGATGATTGAAGCTACCAACACGTACCCGGAGAAAAGACATTTGGGCGAGGTAGTGAACAATATTGCTGGCAATCTGCTGGTGTCGGATATAATACACCAAGAGGCAAATGAGTTGCCTGGGTAGATCTGGTTGGATATAAGGTTACATCCTTCTTAAGGTATGAGTTCCAGACGATGAGCAGTAATATTCAAAATATGTGCGTATTTGTGAACTGTATGATTGTTGCCGTAGCTTCTGTGAGGCTCCTCTAAGGTTTCGTTTGATAAGGCCCAGCATTTTATTGTGAGCAGTGTAACTGTTGATATGATTCTTACATGACACGTTGTTAGACAAGATAAAGCTTATATATGGGTAGATGAAAGTCGGTATTTTAGTATTGCGACGTATGGTCATCATCATGGCATGGCATGTGTCCCTGTTAAATTTCATTTGCCACACGTTACATAATCTGAGAAGCATGTCAGGTCTTCCTGTAATGCTAGAAAATCGTTTTTGCAGGATATATGTCCATAACTGAAAGAGTCATCGACGAAGAGTGGGAGTTTAGATGTAAATCAATTTGGCTAATTGTTGATGAATGAATGAAAACAAATAAAGATAAAGGTACATTCGTATATATAGAGTGGTATCTAATCCTTAGGACTGTTCAAAACGTTTTACAATTCACCACTTACATACCTGTTCATTCCAACGCCCCACCCCCGTAGTCTCAGTCGTGTCTTGTGCTTCTTCACGATACAATTAATTTAGATCACGACTGCATTAAATTTCTATACTATTGACACGAAAACGATTGCCGTACTAATTGAAAATACATTGTAGAAATGACTAAGTACCAGGCAGCCATTTGGCGGCGTTGCCTAGAAGCACGGCCAAAAGGCTGTCTCGGTGACAAAGGAGGGGATGTTGACGGGTATATTCCGGTTAATTAGATTCACAATTTAGCAGCAATACATATTGTGCTTAAGTGTGTTAGCAACAAATATTGTAAGCGTTCATGCGCCTGTTGCACGTTCAAACTGAACCGTTTGAGCTGCATGATGCTTGCCGCGACGATGTTGATTACTGTGAGAACAAACACACACACACACACACACACACACACACACACACACACACACACACACACACACACACACACACACACACACACACACACACACACACACACACACACACACACATAAAATAGGAAGAAAAAACATTAATTCGTTGTAATAAAAACACTAATTGCAATATCATATATAAAATATATATGTATTTTTATTATTTGGTTATCAAGTAATACTATTACCATTTTTATGGGCATATCAATGTTATAAAAAGTAACCATCATAGGAACATGACATATACAACAGAACGTAATAAAATAAATTAAGTTTAAACAAAATACAATAATAAATAAACTTGACAAATGTGCACACGCATCTGTTCAACTTGAAAAGTGAATAAGCTAATTAAGCTAACAATTGTAAAACACAGAAATAAATATTTTGTTTTTAAATCAATACGTTTTTTGTAAAAATATTTCTGCTTTGATGTAAACATACACCGCAGTAAACAGGCGTGTGTTCAGGGCTGACTCAAATGAGTCCAGTGAGGATTTGCAGATAACACTGGACGGCAGAGTGTTATACGCTAATGTCGCTGCTTGGACAAATGTACAGTCACCGGCTATGCTTCGTGAGTCAGCACAGCGAAGATGTTAACCTAGCGTCCGTTTCTCGGTAACCAGATGTGACATCAGGATGACGCGTCGTCAGGATCAAGTCTTTGAACTGCGAACTACGCGATCAGTTAACGACACTAGAATAGAAAATAAGCAATGAATACGAAATAAATTTGTCTTCCTCTTCTTCCTCCAATATAGCTCCTGACTTTGTATTAGCCACATAGCGCTGGTTCGGGACTACAATTTATATTTAACCTCTCATGACAGAACATTTTTATTTTCTTATTTTTTTTTTCTTCAAAAAATGAATCCATTTACTTATTTATTTACTGCCTATTTTACATTATAAAAGAGGGGATGCACAGTGTAGTTACTAATATTGTTTTATTTTTGTACAGATGCAGACATTTGGTGCAGTTCAGCAGACGAGAAGATCTTTGGGGCAAATCTTAAGAATAGCTCTACAAGAACTGCAGCGTCTGCCAGGACCACTTTGAAGACTCGCAGTTCAAGAATGGCAAAATCAATTTGTGGTTTGGTGTACTGTCCGTACACAGTTTGATGGTCATGTTCACCAGACCCTCACCGAACAAGCGACAGAGGCAGCCCAATATGCCTGAACTGCCACGAAACAATAGTGAAGACCAGACAGCTGGATTGACAGAATATCAGAATTTCAATGTAATAATTTCTATTTACATGCTATTTTTTAATGGTTCTCTTATTTTTGCTTGTTTATTTAAGTTAGCATTGAAATAGATAGGGGTCAGTTCAGGCAAAAAAAATTAGTGACCCCGTGTTGTCTTGTTTTTTGTTTTACTCCACTTCATTGTCTCTTATTTTTGTTTTTGTATGTGTGTGTGTTCTTCCAGATGTGACTGGATATTGTGCTCCATCATCTTCACATTCAAATTCAGGTGCTGTGAAATCATCAGCTGCTTAACCAGACAAGCAGATGACACCACGCAAAGCTGCTTCCTTTACACGATAAGATGAAAATAATTCAGCAGAATACAGGCGCCTTAAACAGTGGAAAAAACTGCAGAAAGATACGCACAGAAAGAAACAGAAGGACAGTGTTGCAGGCAAGCAGCAAAGGCTAATTGACGAATTGTCCTCATTTGTTTCTGGTCCATTTCTGGACTTCATTGTTCTCACGAAAAACAACAACAAATTCTTCACAAGGGGTAAGAAACAGGAAACTGTTTTCACACTTCTAGTGCCATCTTGTGCATTTGGGGAGATGAGGGTGTGGTAGATGTGTACAAACGTGTTGACACTTACATATATGTACTAATATATTCTATGAAATTGCCTTTCGCTTTGTCAAAAACACATTCCTTTGGTGGTAAATGTAAGACATTTCCTCTAAGATGTATATGAAGAGATTGACATATAGTCATGTATGTTCATGAATGTCAATTTATTTGCACATTTTGATGCTCTTGAAAGGGCAATTATATTGTTGTCTTTGTAGTTTGTTGTTGTTTGTTTTGTTTTGGTTGTTGCAATGTTGTTGTTGCAATGTACTAAACAAACTTACTGAATACTGGACATACTTGAAGCGACTGACTGTGGATTCTATATAACATGAATGTCAGCTGACTTCATTATAATTATAATGTGATAGTCATTCATCAAACATACAATAAGCAAGATATATTATTTATGTTTCCTGTTATGTCGGATGCGTAGAGAGACGCTGGTCTAGTTTCAAGTGTGGCCGCAGCTCGTTTGATGTAGGAATAAGGGAGGCGGATACATAAGTAAAGGTTGGTAAAGGGCATATTTTAATGAGAGGTTGTATGCATCACAAGTACACCAGTAAACACAATCATTGTACATTCAAGTCGATTATAACCAGTTATTGATGTATCCAATAAAACAAGAGTGTATGCACACAACAAATCACACTGGTAATCACCATAATACATCAAAGATGAGGGGCTACCTGCCCATACATGTTACAGAAAACATCATAGATAAACCACACAGCAAGTCAAATAGATAATTACCATATTACATCAAAATTGTTGGGCTACCTGCCCATACATTACATAGAAGACATCATAAATAATCCATGGTACGACATGTATTGCAACGTTGTGAAATCAGAGGTGGGGGAGAGGAGGTGGTGGTCAAATAAAGTGTGTAAATATCAACTCACTTCGATGACTTTCAAAACCGGAATGGCAGCGCTTGGCCACCCCAGCGGTCAACATGTGCTTGCGATGGACGATACCACTCGCCTGGTAGCAGGGGTGGTAAGGTTGCATTAATATTACATTGATATTCCAACCATCCACTACAGAAACATAAATCGAAGGGTGATACCTTGATGGTTAATCATGGCTTGATTGCCTCTGCAAATATGTCTAAAGTAAATATTTGGGGCTGGCTACTTCCAGCCAAGTGAACTTATGGGGCCATTATATCTATGCAAAAGGCTACATGCATGCCAAAAATATGCATCTGTAACATATGTATGCTGTAAGTACTTTGTAGTAGTAATATGCACTGTGTAATGTGTGTGCTGTGTATGCAATACTATGCATTGCTATTAAATGAAATGTCTCTATTAAAAGAATGCACATTACTAAAATTATGTCATTGGAACTCCAATAATTGGAAAGATGTTAAACAACGTTCCAATATATAAAGCACTGGTGTCATTTATAATTCCATGCAAGTTCTCAATTTGCAACTATGTAATACTAAAGAAATAATTTTAAACATTAATTTAACGGAAATACAATTTATAATAAGTTTTTATTAATATTAAAATAAAAAATATAGGTTTGTATTAATATTTTATTAGGTCCAGGCCCGGCCCGGTCCGCTCACACTAGGCCCAGGCCCGGCCCAACCCGATGTGTTTAATATGTTTTAAGCCCGCAAAATGTAGGCCCAGGCCCGGCCCGCGCAATGTTGAAGAGGCCTGGCCCGGCCCAGCCCGCGGGCTGCGGGTCGGGCCGGGCTTGAGCCCAAAGCCCGGCCCGTGCAGGGCAATAACGTGGATAGTCCAAGTAAATGATCCCCACTACAGTTCCCAGTGGTGTCACACATGCCAGGACCAATAAGGAATAAAACATCACAATTTGTACAATTCAGAAAGCCTTAGTCAATGAAATCTGGATACGTCTGTCACGTTGGTGACCGTCATGTGTGTGACGCTGCACACCTGTAATATAGGAACCCTTATGTGATGTTATATATCAATATGTGTATGTGTTCTTGTACTGTTACTATCAAAACGGAATGATTATCTACATTGAGTTTAGCAATTGATACAGACATTTAAGATAGTTGATTACCATGAAATAAAACAAATTAATCATTACATTTTAAAGGTTTTTTTTATATTTGTTCGACTACAAAAACTCCAAAAAGCAAACAAAAGTGGGGTTCCCCTGCATATGTTTGAAATATCTGATATAGTGACAGCAAAGTTACATGCAAGATCAGCAACATATTGTATTCTGGTCGTGATAAGTCATAACACGAAATATATTTACTGTTCAAGTATAACACTTGCAGGATTGTTGTCATTTGATACGTTAACATTATATAAAGTAAATTTGTCAAACTAGCAAAGCACCAATGTTAAAAGTTATTATGCATGTTATTAAGTGGTTGTAAACCCACATTTTAGCTATTTGTTATGACATTCATCATCTGACCAACGAAGGTTAAAACCACTCCATTAAACTTTACCAAAATGCTCGTTTAGTTTGTATCTCTATATAAAGCCAACAATTGTGGGGTTCCCGTGCAACATTGTGAAATAACTGATATAGTAAACCGAATTTAACACACAAGGAAATAAGCCGAATTTTACACACAACAAAATAAGTCATTTCAGCAAACATTGACCGAAATGCAACTGTATTATTCATCACTATATACATAGAAAAACTAATGAAGCGCCTGGCAAAAATCAGGATTTGCTATTTTAAAATCACACGAGTTTCTAAATTTTCTGAAACGAATTTACAGCACTGGTAATACTGGTAATACGCTAGATGTATACTATTTTTGGTTCTTATTTTTTATTTAAAAAAAATAACCGTATAATATGTGTTTATTACTGGAACAAAACACGCAGTTTGAATCAGAAGCATACATTTTGTGTTAATTTCACGCTGCAACAATGATGCGCAGACCGACGCGAAGTTAAACTGATTTCAATGTAGCTGCCTAGATTGAGTATCCTTAGGTCCAAGTAAAATAAAAGCAAACACGAATTTCTTTCAAAGTGTGCACAACAAACAATAGGTTCAGTAAATTCAAAGTGTGATACATAAATTCACATATACATCTCATATTTCTACTTAGAAATTACGTATCCTTAGTTTTAACAAGATTTAACAAGATTGCCGAGTTCCAGATGGCAAGTTGACAAGGAAGCCATTGCCTTATCGAGAGTCCAACAATGTTCTCTTCGATGCGTAGCCCGCCCTTATCAAATATATGTCAATTATATTTTTAAGCATATTCACACTACTAGCATTAACACAATCATTTGGCAGTTTGTTCCATTCATTTATCACCCTCTGTGAGAAAGAGTACTTTCTCATGTCCAACCTACACTGCTCCTTAACTAATGCTGCTTTGTGTCCTCTGGTTCTACTGCCTTTTTAAGTTTGAAGAACATATTCCTGTCAACATCCTCATAACCATTCACTATTTTAAACAATTCAATTTGGTTTCCTCTAAGTCTCCTGGTCTCTAGTGTTGTCAAACCACTTAGTAATAAGCGATTTTTGTAACTAAGGTCTCTCAATCCTGGAATCATTTTAGTTGCTCTTCGTTTTATTATTTCTAGCTTGTCTATGTCCTTTTTACGATATGGCCTCCATGCTTGAATACAATATTCCAAATGTAGTGTTAACTATTGCTTTGTAAGTACGTCTACATGCAACAGCTCGTGTGTATCTATAAGCCAGCCAGCTGTTTTAGCTCTGCTGGCTTTAACACGCTCACTGGACTCATCAAAGTCAGTCTTGAATACACACATATTTACTTCGGCGTAAGTGTAATTCACTGCAGAAATATTTTACCATAACATATTGTGTGTGTGTGTGCGTGTGCGTGTGCGTGTGCGTGTGCGTGTGCGTGTGCGTGTGCGTGTGCGTGTGCGTGTGCGTGTGCGTGTGCGTGTGCGTGTGCGTGTGCGTGTGCGTGTGCGTGTGCGTGTGCGTGTGCGTGTGCGTGTGCGTGTGCGTGTGCGTGTGCGTGTGCGTGTGCGTGTGCGTGTGCGTGTGCGTGTGCGTGTGCGTGTGCGTGTGCGTGTGCGTGTGCGTGTGCGTGTGTGTGTGCGTGTGCGTGTGCGTGTGGGTGTACGTGTGCGTGTGCATGTGCGTGCGCCTGTGCGTGTGTGTGTGTGTTCTCAGAGTAATTTGCAAACATCATGCAGCTCAAACGACTCAGCTTGCACGTGCAACCGGCGCATGAACGCTTCCAATATTTGTCGCTAACACACTTAATCACAATATGTTAAATATATATTGCTGCTACGTGGTCCATCTAATGCACCGGAATATCCCCGCCGACATGTCATCCGTTGTCATGGAGACAACACTGTTGGTCGTGCCTCTGAGCAACGCCGCCAAATGGCTGCCTGGTAGTTAGTCATTTCAACCATGTATTTTCAATTAGTATGGCTATCATGTTCGTGTCAATAGTATAGAATATTAATGCAGTCATTACACACAGTTGTGATCTAAATTAATTGCATCCTGAGAAAACACAAGACAATACAAAGAATCCGGGATGGCGTTGGAATGAACAAGTCTGTTAGAGGTGAGGGGCAAAACATTTTGAGCATTTCAAGGATTGGATGCTGCGCTATATCAGGACGTGCCTTTACTTTTATTATATGTTATTTAATTCATCAACAATTACTAACATAAATTACATAAACAATCCGTCTTGTGCAGATGATTATCTCATTGATGAACCTGTCTCCAGCATAGCCGACTTTCTAGCACTACGGGAAGACGAGACAGGCTTCGCAGATTATCTAACGTGTGGCAAATTAAATTTAACATCGACATATGCCACACCACGAGAATAACCCTACATCACAATACGATAAATACTGACTTTCATCTATCCATATCTAAGCTTGATATGATGAACACAAAGTTCTGATGACAGCCAAGCACGCAGACGCAGTAGACTATGCATACACACGCGACGGGCGCATCATCTGTGGCATCAAAGACAACAATATCACAATCCAGTCGCCTGACGATTTGTTTAAAGTTGGAATTGATCAACCAGATCTCAAAGCACTTTGACTTGGGCCTTACGTTATCGGTGTAGAATAGGACGGGGAAAGAAGATCCTCTTGTGAAGACGGAGGAAATAAGAGTTTAATTACAGAGCAGAATTCTGATTTGCAACCTGCTGTAACTAATATAACATGTGTTATACTTAATGTTTGTGGCTTAATGACCAAGCTGAGGTCGCTTGACTTTGATTTTTGTATTTCAGAATATGATTTAATATTTCTAACAGAAACAAAACTGGATGATCTTGATATAATTGATATAGATGGCTTTCATTGCCATACAATGAATAGAACAACATTTAAATATAAATCCTGAGGAGTAGCACTACTGGTTAAGAACTCGCTGTCTAACACTATTGAAATCGTATATGGAGATACAAATTGTGGGCTATGGTTCACATCAAATGTTAATTCGCTTGGGTATGAAGCATTATGGGGAATAGTTTATATTCCGCCTGAGAATTCCATTGATGCATCAGCTCGCCTGTTTGATGATAGAAAATTACAATGCAAACCTAAGGAAGGACTCAAACAGCGCAACAAATAATTATGGACTCAGGTTAATCACATTGTGTAAAAGTAAAATGTTCACATTGTTAATGGTAGGATTGGGGTCTATAGGGACAGAGGTGCAAATACATGCAAAAATGCAAGCACTGTTTCTTGTTTCTCCACAATCATTTCATAATACAATAGAATTTGAGGTTTTGGAATGTGATGAATTGTTATCTCATGTTTACAACCCTTTTAAAATGGCCTTTAACTATACCATGCAACACCCAATTGTTCCAACAATAAGGGAGGATGAGTTGGCTGAGAATGATGATACAGCCCAATTTAACAAACCAAAATGGGTGAAGGATTGTGAATCAGGCTTTAAAAATAGATCTTGACAATTTAAGATGTAATGATATTGATGAGGCTTCAGTAAATGATATAGTAAATCGCATTAATGATATATTAAAAAGTGCTGCTAAAACGGTTGGTTGTATGAAGGATAACTATAGACCTACAATGAAGGGTAAAAGCATTGACATAAAAGCTGACGGTAAACTATAGTTTAATCAAGCATGCAATGAAAGGAGAAAACATTACTTTCAAGTCAAGGCAATGTACTCTAAAAATAAAACTTATATTAATAGAAATGCCAAACATAATGCAAGTGGGAACTATAAAAAGGAAACTAACAAGCAGCACAAATTGTATTTTAAGGATTTTGCAAATAAATTAAGAAATATGAAGAGTAAGAATCAAAAGGACTACTGGAAAATTATTAATGAGTCGAAAAGTGAGAAAGGTAAAGAAATAAATACAGTTAATGCTAAAACTTTTTAAACACTTTAAGAAGTTAAGATGTAGTGAGGAGGAGGAGTACACCAGTTCACCCTGTTCTAGCTCTACTTTGTCCTTGGGATGTACCAACAAGCGGTTGAGGGTGGTGTGGGGACGCATAGTTGTTGCTACTCCTTATTTCTTCTGTACTCGGTGTACTCTCTATGAGACCCCCTCTACGTATGGGATGACTACTTGGCTCCTGTAATTTCTGTCATTTGTTTTTTTTCTTGTTCTTTTTCTTCTTACAGCTATCTGTCACCTTGTTCAATGCCCAGAACGGATAGCCACATACTCTTAGAGCTTCTCTCAAGTGTTCCACCTCTTCCTTCTTGTCCCCCTCGTCTGAAGTTATCGTCTCACACCTGTGCATAAGGGTTCTGACCACTCCTAACTTCAGATGTTTGGGGTGGTGGGACGCAAAGTTCAAGTATTGGTCGGTGTGTGTCTTCTTCATGTACACTGTAGACTTCACACTGCCATCTTCCTTTCTGGTGAACTTCGCATCCAGGAAGGGCATGCTGTTATTCTCTTCATCTTCCCGCGTGAAAATGATGCTCCCTGTGGGGTCTACAGTGCTCATGTGTTGTTGTAATTTCTTTGCCTTTCCCGTGTGTACCAGGCTAATTACATCGTCCACATATCGTTTCCAGTTTCTCGGTTGGCAATCTACCGGTGCTGTTGCTATTATTTTCTGCTCCAGGTCCTCCATGTACAAGTTGACAACAATGGGGGATACCGGACTGCCCATGGCTACTCCAAATTTCTGCTGGTAAATTTCTCCTTCAAATCTGAAGTATGTCGTCTCCAGGACTAATTTCAACAACTCCATGATGTCGTCTACGTTTAGGTTTGTTCTCTTATTTAGTGTCTTGTCATTCTGTAGCATTTTTCTGATGATTTCGCACGCTTCTTTGATCGAGGTCTTCGTGAACAGCAACACAACATCATATGACACAAATTATTCTCCTTCTTCTACTGTCAGCTTTGTCATCTCCTTCACCAGTTCTTGTGAGTTTTCTGTGTGGTGTTCTGTTTTTCCAACAAGTGGTTGTAGTATGTTGGCCAATTCCCTGGATACTCTGTATGCTATTGTCTGTGTGTAGTCAACAATTGGTCTGAGTGGCAATTATGAACTGCCTCACGTGTACGATGACGTCATCAAGCGTCATAGGTACTGATGAAATCAACGTGACACGTTGATGAAAGCCTCTACCAGGTAAACTAAGCACACCTTGGATATGTAAAATGAAAGTTATTTGATTTGAAAATGAACTATCCTGAAGAATGTTCAGTAATATGATTATGAACATTTTGCAAACAATAATAATAATACTATTTTATAAAATAGTATGTTTACAGCTGAGGAAATAAGAAATGGTATACATAAGTTAAAAAGCAATAAAGCGTGTGGGTTGGACCTAATTCTGAATGAGTTCCTAAAACATTCTGAGGATTGTATGATCTCTGTATATGTTAAATTGTTGAATGTCATATTAAAATCTGGTCATATTCCTAAAGATTGGGCCATGGGTATTATTTTGCCCATTTATAAAAATAAGGGTCCTGTAACTAACCCAGACAACTACAGAGGGATCACACTGCCCAGTTGCTTTTGCAAATTATTCACCTCTGTTTTGAATAATAAATTAACTGAATGTGTTGATGAATTGGGAATAATGGGGGAGGAACAAACCGGATTTCGGCATGATTATTCCACCCAGACAACTATCTTGCCTTACATACGAAACGAAGCAGATTACCATCAATACTAATCACTACCTCGCCCAAATGCGCCTTCACATCTCTACGGGAACGTGTTGGTAACTCCAACCATCGAAGCCTTCACGGCAGCTATTAACTGACAATTCTAAGCCGGCAAATGCTCGTGTTATTTATATTTATTTCTTAAGACGCTAAGTCGTTTGCCATGTTGACAAATCGTTGAACAGAGCTTCCACCACCTCCAGGCGGTGGCAGTGTCAGTTGGTCACTGAAGCTGAAGCTGAAGGTCACTGAAATTGACCGGCGACTAAAAGACTCTCAGAAGAAATGTCAGTTGGATGGTGAAATTATATGTTATTTTATACAACACCCTTTACCGGAGAAGAACCTGTTCTATGTAAACAAATCAAATAGCGAAAAAACCGAGAGTTTTATACTTTAAATCGGGGGGTACGTGGGACGTCTTTACTGTGTGGTGTCGATTAACAATTGTCGATTCTCCAGAGGTGCCAAGTAAAATTGCATACAAAGCTACCTCTTGTTAAGGTGTGTTTGCAATAGATTTCGGGATTTCGAAGATTTCGGGCCATAGCACTGACGCCGCGGTCACGAAGTGTATCAGGGGTTTCCCCTCCTGGCTGAATTTTTTTTAATAAATGTTATAATTAATTGACTTAATTCTAGTGCACATTATGGTGCATTTTCTAGTTGGAATTGTGGCTTGATTTGTAATTTTATTTAAACAGTTAAATTTGTTATCCTAGAAATTACTCTTTGGTGGTAGATTTTGGCTCGAAGGCGGCAGGGTGGTAGGTTGTTTAAATATTGAAAAAAATGTGGTAGACTTGGCACCTCTGCTTCTCGTCAGGAGGCCGACATTAGACGAATCATTCTTATAGCTATGCCACTGCCATCTAGCGGATTAATAAATACTAATATTCGAGGACGTGGACTAGCGCGCAGTGTTTTGGTTATCATGGTTCAGTGTGCTCTTCAACGAAGTGAGTAGTATATACAATCCAATATTTGATATTGTCTTCACAACTTGTGTGTGTGTGTGTGTGTGTGTGTGTGTGTGTGTGTGTGTGTGTGTGGGTGTGTATGTGTGTGTGTGTGTGTGTGTGTGTGTGTGTGTGTGTGTGTGTGTGTGTGTGTGTGTGTGTGTGTGTGTGTGTGTGTGTGTGTGTGTGTATGTGTGTGTTTGTGTATGTGTGTGTGTGTGTGTGTGTGTGTGTGTGTGTGTGGGTGGGTGTGTGTGTGTGTGTGTGTGGGTGAGTGTGTGTATGCGTGCGTGCGTGCGTGCGTGCGTGCGTGCGTGCGTGTGTGTGTGTGTGTGTGTGTGTGTGGGTGTGTGTGGGTGGGTGCGACTCCCGAGGTTTGCACGAAGTTTACTTTTGTACACATCTTTCCTTTGTTTCAAACAACACTGGATATAAAATCTCACCCGGAGCAAAGTCTTTAAAGTCCTCCGTCAATTCAAAATGTCTGTTCGTCTTATTTCAGTAGGTTGTTCACACTTTCATACGTTACCCGATCTAACGATTGAAATAAATTATTTCGTTGAATTTAACAAAAGCACACCCTTTTATTTATCCGACTTTGCATATAACGAATGCTACTGACGGTGACAACATGTCATGGCCGAAAACGAATTAATACAAAACGAGGCATAGGCTACACATTGACGCACCACTACACATACAACAAACATTAAATACCCAACTTTTTAATATGAACGAGCGAAAATTAATTCGGTGCCGAAGATATCTGCGATGATGCAGTGAAGTTGTAATTAGCAACGCGACTTGTAATTAGCAAAGAACGGATGTGATGAAACGCAAATAAATGCGTAAAATTAAGACGTTTTAACGCGCCCACAACACTTCGAGGTGAAGAGATGCGATCAAGCCGCATAATAGAGCGCTACGTGACACATCACCTTCTTTATTCGGTGTATTTAGCGTCATGCGCCTGCGGCGAGTTTCTGAATTATTAATAGGTGGGTGGCCCCATAATGTATCAGTCGTATCAGATGTATAACAACGGCCATGTGGCTCACATAAATGAGAAGATTGACCAACTGAGGGAAATGGCGGATCATTTGTGGTCACCACTAAAATAAAGCGTAGCTGGTTTCAGATTTCTTTCCATGGTCCGCTGAATTTTGTCAGTGGTGACACTGGGTCGTCCGCTAGCAATACGATAGACAGGTTCAGCCATTCGTTCAGAATATATATCAACACTTAACGTATGACGGATACGTTGAACATATATCATACTTAGAAGTAACGCAGTTTCATCTCATCAACTTCAAACTGGTGAAATGAAATTAAATGGAACAAGCTAGATGCAGACTATCGACAGGGTGGCTACCCCTGTATTTGGCCTTCCCACCACTCCCTACGCCCGCACAAAGAATCTGCCGAGAATACTCCATTAAGAGGTAGCCCATGCTGTCGTAACATATACAAAAACGCGCTTTAAGAATAAATATCAATAAAGGATATTGGAGTCATACTGATCGTATATTTAAGTCTGAAAAAAATATTGAAAGTCTACAGGTCTCACAATTTATGCATGACTTTCACCTTGATTTATTACCCGAATCATTTTTAAATGTAGCTATCAAAAGAATTTAGATAAAAGTATTAGAATAACTAGACAATATAACCTTCTTGTAAAAGAGAGACCTAGAATACATGTTTCGACTAAGTTGCCTAAACATAATTTTACAAGAAATTGGAATAATATAGACGATAAAATAAGAAATGTCAAACACAGATCAAATCATAAATACATTTTGCATTATCAATACTTATATACATATCTTCGTCGATTGGAATGTTTAAACGTGCTCAGAATGTAATTACGTTTATGATGGCATTTTTCTTTTCTAAATCCGTTTACTGTTTCAGATATTTGTTCTCTTCAAATTCTGTTTTATTAAGCCAAAGTCAAATTATGTTTGGAACCATGCATTTCCTTTCATTTTTCCTCCTCAATTACATATATTTCGATGGAACAAACTAATCTGTTCGTTGTCGCATGTCACCAGCAGCATTGATATACTACATGTAATTAATATTCTGGTTAAATGCCTAATGTAATCTAATTAGTGTCTAATTCTGGTTCGTATATTTGTATTTACTGTACATATGTTACTATGGTAAAATATAGTCTTTGGCACAGTGAGTATCTAGATGACTGCTGAAATAGTACAGTGATTGGCTGGTGATGACTTATTTGGTTGTGATGTAATAATACAGCAATGATAATTAGTTTCAATGGTGTCACTAGAAGACGGCTCTAAGCCAATAGACAGCCATACAACGAAACATGTTGAAAATATTCAGATATATTGTATAATTGTTTTTTATGTAGGTTATGTTGAAAAAATAAAGTTACTTACTTAACTGCTTACTTATTTACTTACTTACTTGTCTGTATTTTCTTGTATTTTCTAAAGATAAAATTAATTTCGATCACAACCCGCAACTCTACAACTCTATGTTGTTGACACGAACATGACATCCATACTAATTGAAAATACATGGTTGAAATGACTAACTACCAAGCAGCCATTTGGCAGCGCTGCTTAGTAGCACGTATAACGGTGCCGTCCCCATGACAACGGACGTGAAGCTCACGGTGATATTCTGGTGCATTAGATGGATCATTTAGCAGCACCACATGTTGTGCTTCAGTGTGTCAGCGGCAAATGTCGGAAGTGCTCATGCGCCTCTTGCGCGTGCAAACTGAACCGTTTGAGCAGCACTGATGCTTGATGCGGCGATGCAAATTACAGTGAGAATAAAAGAACCAACATATATGGATGCTGACCCACTAGAGGGAGGAGTGCCACTGTCTGAAACTGAATAGTATATATGTGAAATTATGTATCACACTTTAAATGTAAATTTGTTATTTATCGAACCCATTGTCAATTGTGCACACTTTGAAAGAATATATGTCTGCATCAATTCTTAACCTCATTATAGATCAACCATTCCATTTTATATGTAAGAGTAAATAACATATAAACATAATGATATGTAACCCCATATCAGGGTGTCTATACTTTAGGCAGAGTTTGGGTATTTTATTGCTAACAATAACACATTGTAAGTGATATCGAATTAAAGACACATAGTGATTTTTTAATATTATATATACCCAATATTAATGTACAAAACATAGATGAATTTGTACTTAATTACCCGTTTTATAAAGATGTATTTATTTATCACATCGTATTCTGTGTCACATACATCACCGGCATGACAGACATATCCAGATTTTCTTGACTCAGGCTTTCTGAATTGTACAAAGGTTATAGATATTTTATTATTTATTGGTCCTAGCATATATGACATTAATGGGGACTTTGGTGGATATCACTACACACCTACACGACATTAATTGCCCTTGTCGTAACGCTGTTGACATCATGTAGGTGGCCGTTACGTGATTGATGAATGTCTACAAATACAATCATTGAAAGGTTATACTACATGTCATGTACTAACTGCCATTTACAAGCACATGTCATCACAAGTGCCATATTTTACTACTAAAAACAATATGTGGAATAGTTGTCATGTAATTGACAATCAACTAGAAACACATTTTTTTTTACTTTTAATTAATATTAAAATATTGTTTTGCATTTATTTCTGGACACTTTGAGCAGATCAAGACACGACTGACAAATATGACTGACAAATAAATGGCTCACTTACAGAATAATTTCGCCTATTTCGCTAAGTGATTACACGTGGATATATAAACAGACATGCATATAATTATCCATCGTATGTATAATCGTTGTTAGCCGGGAACAAACTAAAATATTACGGCGAAATATATCACAACACAAATACTGCAGTTTTAATACGAAATGACCTGAAGGTTGTATAAAAATGTATAACTAAAAACGAATCATTTAGGCAGTGATTTTTTACTTTCATTGGTGCAACGATAGATGAATTCGTGAGATGATTGTTGAACTTACATTACTTTTCTCAAAGGATACGTTTTGTGATTTTAGCTCTTTTAAGAATTAATGATAACCATGTAGGATAAAGCCTTCTATCTAGTACTAGCCGAGTTGCCCGGCATTGCACAGGATACAAAGGCAACCACTGCAAGGGCTCACGACTCCTTGCACTACCCAGTCTTTGGTAGCGAGTGCAATGCAAATGGCAGTGACAACTTCACGCGACAAAACTGCCGATTTCATGGAGCGTTCAGTGGATGTTTGACGTAGATCACTTAACACTGGCAGAAACACACAGCGGTGTTAACAGTTGTACGTAACTATTGTTATAATTTACGTCAAACATCCACACTGGTTCCTGGTAATACCCCACACCCAGGGGGAATTTCGCTTATTTTTTAATGTAGGTGCCTACGAACCACTACCATGGACCCCGGCAAGCCTACATAATTTCAGCCCCATACATGCGAAGCTGACGGGGATATGTGGGAACAGACAGAGAGACAGAGATACATACATACATACATGCATACATACTTACATACATACATACATACATACATACATACATACATACATACATACATACATACATACATACATACATACATACATACATACATACATACATACATACATACATACATACAAACATACATATATACATGCATTAATGCATACGTACATGCATACATACTTACATACATACATATATACATATATATACAGACACACAACATAAACAACTACGTTATGTTAAAGACAACGGACATATATTATGTTTGTTAATGGTTAAACATTTTTAGTTGATGGTTCGATTAAAAAGTACATATCAATAGAAACCTATGTTGTACTGGTTGTGCAGTCAACTATTGTTTCAGGCCATTGTAAGCGAAAACAGTCCCGGGACTGTATGACTGTATGCTATAATTTAAAGTAAATAAAGGTAGTTTAGAGTCCATCGGTATATTTGTTAATGTTTTGATTTTTTATTGTCATGACCAAAATTATAATGTGTCCCAACATGTTTTCAACCTTAATAAATTTATACTTGAACCTTTCGCTGTAAACCAGGCCTAGGACTAATGACAGTAACTTCGTATTCGTGCATACGAGCGGAAGGACGAGTGTGTGCACTTACTTTTACATAGTATAACAACAATACATTGAGAACAACTGAAACATCGACATAGCTTATGTCTATATTCACCTTCCAATCCACACATGCCTAAAACTGATGTGTCTCGGGCTGTTGACTGCAGATCTGCTGGAAACGCCTGAGTAACATGGAAGTGAAATATTAATTAATACAAAGTATAGAATGAACACTTAATCCAGAGTTAATAGGTCATTTGTCAATAAAATTTATATTAATAAATTACTCCCTTTTGGTGAAGTCAATTAATGCATTTAAAATAAACTAGCCTTTATGGTAATATTAATAATTAATTAAATCAAATTAACTTAATTTAATTTAATTTAATTTATTAACAAATTAACAATTAATAATTTAAATTAACCAATATCTGCTACACATCAATTGACATGGGTGAATTGGTATTGTCATATATTTGAGGCGAAAAAAATCAGATCACCTAGAGCGATTAGTAGTATTTACTATGTATTGCAATACAACGGAACGAGGGCAGCACCTAGACCACGAAACCACTCGGCAACAAAGTATTGGATCCAGTGCCACAAATGACACGTATGGGAGGAACGAGGTTTCCTCTAAATTCAAAGGACACGGAACGGTCACGTGTAATATGTGATAATAATGGAATGTGTTAAGATTTATAACTTACACACACTTGATAGCATATAAAGACTTGCTGTTTTCTATCGTTAATTTAAAATAATATTATAATATAATTTGCATTCTGCAATGTGTGATTGTAAGATGCCGAATGTTACATAGCTGTGACATTATTAATAGTGTTTCTTAAATTAATGTATTGTTATTATCTTGAAAGCAGTTTCATATATGCTTGGATATGATACTTTGTTAGTATATTGCTAACGTTAAGAACCACATGTTTAAAGTGCCATTGGTTCCTCCGTATCCACACACAATATAACAATGACATCGTCACCGGTTTCCTAACAGTAATCACTTGGATGTTTGTATCAACATAAATGTTCCCACCTTTTGTTGCACGTATTCAACAAATATAGTTAAAGTCAAGTTGTTACATAAAACTCACATAGTTCTGGACGAACAGTTTAAACAAACAAAAAACAAAGTATCATCAAAATGTAAATCGTGTTCAGTTACATTTGGTAGAAATTACGACTGTTTCTATAGGTACGTATACTTTTTGAGTTTACCTATTTCATCACGTATAACACAATCATTTTTTTTTTGCCCAAGCTTCGTTTTTGTTGCAATGAACTTGCTTTATTACAAGTGCAGGGAAAGTGAAAATATCCTTCACTTAACTGTAATATGCACCCATTTATTGAGTTGAGAAATCCATTCTAATTCTAGCTACATACTACTTCGCCAGTTGTTATTTGTTGAATACAATAATTAGTGGTGTTGCTACATTTTATAACATGTTTATATACATATCGGATATAATACATATTGTTTGTACCGCACACGACCTGTTGTACAATTCCGACACAACACATTAACAACAGCAACTCACTGATCGTGACTCAGCAATACAGAAAGGAATATAATTAATAACTGCGTATTGAAATAAGATATGACAGAACGTGCACATTGTATATGATATGTCGTTAATCATCGACATCGATAATTGCTCAAATAGGGATGTGCCATAATATTGTAGTTTCGTAGATATGTGAAGTTTCCCAGGCGCGGTCGATTGTAACAACTAGTTGTTACATTAGAGAACATATGGATCGCAAAGCAAGTGTCACTCGTACTTGTTACTGTTATTACATTAATTGAAGTGTACACACTTATACATTTCATAGTTTACATAACAATGTAGGTGTTCACAGTTTTTCAGTTTAGTTACCAAAGAGCACTCATTCCCCGGATTCTTACACAACAATAAATTATAAATGGAATATAAATTATTGAGTGGATTATGAAATAGTGAATGACAGTATATATATATATATATATATATATATATATATATAATGCGACTTCTACTTGATTGCATGATGAACGCATGTACGCACTCACGCGCACGCGCACTTACATCCACATTTCAATGTATCGTGCAATATTTAGTAATTGCTCAAATAGGGCTGTGCCATAGCAATTTAGCAATATTTAACAAGATTGCTATCCAATGCAAAACGCCCAGATGCCAAGTGGATAAGCAAACCATTGGCATATCGAGAGTCAATAAAAGGACTTCAGAAATATATGTTAATTTTGTTTGACGATGCTACCATTTACAGTTGACCTACTGGTTATAGTCCAATAAGCTTGGCTTCACAAGTGAAATAAAGCGTTCCCACGTCGGGGTTAATACATTTTTTTTCTTCCAGTCATTGTCAACAATAAACTCTCTGACTGATCTATCGGTAAGGGCTGACCCAGCGTTGTTACAGTCGTAACAACTTGCCGCAATACAATTGTAGCAACTTGACAATAACACAACTTTTTTGGCAGTTGAATACACATGGACGATAACAAATCCCGAATTTCCGTTTAACTTCTACTGGACATAATCCCCTACTCTCTATAGTAGACATGTTTAAAGGATCAATTAAAAGGCCTTCTGAAATATTTGTTAATTTGTTTGATGATGCTACCATTTACAGTAGACCTACTGGTTATAGACCAATACGCTTCAACATTTTTAGAGTAACGTGCTTGAGAACAATATTGGTTGAGCGCTATTGGACGCTATATAAATATAGTTATAGTTATTATTATTATTATTATTATTATTATAGTCATTATTGTTAGTACAATTATTATTATTGTTATCATTATTATTACTATGAAACCAAGTGGCAAATTATGATTAACATATCGAATATAGCGTGGTTGAACAAAACTTGCTCCCAGGGGATTCACATCAACCGAGATATACGTTAAAGATAATTATAAACATAAGGCAGGTAGAAGATGAAACACGGTAGAGGCAGTAATGAGCAGCAGATTGGATATGATATGATTCAGGCATGGGGCAATTAATTTGAAAAGTTAATTAATAAAATTACAATTAATCCAGAAATGTTCCATTTAAATTAAATTAAATTAACAAACTACATTTCTCAGGTCAATTAAATTAAGTTAAATTAACCTCCCAAATTCTTCAATTAAATTAAATTAACAATTAACTTTAATACAATTAACACATAAATTACGTGTTGGTAGAAATGCCGATTATATTCATATTTCACTGTTTTTTTGTAGGCTTAAGCACATGATACAAGTCATTGTTGAAATAATAATATGCTATTTTTTAACAATTTTATAACAGTTCTAAAATCACAAGTAGGTTCGTAAACATTACTGTCAAGATAGTGCATTTTTCATATATATATATAAAAGAACTGTGTTTTGCTGATACATAATATATATATATATATATATATATATATATATATATATATATATATATATATATATATATATATATATATATATATATATATACCAAGACATTTGTTCATGGGGTATTTGGTCATATATTATGCTTGTTAAAATTAAAGTTTTTTTTCTAAAAGGAATGTAAAGTTGTGGCTGAAAAATTGCAGGGTGTGGAGTTTCCTCCTATATTCAACCACCAAATTAACAAATCCGGGTACTTACATACATCATTTCTCTGCACCAGTTTGTTATTTATGCAGTGTTTTAATGCCACTTGGCTACAAGTTGCCAGCTAAACATGTTTATGTTAGACAGAGATTTGAAGAAGCCATCATTTGTCAACTGATCACACTACGGGAGGACATTCTATTGTCTAGGCCTTCCCGCCTACTCGTAGGTGCCTGAATGACCAGCCCACTCCAGTTGGTACAGACAGTATTAGTTCTGTGTGATGTTCTCCCTCCCATTCACACATGCCTTAACCTGATCTCTGTCAGTCTAATTGTAAAGTATATGCCAGTTTGATTTAATTAGTTTTTAATAGCTAATGTTTAGTAAATCATTATAAATATCCCGGACGAGGGATTGCAAGGGCCGGCACAAGCTACATTGTTAGGCATCCAAATTGTCAGTAAGGGTGGTCCTGGCGGGCCATACCTGCTTTAGCATTAGGCTTCAACATTACCGGTCAGATTTAACCATGTTTCGTTTTAATCTTCTAGACATTAAGTGTCTAAGTGATGTTTACATTCATTTTCTTTACGGTTTACAAAGATATATATCTTCACTGTTATTTAATTGTTATTGTGCGTGATTATATTGCTACTATGTATGTACCCGTCTGATGTACACGATTAAAATCGTTTCAAACCTGGAGAACAATGCTTTGTCTACACTTCTGTAGTACTCTATGTACGCATTGGTCGAGTGAGTAAAATTCAGTTGCAAATCTCGACCTGGCGAGCGCAAAGAAGACGGGCAATTAACATACATCTACATATGTGAGAAATGTTTCCCGGACTATTGCGTACGGCCCCGAAGAAGATAAGAGGAGGAGGCGTATATCTTACATATTGATTGGAACAGTGACTGCAGGCCTTTTGGAAATGCCTGGGTAACATGGGTGTGAACTATCCAATTAAACCAATTGTTAAATGAGCACTTAATTTAGAGTTAAATGGGAATTTTTAAATCAAATAAAATTAAACCCTTTTGGTTAAGTTAATTAATTAAATTATATTAACTTAATTGGGTTAATTTAAATTAACAAATTAACAATCAACGATTGAAATTAACCCATGACTGATATGAATTATAATACAACGGAGAGAGAGCAACGTCAGACCATCAACTCACAACCAACAGAGGACAGGACACAGTTCCACAAATGGAACGATATTAGACATGGAACGTTCACTAGTGATATGTGAAAATAATTTAGTATGTTGAGATCCATAAGTTACAAACACTTGATAGCACATTACAACTTGCTGTTTTATATCATTAAGTTATCCAATAATAACATTTGTATCGCGCAATATGTGTGGGAAGGGTAAAATGTTGCTTAATTGTATACTTAATAACGTTCCTTTAATTAATGCATTGTTATTATATTGAAAACAGTTGCACGTGTGCACGGAAAGGTTACTTTGTTAATATATGCTGACGCGACGAGTCGCGTGCTTAACGTGCCACGTTCCGCCGTAGTACCAGATCCGATACACGTGGATATCCACACTCAATACTAGAACCACACAGAATTCTGGACAAACAGTTTATTAAACAAACAACAAAGTATCATCAAAACGCAAAGTATGTTCAGTTACATTCGGTAGAAGTTACGATTATTTCCATAGGTAGGCATACGTTTTAGAGTTTACCTATTTCATCATGTGTATAGTGATGTAATTTTTGTCCGCCGTTGTTTTGGTTCCAAAGAAATTGCTCGATAACAAGTACAGGGCAAGTGTAAACATCCTTCACTGAACTGTTTGTCCTTTTCTAAAACAGTTTTATGCACATGCAATATACATCAATTTATGGAGTTGAGAAATCCATTCTACTTCTAACTACACACTACATTGCTTATTGACATTTGGTGAATACAATAATTAATATTATTTCTACATACACATTCGTAACATCACCTACTATATCATGACATTGTAACACATGAATATACATATCGGATATAATGACTGGTGTACTATTCAATATTGACCTTATGTACTATTCACAAACAACATATTAAGAGCTTTTAACTAAACAAGACAGAAAAATGTATAATCAAATTTGCCTAATTACACCTTGAGGAAACGTCGACTACAAAATTATTTCTAACAGTATGAGCACATTATAAACTGTTAAACCATCGGCAGCAATTATATTCATGTATCTACCATTTGTCAGAAATTACGATGCGAAATCTTTTCCCGCCTTTCTGTTACACTTACGCAGAATCTTGTACCAAAATGAACTTACTATCCATTCAGTTACTAACGTCGAACAACGATATGCGCACAATATATTCTAAACGTATTCTAAACAATATATATATAGACAATATATACAGTGCAACGTGTAGTTTGTTTTTACTGATATATCTTACTTGGAAACTTATTTATATGTACTATGAAACGTCTTTTTGCATAAACAATAAATAATAATAATAATAATAATGATAATTTCAATGCAAAAGACCCGTTACATATCAAACGTATTAGCATTTGACAAAGCCACTAATAATGATCGGAAAACCAACAGCAACTATACAATGTTTTTAAATAACGCCAATATCAATATTTTTGTAGTTGTCGTCGTGCGTCGATAGTTCCAGTAAATGTAATACGGATCGTCTCACAAAATGGCTCTTGCTGTTGCACCATAGTTTTTCTTACGTTTTAGACTTCACCTATTTCATAATGTGTATAATGATATAATTTGTGTCAGTCTTGATTTTGGTTGCAATTAAATTGCTCGATAACAAGTACAGGGCAAGAGTAAACATCCTTCACTTAACTGTTTGTCCTTTTCTAATACAGTTTTATGCACATGTAATATACATCCATTTACGGAGTTGAGAAATCCATTCTAAATCTAGCTATACACTACATTGCTTGTTGACATTTAGTGAATACACTAATTAATGTTATTCCTACATACACATTCTTAACATCACCTACTATATCGTGACATTGTAACACAAGAATATACATATCGGATGTAATGACTGGTGTAAATACAGCACGCGACCTGATGTTCTATTCATACACAACGTATTAAGAGCGTTATCTTTCCGAGCGTGACTAAACATGACAGAAAGGCGTATAATCATAGTTGCCTAATTACACTTTGAGGAAACGTCGACTACAAAATGATTTCTAACAGTATGAGCACATTATACATGATAAACTATTAAACCATCTGCAGCAATTATATTCATGTAACTACCATATGTCAGAAATTACGCTGCGAAATCTTTTCCCGCCTTTATGTTACACTAACGCAGAATGTTGTACCAAACTGAAGTTGCATATTGCAAACATTTTACTATACATTCAATTACTAACGCCGAACAATGAATGGCGCACAATATATTCTAAACGTATTCTAAACAATATATATACATTACAACGTGTAGTTTGTTTTTCTTATATATCTTATTTGGAAACTTATTTATATGCACTATGAAACGGCGTTGTACATAAACAATAATAAATGAATGATAATTTAAATGCAAAAGACCCATTACATCTCAAACGTATTAGCATTTGACAAAGCCACTAATAATGATCGGAAAACCAAAACTGACAATACAATTTTTTTAAATAAAGCCAACATCAATATAGTAATTGTCGTAGTGCATCGCTAGTTCCATTAAATTGAATACGGAACGTCTCACAAAATGGCTCATGTTGTTGCACCATAGTTTTACTTCTGCTGCCTGCCCAGTCTCATTCAGGCATGACTCAATGCACCTTCAACAAATGGCGCCAATGTGCCACTTCAATGTCTCAATGATTACAAGCAAACAGTCTGGCTCGGGTCTGGCGGAAGAACTCTCGCACGTCTTCACGGAACATTGCACTGGCTAGACCGTATATGAATGGATTAACAACGGAGTTTAAAACGTATAGTCGCGTCACGCCGATCGGAATATATATACCCGTGCTAGATATCCAATCTGGCAACCAGCAGACAGCGAAGGCAACCGAAATTATGAAAAGCAGCACAACATTCCTGTAGGTATTGTCTTGATTCTTAATCTTTTTCTTGGTTCGAGGCACAGATGCAGGTGGCATTGCGCCAGAAATTGTACTAAGGCCTTTCGGTACAGGAGAACTTGTTTCAATGTTCATGGACACATTTGAATGTCCCGTTTCTTGTGGATCTGCAACGTTCTCAACCGTTGATGTTACTGTCGACGTAACAGTAACAGAACTCAAGTCAGATGGACGTGACCGTTCCTTGACGTGGTGTTTTGAGCCTCTGTGCCTTTTCAGTAGCAAAAGCACCAACACCGTGTAGCACGTCGCCATTATGAACATGCACGTCAAGATAGAACACAGTTTAGTTAATTGATGGACCTGGTTATATTGTGTAGCAAGCGATGTGATCATGACTGCTGTGAATACAACTGATGCAACTACAACACCAATGATAGCTTTCTTCGCTCGCTGCGCTTTTACGTTGAACGAATGTGGACGCATAACGGCTATGAGGCGGTCGATCGACACAAACACCAGGAGAAACATTGAAAACGTCACCGAAAAAGTGAAAATAGTTCCAAATATAATCATCGTCAACTGAGACCAGAATAATGTCATAACAATTCCACATAAACACACGGCAAAATCAGCGATGCCCAGTGCGAACATATAAACTCTCGTCGATGTTATCAATTTTCGGACATAAACTGCAATTATTAAAACATTGCCCGGTAAACCTAGCACGCTCAGGAAAAAGCCAATAATACGAAAATCCTCTTTCTCTGAAAGAGTGTTCGCAGCGAAATCGAAGCTGTTGTTTAAGGCATTCTGCGAAAGTCCTGAATCGTTGACCCATGTGGAAGTGTTCATTGTCTCCATATTAACGGCTGGCATCGTACGTATCGATGTCATTTGGCAGTCAACACGAGCTTCAACATTTCACTCACAACGCTTCACGGAACAGTATATCAGTTCGATTACAAACATAAGTCGGTATGTTCGGTAGTCGCACTGATAACAAAGGATATGTGTGCTGAAGACGCTATTATATCGCCATATATGTTAATTCACCCAATGTCCATGCAGTGACCTGTGTTAGGCGAATTTGTCTGTAAAACGGCAAATGTTTTCACTGGCACTAATAGCACGTGTACACGTTAAATTAATTACTGTTTGTCGACTATTAAATCAGTTCCTTCGTGTGTGCACATTGTTTGAAATAGTCATACGATGTGTACACATTGCTTTGTCATATCTTCTGTGTTGACATCCCTCTATGAAACCGACTCACTTGGTAAGACAACACGCACTCTGTTCGCCGTTGATACGAGCCAACGTGACACGATTGACGGCTCAGGCCCTGCGAAGTTCCTCTGCTCCCCAGCTCCGTCCTCCACAACGCGACACGACTGACGACTCAGGTCCTGCCAAGTTCTTCTCTTCCCCAGCTCCGTCAGACAGCGCCTTGTCAACACAATATATGTCCAGCCAAAGAGGCGGGACAGTTGTATCGATACAAGACACATGTATGCAACAAAGGATTTGATTCGATATTGTTATACCTGTTTATTTGACGTGGCGATTACCGACTTCGCCATTCGCTGACGCAAGAGCTTGGATAATATATGAATATTCATGTACCAAATAACTCCCGCCCATTTGACATCGTCTTGTGGACATATTGTTTATGTACTACTATTACATTATCTGAACACGAATAGTTAGCGCAATTAGTGATTCCACAGGACCTCATGCAGCAGAAATAACACGTATCATATTGCATCCCCTGTCATGACAAATTCACCAACACAATTTGGACTTTTTACTAGACAATTTCTTGGTCAGTACTAAAGCCGAAGACGTCCTTGCTTACTTTGCTCTTCTGACGTCATTCTTTGAAACGTTGAATATCTACCTAACTGATATTTCCTAATATGCTTACTACATACTTATACAATTTCCGTCTTACTCGCTTTGCTAATGATAATGAATTAACTTCAAACAACAAACATAAAAAAATCTAAGGGCTAAGTTCGCCTAATACATTTTAAACGAAAGCAGAACAACAGAATGACGCTTATAATATCGAACGACATAAATCCTAACTCGCCCGTTATTTGTTCTTACCGATCAAATTTATTACGGAGTTACGTCACCCAATTCTACGTACTGACGATCATCCCAGCATTCTGAAACGGCGGGGAAATCTCCTTTTGGATATAATAATAATTAACTTCTATGGCGCTTATACCCTCAAGAACCTGAGCTCAGAGGCGCAACTAAACATAATCATTAAGCATATTCTTGAACAGGGACGCGCACAAGTCAGTATCAGAACGAGGGACAACCGAACATTTATGGTGGAAATGCAATTTGGAATGGATATGTATTGAGTTTTTTCGGAAAATACCTATAGTTTCAGATATTTTCAAAGTGATAGGGAGTTCATACTAAGCCCTAGGCGCAGCGAAAGAGAAAGCAAGTTTACCCAAGTTAAGTTCTGTTTTAGGTACAATAAGTTTTGAAATTGATGATATTAGCTGCCTTAGGATATTGGAAATATTCAGGAGACTAGCCAAGTAGGGTGGTTGTTGTGTAGATAGAGCACGATATGTAAGAGTGGACAGCATAAAATCAATGCGATAATAAACTGGAAGCCAGTGCAACTGTTTAAGTAGTGGTAATGACGGTGAAAACCGAGGTGCCCTGAGAACCACACGTACCATACAATGTTGTACTCGTTGGAGTTTAGCCAAGTCTCTTTTAGCAATGTTATTTAGATATGGATATGACACATTCGCCCCTGTCGTATTTTTAGAAAATCTGAATTTCCTAATTGAGAAACGCCTACAGAAAATCGTATGAAAGTAGTCTCTTGAACCAGTTATTCCGATACAATTACGTAATTAACTTATCGGCATTTTCATTTAAGACCAACTAGATTTCCGCCGTTTTTTCAAAAGACTATTGCTCCCCAGTTATTTAACCAGATACTGGAAATCGGGAGGACAGAACACTCATGCAGAATACCCAATGTGTCTAAACTATACGATAGAGATCGCCATTTGAAAAGATGAAAGTCGCTGCGCTTTTGGACTGGGTTTGGCTATCAGTCTGTGGGAGGATTTGGCCGACTTGAAGAAGACTAAATACTAAACTACGAGAAATGAAATAATCTATAAAACCGAGGCTGGAACAACAAGGTGTTGATCACATATATCGAATTTGATTTAGTTGTAAATCGGAGCAACGTGTACAAAAACATAATTTTTTTCCATTAGTGTTTCTAACGTTTAGTACGTCATGCCTATACGTAATGAGATATAACCCCAACACAGTAGGAAGCGGTCGCCGACGAAACTTTGCTTTCGCCTTCGACAGCTGTAAACATAATATATGTCAACTTCCGGTCGATCAGTAATATATGCTGATTTTCACGCATGCATTGATCATGCTAACTGCCTCTGTCAATACTGGCATATTCCATAATTCATGATTCATAGCCATTGTGTGTATATATACTTGTTCTGTGCCTGATGTGAAGTGCGAGTAAAGTATGTACAGAGTACAAGTAAAAATTTAGGCTACGGCATAGAATTGTGAGTTAATAGCAGCCGTGAAGGCCTAGATGGTTTGAGCTACCAATACGTTCCCGTAGTAACGAAAAGGCGCATTTGGCCGAGTTAGTGATTAATATTGATAGCAATCTGCTGGTTTCGGATATAATACATCAAGAGTTGTCTGGGTGGATCTGGCTGGATATTATTTCTTAATGTATTGTTCCAGACGGTACGCAGCACTATTCTAAATATGGGCGTATTTGTGAACTATGATTGTTGCCATTGTTTCTGTGAGAGTCCTCTAAGGTTGCGTCTGTTAAGGCCCATCATTTTATAGTGAGCTGTGATGCCGTAGGTATGATTCTGATATGACATGGTGTTAGACAAGATCAAATTTATATATTGGTAGATGAAAGTCGGTATTGATCGTATTGTGACATCGGGTTATGTTACACGTTAGACAAAATGTGAAGCCAGTGATGTCTTCCTGTAGTGCTAGAAAACTGGCTTTTGCTGGAGATAGGTCCATAACAAAAGACGGAGTTTATATGTAATTTATGTTGACTAAATGTTGATGAATGAAGGAAAAAATAATAATGGTAAATGTACGTTCTTATATAATGTTGTATCCAATCATTGGGACTGCGCAAAACGCTTTACACTGCACCTCTATCAGACATTTTCATTCCAACGCCATCCCGGATTCTCTGTACCGTCTTGTGTTTTCTCACGATACAATTAATTTGCATCACAACGCGTTCGTCGTAGCTTTAGAAATACCCTATATTGTTGACACGAACATGATAGCCATATTAATTGAAAATATATGGTTGAAATTACTAACTACCAGGCAAATATTTGGCGGCGTTGCTTAGAGTCACGACCAACAGTGACAACGGATGGGATGTTGTCGTGAATATTCCGGTGCATTAGATAGGTCATTCAGCAGCAGCATATATTGTGCTCAAGTGTGTTAGCGACAAATATTGGAAGCGTTCATGCGTTTGTTGCACGTGCAAACTTAACCGTTTGAGCTGCATGATGCTTGCCGCGGCGATGCAAATTACTATGAGGAAAAGCACACACACACACACACACACACACACACACACACACACACACACACACACACACACACACACACACACACACACACACACACACACACATACACACAAACACACACAAACACACACACACACAAACACACACAAACACACACACACACACACACAAACACACACACAAACACACACACAAACACACACACACACACACAACACACACGCATACAATCACAAACACACATACATACAAACACAAATTAAATATATATATATATATATATATATATAATAATAAAAATTAGTTCATGTATCCCCGCTTTCAATACTGTTCACATAGCTTTACATAAAATAGACAGAAAAAACATTAAAATAATTTGTTGTAATAAAAACAATAATTGCTATATCATCAAAAATATATATTTATAATATTTCTTTATAAAATAATACTAATACTAATTAATATGGGCATATCGATATTAACATGGACCATATTGTAACAATATGACAAATATAAAATCATATAATATAAAAAATAAGGTTAAACAAAAATATAAAACTAATTAAACTATAACAAATGTGCACACAAATAGGTTAAGCTTAAAAAGTTAGTAAGCCAATTAAGCTAACAATTGTAAAACAAATACATAAACAAAGATAAATGTAAAAATGAATACGTTATGGTAAAATATTTCTGCAGTGAATTATACATACGCTGCAGTAATTAGGCGTGTCTTCAAGGCTGACTTAAATGAGTCCAGTGAGGATTTGCAGGTAACACTGGACGGCAAATGTACAGTAACCGGCTATACTGCGTGATCTCGGGACCACGAGAGTGCTAGAATCAGCATAGCGAGGACATATGGCTGGCTTATAGATACACACGAGTTTCTGCACGTAGACGTACATACATGGATGGAGACCCGCTAGACTGACAGAGGATGATTTAGCTAAGGAAACATAATTTCTACGTAGAAAAGAGAAACTGTCTGAAATTGAATTGGGTATATATATATATGTATATATATACATATATATATATATATATATATATATATATATATATATATATATATATATATATATATATATGTGTGTGTGTGTGTGTGTGTGTGTGTGGTAGGTTATGTATCATACTTTAAATGTGTATTTTTGCATATTTGTTATATACCGAACCTATTGGGAATATATATGTCATATTATGTATCACACTTTATATTTTCAGAAATTCGTGTTTATTTTTTATTTATCTTGGACGTGAGTGAGTGTGTGTTTTATTTCTGAATTGGTTAATACAGAACACAAATGAAAGACAAAGATAATGCAATATATACAGTTCCTGGTTGGCAGTAGAGTCGAGGTTGTTACCAGTTTATATGTCTATATGTATACAGGCCCCTGTATACAGAGGTACGACAAACAAAAAATAAATTGTGTCAGTGGTCACTGCCGACCGCTGATAATGGAAGACTGATTGTTATTACATAGAAACAACGTGCAATTAATAACTTTAAACGGACAACTAATACACTACCATAAATAATGAGCAGCAATTGTGACAATATCAGTAGACGAAGAAATTAACAAAAATTATTGTGCAATTATAAAGGGTACATAATGCCAAATACTATTTTTAACATGTATGTACAACAGGATTGATAGATTCCAGACGAACAAACCCAGTAATAAGCATTTAATATGAAGTATAATTTTCAACAACAAGACCCTACAAAAACAGTGATAACACATTTAATATGGTGTAGTATTTCCATAGATTTTGGAGACACACGCATTTAACGAAGATACAAAACTGATAATATTAGGTTTGTTTTTAATATCAAGTGACATTTTATTCCACAGTAAAGGCCTTTTACATAATATACTATTTGAAGATCGTATGGTATAACTGTTGATAGGACGAGTATGTTTAAGTTGCCTGGTGTCATGATTATGAATATCACTGGTTTTTGTAAACATATTAGGCAACGATACTGATATGTTGTTATGGAATAAATTATACATAAATTTGGCAATTTCTATTTCATAGATATCCTTCAATTTGAGTAGAGTGGACCAAGAATACAGACTTGCGGCACACCGTAAGTAATATTTTGTGGAAACGATGTACTATTGTTACAGCTTACATATTGTGTTCGATTTGTAAGATAGTTCTTAAACCAATTAAGAGGGGTACTTCTTATTCCGTAGTAATCCAACTTATGTAATGAAATACGATGGTCTATTGTATCGAATGCCTTTCTTAAATCACGAAACACACTGAACATTTAATCTTTTTTTCTATCGCATTTGCAACATTAGAAATTATACAGATACAACATTAATGCTGGTATGTTTTTTTGTAAAGATATATATATATACATATATATATATATATATATATATATATATATATATATATATATCATGCGTACTGCTTAGTGACGTAATGCTTAATTAATTATTGTAGTCTTTGTCTGTTCTTACGTTGCACTTGCCATGCTGCCTTTCGTGTAGAGCAGTCGTCTGTTCTAATACATTCGTTTCTATGGACATCTCTGTCTACTGTGATGTTGTACTTCTGCGTGAATGTGGTGTAAACGTCGATACTTTCAACAGGTTATGGTCCCAGGAAGTTACCACTGCGCAAATAAGTAAACGAACTTTGTAACAATCTCCAACAGACCGTGACGGCAAGCGATTACTAGTGGCCAGTGGTTGTATGCTACAGTGTACAAGTTGGCCTAGCTACGTCGGGCTAGTGAAGTGCCCGGAATTCGGTGGTTGTAATCGTACCGTAGTGAACGTCGCGCTGTTCTAGAAACGTGGGACTATAGACACAAGCACAAGTGTCAACTGTTACATATATGTGAGCAATGGCGGACGGGGCTATCAACAAGATGGATAAATTAACTGATGACAACTGGTCGTACTGGCGTAAAGTGATATATGCCATCCTTAAGAAAGAAAAAGTGTGGGACATTGTAATAGGCCACAAGATAGCGCCAACAGGTGCAGACGCATCAGACAGTGCTACAGAGGAATTCGTGGCCAAACAGGAGAAAGCTTGCGGCTGGTTGGTTCCAACGATATCTTTAAAGCTCAGCTACTTGATACCCAACGCGCCAGATGATCCGGCGGTGATCTGGAAGAATTTGGTTGAACATTTCGAGTCGAAGTCTGCTTTTAACTGCAGAATCAGCTGGCGCAGTTAAAGCTGACCGACAAAGAGGATCCGGTTCCATGGGTTCGTCAGCGCGTCAAGTTGTACGAGCAACTGGCACAGCTTGGCTAGAAAGTGGAAGACGACGACCAATGCATGGCAACGCTTATCTTGCTTCCAAAGCTCTGCATGCCCCTAGTGACGTCTCTAACGTCACAACAGGCAAAAGGCGCCCTGAATATAAAACAGCTGAGTGATTTTTTTGGAAAATTACCGCAAGACGTCGAAGGTTGATGCAGAGCATGAAGAAAGGGTTTACGTGGTCAGTGCAGGGGGTCGTGGCCGCAGCAACTTTCGCGGTCGTAGTCGCGGTGGACAAAGTGGTCGGGGAAAATTTTGCGGCAATAGGCGCGAAGGTGCTGTCCGATTCCAGATGAGAACCAAACGAAATGGTCCCATCATGCCGCTCACTCCACGTTTCTGGCATCGACAATTCTGTGTGAGTCTTCTTACGACAAACGTATAATCATGGACTCTGGTGCCACGAGTCACATGACCTACACCAAAGACTGGCTAACGAACTTTAAAGTTTTGAATCCCCCTGAAGTTGTTGTTCTCGGAGATGGACACAGAGTGTTTGCACACGGAATTGGAACACTTGCGGTGAAATTGCAGTTTAACGATGAAATGATCCACACTGCGGACAAGCGTAGCTGCCTGTTCGTTCCTGATTTGTCGTGCTCGTTGTCAAATCTGTCACTGCTGACGGAACGAAGTCGGTGACTTTCGGGTGCAATGGCGCCAAAATCATCGACTGTGAGAACAGACTACTTGGTATGGGCTCGCTCAAAGACGGCGTCTAAACTCTCAACTGCACTGTACAGGCACCGTGTGGCAGTCGGCCCGTCGAGATCACAGAAGGAGACTCGTCCACAGCTTTCAGCACCCAGAATTGTTTGATTGCGGGTTTCTCAGCTGACACGTGGCATTGTCGATTTGGCCACTTAGGCAAGCAGAACATGAAGAAGCTGATGAACTCTGACCTTGTCAAGGACAAGGCTGTTTCAACTCAGACGTTGACCTTTGTGAACCGTGTGCTCAAGGCAAGGCACACTAACAATCGTATTCGAAGATATCTGACACTCGTTCGGCTGACATCTTGGATTTAATACACGCAGACGTTTGTGGCCCAATCAAACCGGTTTCGGTAGGCGGCAAATGTTCTTTCGTAAATTTTACGGATGATTGTTCAAGATTTGTCTGGGTGCGCTTCATCCGTCACAAGAGTGAGGTGTTCCAGACGTTTCGCTATCTCATCAAGGAACTTGAGAAAGGCACAGGGCGCAAGTTTAAGGCGCTCATATCGGATCGCGGTGGTGAATTCCTCTCCAACGAGTTCCAGCAGTACTTGAAGCGTCGCGGAATTCATCATCAGCTCACTACCACCGACTCTCCGCAGCAAAATGGTGTCGCTGAACGTATGAACAGGACTCTAATCGAGAAGGCCCATGCGATGATTGCTGCGGCCAATGTTTCAAAGACGTTCTCAAAGTCGTTGATTAAGCAGTCGTTGATGAAGCAGAGGAGAATCTGCCTGACAAAACGTATAACTCAGCCACAAACAGTGAAGCTAGCGACGCATCAGGCGCCGAGGATACAGAAGGAGACGCAGTTGCACTTCGCAGAACGACTAGAGCAAATGCAGGTGTTCCTCCCGTAAGATACAGTGACGCGGGACTTTTGGCTCAAGCTCTAGAGGCAGACGTTCAAGTTCAAAAGCCTAGCAGCTGGAAAGAGGCAACGAAGTCGCAGCAAGCAGACGAGTGGCAGGCGGCTGCACAGATTGATTACAAGTCACTCATGGACCACGGCACCTGGGAGTTAGTGCCACTCCCTCCGGATAAGAAGCTGGTTGGAAGCCGGTGGGTGTTCAAAGCAAAGCACGACGAGTCGGGCGCAGTCGAGGGGTACAAGGCGCGGTTCGTGGCTCAAGGCTTCACACAAGTCTTTGGTGAGGATTATAACCAAACATTCTCGCCAGTCGTCCGATGGGAATCAGTCCGCACTATCATCAGTCTGGCTGCGCAATACGAAATGGAAATCCACCAAATGGACGTCGATACCGCATTCCTTAATGGCTGGCTGGATGAGGAAATATACATGAAGCAGCCAGAAGGCTTCGCGTCTCCCGGTCAGCAAAACCTCGTGTGTAAACTCAAGCGCTCTCTGTACGGCCTGAAACAGTCTCCACTTTGCTGGAATGAAATGCTACATGAGCAGCTGGTCGACATGCAGTTTGTTCAGTCTGCTGCCGATCAGTGTCTCTACATCGGTAAAATCTGCGGGAGTTTGGTTTTTGTGGCGATCTACGTCGACGACATTCTCGTAGCATCCAAAGAGATCCAAGTTGTTCAGAAAACCAAGGAGCTCTTTGCAAAGAAGTTCAAGGTGAAAGACATGGGCAAACTCCATTACTTACTCGGGGTGCGCATTCATCAGTCTGATGGTGCATTCTGGTTGGGACAGGAAAATACGCCGAGAACAGTCTGACCAAATTCAAAATTGAGACGTGCTCCCCTGTTAGCTCACCCATGGAAACCAATGCGCGTCCTGTGAAAGCAACAGGATATTCGACCCCGTTCGATGCCAAGCTCTATCAGTCGGCGATCGGAAGCCTATTGTTCTTAGCCAATGTGACCAGACCAGACATTTCACAATCTGTCCACAAGATGGCTCAGTTCAGTGCCCAACCAACAGTCGAACACTGGAAGTTAGTGAAGCGCATTCTTCGTTACGTGCAGGGAACGAAGGGCATTGGGCTACTGTACACGACAGAACAAGACTCGTAACTTGTTGATTATTCTGACGCGAATTATGCTGGTGACGTCAATGACCGGAAATCGACTTTTGGTTTTGTGTTTTTGAAGAACGGAGCAGCGATAAGTTGGCGCAATAAAAAACAGTCGGTGGTCGCACAGTCAACTGCTGCAACATGCAATTGCGTATTCTAAAAGCAGTGCGTTTAAACAAACATAAATTAATTTGCATGGCAAAATCTCGATTGTTACACTCCATAGGATGCTAGAAAGCACGTGGGAACCAGTACTGATAGCATGCAACTTATTGTAGAGAGCTAAAACAATATATATGTTTACCCCTGTTCAATGCATTCGTGTCAGCTTATGAATAAATGACACTAAGACGTTACGGACGGAAGCAGGAACTTTCTTTGATTCTGGCAATCAAAATGAGGCGTCTAACACTTGACAAATGGAACAAGACCGTGCTCTATCGTGCAAGGAATACACGTCTTCAATGCGAATAATGTATCAAACAGGCTCCTCGTTTAGCTTTAAATATCCAGACTCACACCCTTACACGTAGTGTAACACATAAAGAGAATCAAAGTGTGCACATTCGCTACATTCCTATTGATAACTAATTTTGTAACTACACTTAATTCCAAGTCATTAGTATCACCACTACAAGTATACAAATGCAATACTCACGACACGATGCAGTTCACACAGTAGCAGTTAGATGAGTGTATTGAATAACTCTTCCAAAACAGTATAATCAGAGCAAATAATCCAAATATTCCAGAGCGATCCAAAGACAAAGCAAATGTATCAATCAACGGAACAGGCAGATTTGTGGACAGATCAGTAGTGAAAACATGCAAATTTAAATAGACAACGAATATCAGAAAATAACGTCACACCCACTTCAATGAACTACCAATCAATGGCCGTATAACAAAATGTAAAACATAATTGGCTCCTTAACTAGCATTATGTCTATACAATAGCCAAACATTTAAAAGTTAATACAGTAGGACTGGTAAAAGTCCAGTTGACTAAAACAATGGTATGGTGCTATTTAATGTCTCTGCAACCCTTTTCTCATTTGAGGTGGGAATGTACAATTAAAGGAAAACACCATCATTCATTATAGGCACTGTCGCTGAGCACACCATAGAGGGATTAGAGCACATTGAGAAGACTGCTACATTTTCATGGCTATAATCTGCACGCAATGAGCACATCGTACAGCACTTTATTGAAACGAACGCCACCCTTTGGACTATTGCTTACATAATTCACCAGATCTTCAATCACAGTGCGACGTTTTCATGTTTATGACCTTCACGCAATTAAGACTCGACGTCTTAAATATGAACTCGAGTCAAATATATAAACAAAAGGCATTATGATTACACTACATGAACGTGCATAAACATGACAATTTTATTTAAACTTATTCATACAGGGCTTGTTCAATTCAAAATGTTAGACATGAGGGAAATAAACATTTAAACAAAATAAAGGGCACTTCGGTTACACTACACGAACGTTTATAAACCTGACAATTTCATTTGCACTTATACACGCCTCGTTATATACAAAATGTTAAACATGAAGCAAAAACCGCGGAAGTTATGCGATCACGCACGCGCAGCAAGGCTATTTCAAGCAGGAAGTTACACCACAACGCATGCGCAGTAAATACACTTCCGGTACAGGTCGTAGCAGAAAACCAGTATGTGTACTCTTGCCATTTCCTGCAACAAATGCAAGGAAGCAGCAGTGCTGCGCTTGCGTAATCCCATAACTTCCGCCGCGGTTTTTCCTTCATGTCTAACATTTTTAATTTAACTAGCTGTGAATAAGTGTAAATAAAAGTATCATGTATATTCACTTTCATGTAGTGTAATCGAAGTGCCTTTTATTTTGATTACATTTTCATTTCCCTCATGTCTAACATTTTTAATTTAACTATTTAACTAGCCGTGTATAAGAGTAAATAAAATTGTCATGTTTATGCACGTTGATTCATGGTAATCGTAACGATTTTTTTTACATGTTTGACTCGAGTTCAAATTTGAGACGTTGAGTCTTAATTGCGTGCGGGTCATATACATAAAAACGTAGCACTGTGATTTTTGATCTGGTGAATTATGAAAACAATAGTTCAAACAGTGGCATTGGTTTCAATAATGTGTTCTAAGGTGTGCTCATTGCTCGCCGTTTTAAAACGTAGCAGCCGTCTTAATAATTTGCTCTATAGTGTGCTCAACGACAATGCCTATAATGAATTATGGTGTTTTTCTTTGAAAATTAATGTTACTATTTAATGCTGTTACTAAATTAGTAATCGATATGAATGTTGCGAATGTGCAAACTTTGTTTCTCTTTATATATTTATTGATGTGTTGCACTACATGTAACGTTGTGCATCTGGATATTTAAAACTAAACGAAGTATAATATTGACAAGTACAAGAACGTGAACGCAACATAAATAAAGACTTAATCCAAGTTAGCAAATGGGGATTCCCCTAATCGCATGACGAGCATTGGTCAGATCAAGTCATTTGACTTTGATGCATGGTGGCTGGCTGGCTTTTCGTAAACTCTCTTAATTGTGTCAGAAACTGAAACATGTTAAACCATTGGGACCGAAGACTCAGTCGGGAACCTTGTGGCCAAGTACAGGCTCACATAAAATAAGGCTGCTAGAGTTGCGAGACAGGTTAATCACCGGACTTGTTATCGACTCCGAGACTAGCATGACAATTTGGAGTGAACCAAACTGTCCCAGAAATGTACTTGCAGATCATCAAGTTGTCCTGTTTGGTGGCTGTGTAAACGGATTCGATCTACAAGTACCTCCCCAGAAGGTGGATGGCGTCGAGTTTGATGTACACGTCTTACGTGCCACTGGTGTTGCTGACATTCGCCGTTGTGAGATTCGTATTGAGTTGTGTCTGTATTGTATTATAATTGTTTCAAAGAGTACTTATTTCGTGTTATCTCTATTTCAGTGTGCTTTTGGACCATGCTGAAAATGATACAGTCGATATAGCATGTAACACGTGCCATATTGAGGATCTGACATATCTGTTTGGTGAACGCTAGCTTTCAAATTGTCTTCTGTATCAAATTTATGCAATGCTTAATGGCACATGTCTTGTTACCAACACTTTCATTTACTATGCATCCGATATTGAACATCGTGCAAATGTTGGTGCACTAATTGGGAAAAAAAATGCTAACATTAATTTATGCAATAACCAACACAATTCCGATGTATTAGTAAATTGAAACGGGCCAAACAAATGACGCTTTTATTACAAAGTGGACTGCTCACAACGCAGCCACTTTGGGAAGAACATTAACAGGAATGTGAGCTCCTCAAAGCAAACCAGACAGGAACTGGACACATGCACAGCCCCGTCCGGCAAGTTTCTCAGAGCCCACATTCCTATATGATAACATATATACATCAAGAAGTCATCATGAACATATAATGCAAACAGGTGAGGCCATTTCGCAACAAGGTCACCCACAAACCTGTGATCACCCCACCACGACCTAACCTGTTAAGCAATTCTGATATACTTCCTAAAGGCATCTCAGCTCCACCTGCCTGCTGCCCTGATTTGAGCATCTGACTCCCCCCGCAAGGTCGCTGTAGCTGACTCCCCCGCAAGGCCGCTGTAGCTGACTCCCCCCGCAAGGCCGCTGTAGCTGACTCCCCCCACAAGGCCGCTGTAGCTGACTCCCCCCACACGGCCGCTGTAGCTGACTCCACCCACAAGGCCGCTGTAGCTGACTCCTCCCACAAGGCCGCTGTAGCTGACTCCCCCACGCAAGGCCGCTGTAGCTGAATCCCCCCCCCGCAAGGCCGCTGTAGCTGACTCCTCCCGCAAGGCCGCTGTAACTGACTCCCCCCGCAAGGCCGCTGTAGCTGATTCCCCCCGCTAGGCCCCTGTAGCTGACTCCACCCGCAATGCAGCTGTAGCTGACTCCCCCCGCAAGGCCGCTGTACTGACTCCCCCGCAAGGCTGTTGTAGCTGAACCCCCCCCCGCAAGGCTGCTGTAGCTGACTCCCCAGCTACCTGGAATATGACGTGCGGTGAAATTGATGTTGAAACGCAAGCACGCTAAAACCAGCCGACGGATTAAGGCCATGATTTGTGGCTGGCGAGACGTTTGCTTGTTAATAACTGGCACAAGAGCCTCGTTGTGTGTGTAGAAACAGACACTTCTACTCCACACTACCACTGCTGTCAGTATAGGGTAAAGCTCTAGAACCGATGTGTTATATGAACGCCATGATACGGGCCACAGCAGATAGAACCATTCGGCACCATACAGTGCGTCAAAACCTATACTTCCGGAGGCATCAGTGTATAGGTGCAAATGGTCATCTGTCAGAAAGTTGTCGTCTAGGAAAAGGACCTGCCATTAAAATGAAACAGAAACTCCTGCCATACCTGTAAAGTATGTTCTTGTATAGCGCGGTATCCAGTCCGTAGGGCCACTCAAAGCGCTTTACACTTCAACCCCTGGCAGACCTGTTCATTCCAAGGCCATCTCAACTTATCTGGGAAGCATTCAGCCAAGCTGCAATTGCGCGAAGATTATTCGTTCACATTTCCACAACTGTCTGTATTGCCAGGTACTCATGTATACAGCTGAGTGAACTGTGGCAACGTGGGGTGATTAAACTTGTCAAAGGTTCGAAGCGACCGCAGTGGGATTTGAAACCGGGTTCTCTCGATTGAGAGTCCGGCCTTCTAACCGGTATGCCATCGCGCCCTACCGACCTTCTAACCGGTATGCCATCGCGCCCCACTGTAGTTCGAACCTGATGTTGTGATGGGGTTTCTGGACCCCTACTGTCATATTTGTGATCCTTCTGGAACCCTACTGTCATATATATGATCCTTCTGGACCCCTACTGTCATATCTATGATCCTTCTGGACCCCTACTGTCATATATGTTATCCTTCTCAGAAAGGCTCTACCTGGCACAATAACTTTACAAGCAAAATTCAGTATACCAATGAGTGACTGCAGTTCCCTAAGAATTACTTTCTGTTTCTTCCGAAATTCCTCCACCAGTGTCTTAGCTTTCTCTAACTTATCTTCTGGCAGTCTAGTTTCTACGAACACTGTATCTATTGTGATGCCTAAAAAAGTAATGACACGAGTTGGGGTCATTGTCTTCCCGGGTGCTAAAGTAAAATATTATCAAAGGCTTGTAGATCTTGTTCCCATTTCGCACGAGAATGGGCAAGAAACAGAAAATCGTCGATAACATGGACGACCGCGGTCGCTCCCTGTTTGGGATTTGCTACTCACTCCAACGCAGTACTGAAACGTTCAAAGATCGCACACGCGCTGGAGATCGGGAGGACAGCTTCCATGAAGAACTTACCCTTCCACTGGAAACCCAGAAGTGGTCGGTCCAGTGGTGAGATTTAAATAATCCTAAAAGCCGATTCTATGTCCATTTTAGCCATAAAGACCTGATTACCGGGTAGCTGTTTGATGAACCTAATAGCATCCTGTATAGTTGCATATTGGATAGCAGAAATTGTTGTCACTGCGGGGTGGCACATCAAATGGATCTAAAATTCTGCCTAGCGCTATCTTGTTGTCTATTATTTCGGAGAATTCTACAGAACACTTCAAATTGGTGACCCCTTTATCCTGTTCTGCTGGTAAACTAAAGCACACAATTCTGAAAACTTGTTTAAAACCATTGAGAAGATACGCAACAATATTATGATTGTAGTCGGCAAGGACATCTCTAAGTGCACCAGGAGAGACGGAAGTAGGCATAATATCTCCAGAAAACGGCTGGTCGCGGGCTGGCAGCCGACGATCGGGCCGCAGGGTTGCCGGTGGCTGATGTCGGTCTGGCAGGGTTGGTTTGAAGCTGCTGCCTATAGCACCTTGCTGCTGAGTGGGGGCCACCACAGCTTCTACATTTGTATGTGTAGCGACATGTTGCTGCGTTATAGGCTTCAACCGATCGAATGCGAAGGAGCTTTTGGTGGACGGCCACTTGGTGTGAATTGTGCATGTGGACAGATGTTCATATAACTATGTCAGACAAAAAACCAGCATTTGACCAAAAAAAATATCCAGAAAACAACTGGTAATCAAAGTGAATAATATTTTATATACTACATAAACTTTAACTACAGTATAGAATATAAACAGTATAAACTATTAATTATGAGTACTCTCCACATATTTAAGAAATAAATTAGTTGATTGTACTATGGACAACCCATTACATGCATGCACATTGCTACCATTCAACGTCAATTTGATCGGCACATCACTAAATGGAAAGTAGGCCACTGTAACATGGGACATGAAATATGCAAATAAAATAGTTATTTAATGAAAGGTTAAGGTGTGTTACAGATGCAACTAAATATTTGTCTATGTTGATATATATATGTAGAGATAGTGAGTGGAAATAAAGCTACATGAAAAAAAGTAATGAAAATAAAGTCACACAATTGCCTAAGAAAGTCACAGAGAAATATAGTAACAACATTGTGTTATTCAAATACCATATATTAAATACAAAGGTACATTCTTGCACATTTTCACTGATACTTGAGCACAATACATTTTTATGATTAAAAAAATAATTATATTTTGACACAATATTAAGTGATAATATTTATTGATTTAATAAACATATCACTGAACCCACTCGGTTTAGACATGGCATTTAGCTGGCTTAGACAAGTGGTTGAATCAGCTTTGAAAGTGGCTTCTCAAGTGTCATTAACAAAAAAGTAAAGGTGACCAAACACTTTGGTGATCTGTAATCGTGTTTATTTATTGTTTAGTTTGTTTTAGTATTTCAACTTGTATTATAAATGCAAAGAACTAGATATACAAATCAACAGGCTTTTGCTGATGAAATGAATGATTTTCACAGACGTTTTGATACTCAGGACTTCTGTGCTCAGCGATGTGTTTGTCAGTAATACCGATAGGCTTGAAATTGATGTAGATGTTGTTACTAAAGTCTTCCAACATGTATGTAGTAGAAACGCAACTGGTCCTGATGACATTCCAGCTTTTTATTGAAAACATTTGCTGAGGAGCTGGCACCGGCTTGATGCCCCATATTCCAACTTTTGGTCGATAGCCACAGGGTACCAATACTCTGGAAAACCTCATATATTACTTCTGTACCAAAGATAATTTGCCCAAAAGAAAACAATGATTACAGACCTGTTGCACTTACATCAATTGTCATGAAATGTTTGGAATGTTTAGTGGCTTGTAAACTGAGGTTAGACGTTCAGGACTATCTTGACCCATTCCAATATGCCTACAGGCATGGCAGAGGAACATATGATGCTGTCAAAACTGTTGTCCATTTAATTTTGAAACACTTAGACAAGCCCAATGCTAATGCTAGACTATTGTTTATAGACTTTAGTTTGACGTTCAACCTTATCCAACTTCACACCCTGCTCAGTAAGCTGAAACAAATTAATGTCAATCCATATATCATCAAGTGGCTTCATTCTTTTCTAACAGACATAGTGCAGCTTGTTAAAATAAATCAGACTCTTTCCTAAACTGTGGTAACAAATACCGGTGCACCCCAAGGTTGTATCAGTTTGCCGATTTGTTTACTTTCTATATACAAATGACTGTACAAGCAGCAGTACTAACAACTACATAATACAATGTTCTGATGATTCGGCTATTCTTAGTCTGTTACATGCTGATTCTGACATCAGTATGTACACTTCTGAAATTGAAAGCTTTGTACATTGGTGTGACAACAACCACCTCAAACTCAATGTTAGTAAGACTCAAGAGATGATTTTTTATGCTAAATGTATTGTTGCCAATCACTTGCCTGTTGTTATCCATGGAGAAGAGATTGCCCAGATCGGTCAGTACAAATACCTAGGTGTCCATCTTGATAACAAACTTAGCTGGAATGTCCATGTTCACAGTGTGTGCTCCAAAGTCCACCAGCGGTGGAGTTGGCAACTGGATCATGCTCATGAAACATAACAGTTAAAACCTATATATTGCAGCTTCCCAGTGTATCGGGCACGAAATTTCCTCGCAGCAATAGAAGAAGCACAAAGATTTACCACTGAAGACAAACAGGAAAGGGCACATTGTGTAAGCATAGCTTGTATACATTGTTGTTAGACACATCAATAATGACATTTCATTACAGCACAAATAGCGATTATGTTTCTACTTAACCCCTTGGGTTAGTTAGTATTTTGTACAGAGTGATTAAAACAATGTTTCAAATGGTTGTTTACACAAAGAAAGAAACATCATTCACATATGTTAATAATTCCAATGGTAGGTTTATTGCGTTGCAATAGACAACCAGTAATACAGTGCAAAATAAAAACAGCATGTGTATATCATGTTATGCATATGCATTCATATCCAGTATTTTCAATAACATTACATTTGTGTTAAATTTAGCTATTTACGTTGAAACAGTACAAATCACCAGCATGTGGAATTGAGAATGTCTTGCGAGTGCCATCCTGCCAAACAAGAGTTATTAATTGTTGTATAACACAACATTATGTTTGTTTGTTAATTTACAGTTACCAAAAGGTATTCAACAAAAGACGAAACAGTTGGACAATTCTGCCAGAGCGCAACTGAAACATTATGAGTACATTGTCTGCAGGAGACAGCCTGCAGGAGACAATCATATGTGCCTGCATAGAAGATTAATTGCCCAAAGCCAGGAAGCGTGGCATCAAGCCTGACAATCCCAGAAACATTGCACCCAACATCGCAACTGTGCCTGCTCCACCAACATCTGAGCTAGTTGCGAGGCATCGTACTCGATTTACAAAGACTTATCCGTGTCAGTAGTTAGTGGAAGTTTCTGAGACCTCAAACTTTATCACGTGACCGACATCAAAGGAACATCAAAGGCAAAACACCCTAATATCGCCCACCGCTAATGAGTGCGCGCAGCCAATCAGAGAGCGTCAGAGCGCCCCCTGGCGGCGGTAGCCGAGCGTGCGTGACGTAAGCGCCCCCTAGCGACTGGAGGAGGAACGAACATTGACCTAGTTACGTAGAGCGCCCCCTGGCGGTGGTAGCCGAGCGTGCGTGACGTAAGCGCCCCTAGCGACTGGAGGAGGAACGAGCATGGACCTAGTTACGTTTACCGAAGGGTCGTTAACCTAGTAAGGAGACGAACACAATCGTACGGTGCACACGTATTTTATTGAATACAACAAAGCGGCAGCAGTACAAACGAGGCGATCGTATGCGATTGGATACAACGAGCTGGGTATGACGAAGATGAAGATGAAGTGGAGGCGACTTGCGAATGGTGACCATCGCGCCAGAGGTCGCGAACTTACGGGTGTCTCCACCGCGCCAGAGGTTCGAGGGCGAGCTTACGGGTGGAGCGACCACCGCGCCAGAGGCTCAGTATGATACGTTATAGTACGGTATACCCTTTTTTAGCAGCCTAATCCAATCGAACACGCGACAATCGTTAGCGACCAGATCGGTGTGGAAAGCGTTGACGAAAGTTCTCATAGGAGCGCCGTTACAACGAAGCATGATATAAGTGACGCAATATTGTCCGCAAACGTTAGACACACCACTCTGAAGTCTCTTGCTATTATGAGTCCACTCGGAACAGTTTTGTTCAAGAAGGTGCGGAACGCCGCGTGACGAGGCGGCAGACCGTACGAACAGAAGTATTCGCCGCGCCCGTCGGAGGACAGGTACAGCGCTATCCAATGTTCGCCCGGTTCGTCGCCGTCGTCGGTGTTGCACACGAAGGCGATCGGCAAAGCGTCAATTGATGCAGGCAGTCCATCTCGGGGTACGACGCCGCCAAAGACGGACGCGGTGTTCGGATCCATCGCCAGTAGACGGGCGATCTGCAGGGTGTCCATCTCAGTAGTCGTAGATGACGTTGCGGTTCTTGTCTATTTCCAGCACGGACTCGAATTCGGCGTAGGCGACGACGTTCACGGTGGTCCGAAGCGCTTCTCGGAAATGAAATTCTAAGCGCAGTTTGCCCTTTTGTACCAGATTAAAGCAGAGACCGTCGCACTGGTCGGGGGTAAGGTCGAAACAGAAGAAGGTGTAGCCGTCTCGGTACTCGTCGCGAGTCAGACCGTTCCCCTCGTCCTGCCATATCTTGCTGGTCGAGGTGAACATGCTCGCGTAGCTCCTGGCGAAGAGGTTTTCAGCGAAGTTGGGCTGGAAGGGTTTGGCGGGTATCTGACGACCGTCCACGTACACGGAGACGAAGCTGATGGCATTGTTCTTGGCGTGAAATGGGTTTGTGGCGTACGTGCCGTTGTAGGCGTCGTTGTCGATGCAGCACAGTACGAGACGTTTCGGCAGGGAGCCGAGGAACAGGTTCTCGTGGGTGTGCGACAGAGCGCCCGTGGGAATGGAGTACACCTTGCATTCGACGGGTCGTAACGCATACTTGACCGTGGTCCGATCGAGAGCCATGATGTGAGCCTTCTGCACGGCTGGATTGATGGTGGCCTTCTTCACGAACAAGGACGCGTTGACGACGACTATCTTGTACTCGTTCGCTCCACCGGCTATCAGCGCAAACGCGGGCGTGCTGCGCACCAGTCGCAACTTGACGTCGACACCGTTGATCAGGAATTTATCCTGGAGAAACATATCCACGTGGAGACGACCTATCATGTCGACCACGCGACTGCCGGCTATGTAGTCTCGTCGAGTCACGAACCCGGGGTTAGGACCGGGTCCGGCGGCTAGCTCGGAGGCGTGCATGCGACTAGCCTTGTCCTTGTACCACAGCTGATTCGTCAGCTGCGTCGACTTGGCATCGAATCCGTAACTCAGCAGCGTCTCTATGTAGGATCGATACGGGTACGAGTTGGAGGCCGAAGAGGTCACGAGCGTGTCGTTCAGAGAGAGGTCGATGTGGCTGAACAGCGAATGCAAGAAGTTGTTCACCGGTCCCACGGGTTCGCCCGCGTCGACATCGTTACCGTTGGCTCGCGTCACCTTCACCTGCAAGTGGAGCATCGTGTTGGCGAGATCTATGTAATCATCTCCCGATCCGGGGATGAAGAATTCGATCGGTCCTCCAGAGTCCAGAGAGGCCGTGGGTTGATGTTCCACCACATGACTGTCGGCGATGCAGTTCTGAGTGGGGGGTACGGTAAAGAGATCCAGCTCGGTCTTGACTCCCTCGCACGACTGTCTATGCACGAACGCCATCTCTGTTGTCGAATATGTCGGCCACGCGTTTCTGGGACGTCTGTTTCTTGCGGCGTCTCTTTACTGCAGTGACGGTCGGCCTTGCGGCCGCTCGTTTTATACGTTTACCAGGGGGGTTCCGAATACTGCTGAGCACGGCATCGGTGACGCGTCGTTTGGCAGCCTTTTTTATGTTCTGTCCCGATAAGACGTCGTCGGCTATGCGAACGCCGGTCTTCAACGCTCCCTTGCCCAACGCCACGGCACCTCTCTTGAAGAGCAGCATGACGCTGCGCAACAGACTGCCGAACAGACTGCCCAGTCCGTGACCTCGCTGGTATGGCGCACCGGCGAAGTAGGGCAGCGCACCGCCAGCCTGGCGTGCGTAATAATCGTTGTAATTCATCGGAACAGTCTGGACCTGCGTCGACGAAAATGAAGCGTCACCGTCACTCTACCGTATTCGAATGGCACGTGCCGACCCATGTCGTCCCGTATATCCACCTCGATCGAATCGAAGTGCGAGTACAACAGAGGCACGTAGTGCACGTTAGTGAAACGAGCGGACACCCTGGCACCGTTACGTCCGCTAATCGGAATGGGTCGCAACAGAGGTGCGAGAGTGTCACCCACTATGCGAGACTCCACGATGTTCGTGTAGACGTATAGGGTGTCGAACCCCTGTGTCAAGTTCACCACATCTTCGGCCTCGAAGTGGAAGGGATACGACGAGTCGGAAGGGCGGGAGGCCATGGAGGTGGAGGATGACGCCGTAACCGAGTCGCTGGCTACGGGTTTACGGAATCCTAACATGGACGCCGTCGTGTGGTGCGGTAAGGTGAACAGGGTGTTCGCTGTCATGTGTAACGTCATTTTCTGAGTGACGGAACTATAGCTCATTTGCGCCTGCGTAGTCGACGTCCTCAGAGTGTACAGTCCCTTGTTGACGTGATACATCAATGTTAACGGATCGTCGTAATACCCACACGACAACTTCGTACGTCGGTACGTGTGCGGAGCATCGACCGGGTTGAGGAATAACCAGGCATCGTTCTCTGTGACGTTGTACCAAGTGTGCGGATACTGGACTTCAGCCAATCCACACTCCCACTCGCCGGTAAGATCTATGCGTTGAGGTAAGTGCGTGACGTAATGGGTCAAGGTGTTGTCGGGGTGCATCTCCATGGAAGCGTTGCTGAGTAGCGTCATGTAGAAATCAGTCGCCATTGCGTCTCAACGTGGGATTGGGCAGTAGGTAACCCAACGAACTACTCAACAGAGCCGTCCACAGATTAGAATCGCCGCGACCTGTCGTCAGGTTGTAAATGCTGATCAGAATGACCGTGTACAGGACGACGACCTGACACAGAAACACGATCTCCTCTTTGGGACACGCGGTACCGAAAATATGCCAGGGAGTGCTGTCTGGCTCGTTCGGTGCAGCGTCAGTACAATCCGCGTCCTGCTCCTTCTCCTCCGTCTCCTCCTCGTCTATGGTGGTGAGGCAGGTCGGTGGTGGTGGTGGTGTCGCGTCGTGTGTCATGTCCCGAATGCAGTGTCGTCATGTGCGCGGCTAGGCTTTATAGTTGACGAGTCCCTTGGCATCGATCCAGCTGTTGAAGTAGGAGCCATAGCCGAACCATTTCACCAAAGCTTCCTTACGTTTACCAACCGTACGGCGTTTCAGTACCGCTTCAACACGGTACACTTTATCAAAGGGTACCGTCACCTTCTGCAGCTCCAGTTCGTAGAAGGTACCCTCCAGCACTTCGCCGAGATCGTCCCGCAAGCGATACACGGGTGGGTCGGAGGGGTGAACCTCGTGTACCGTGAACAACTCTTCGCTCCAGTTCGTCTCGTAGCCCTTTTCGAACGTGCGTTTGTACTTGCTGACACGCACGCGATCCGACACGCGCAACTTGGGCACGCCCTTACCATCGTGACCGTACAGACGTTGCCACACCTGTTCTTGGTTCTGTGCATTCACCTGTGACGGCGCCATACCGATCATGCGGTGGCGGGCATTGTTATACGATCGCATCAAGTCCGGAAGGATGTCGACGTACCGCCACGACTGGTGTTTCGTGAAGTAGCGCCACATGCGCGTCTTCAACGTTCGGTTGAACCGTTCCACGACGGCTGCCTTCGTCTCCGCGTTGTGCGTGTAGAAGTAATGGATGTCGTAACGCTTCAATAGCGCCTGAACGGATTTGTTCAGAAATTCTCTGCCTTGATCCGTCTGCAAGGTCAGGGGGCAAACGTCGACGAACTTGGATTGCAGCGCTTTTACCAACGACGCCGCGGACTTGTTCTTCATGGGAACACACCAGGCCACTTTCGAGAAGACGTCGATCATCGTGAGGAGAAAGGCCATACCGTCGTTGACGTCTTTGACCTTCGTCATGTCTACGAGATCGGCCTGCCACTGCTGATGCATACCACCCACGATGACTTGTCGTCTCTTGAAATGACGTCTCGCTGGTTTGTGTAAGGTGTAGGCGTCCTGTGCCGACAACCATGCCTTGACGGTCTTCTGTGGAAGGCGCGTGACGCGTCGCAAGCCATCGACGCCGCCATAACTGCCTACCTTCGTGGGATCGAAGTAGACCTCGCTCAAGGAGCGTTCTCCCCTCTGAGCCATCAAAAGAGGTGGAGGATCGATGTGTTGACGGGGGCGGTGCCGTTGACTCCGGAGTCCCACTGTTGACGAATGACGAGGAGCACGCCGACGTGTATTAGGACACACACTATGGCACCCACAATGACAGCGGTGGAACAACAACGGTCTAGCGGAGTAACCATAGTCGGAATAACACCTGTTGTATAAGAATGTCGGCTGCAACGTCTCCCAGCACGGTAAGTCCTTCGAACAATAGCGCAGCGACGATGGATCGGTACGCGTCCTGTGGATCGATGAGCATGACTGCTACGGATACGCGTCGTACCACCTTATACGTTGTTCCATCCAGCCAATGACGACGAAGCCTTGCGCGATGCGGGGGGAGGGTGGGTGGGTGGACGAGGAATGGTCCATTCGTCGAGCAAGGGGGGTTCGACGTCTGTGGCATAAAACTGAGGACTAGACTGTGAGCAATCATGTAAAGTCCACTGATACATATCGCACCGACGATGGAACGGTAAACGAGGTCCTGTGGATCGGGCGACATGACGAACACTGTGCTACGGACACGCATCGTACCATCCTATAGGTTGTCCCAACCAGCCAATGACGTCAAAGCCTTGCGTCTTTCGGGGGGTGGGGTGGGCATGGTATGTTCCATTCGACGACTCTGACGGGCGAGGGGTGTCCAACTTAGCGATCTTCGTGCACTACCTGATGCAGCACGCGGAGTAGGACTGGATCGACGAGAGGGAGTGATCGATGGCTCCGGACGTATGTAGGCTCTTCTGGCGACGTTACCGACCAACGTCATGGGTAGGTTGATGGCACGGAGTTGTCGTGCGAACGGCTGCCAACCCGTCGGAGCGGTCTTGCTCTTACGCAACAGGTCGTTAACGAGATCCACCACGTTACTTCCGACAACCGGCACGCCCTCGTGTATCAGTTCACCGCGAGCGGTCCACGTGATGTCTTTCTTGAGATGCTCCATCAAACGGCTGGCTTTGGCCTGCATGGTCCTGGGTACGGTGGCCAAGACGGTGGCCTCCAGTCCGCTAATAGGAGCGCGGACTGCACCCTCCGACCCCGACTCCGACGCCACCTCCGACTCGTTCACCGTGACCACGCGTAGCGGTTCCTTGATGCGTTTAGTGGCCAAGACGTTGTACCGCTGCAACACCTGATTATACAGGGTCACCTTGGTCCCGTCGTCTAGGTCCGTTCTATCGAGGATGGTCTTCATCTCGTCATCGAGGGCTTGCACCTTCTTGCCTAAGGTGTCGGTCGCGGGTGGGGGTGGGGGTGACCGAAGCGTGTCCAACAGGCGCGGGTCCACCAAGGCCATCTTGCGTGCGTGTTCCATGTATCTACCGTTGGGTCAGCACCTGTTGGAGCAAGGGTATCAAGACCGAACTTGCCAACGGTGCTAGGAAGGCCGATAGGAAACCGCCGCTCTGTCCCGCGCCAACCTGCGGTTGCAGCAAGATGCGTCTTCTTCTGGCAGCGAGCGTTCGTCTATTAGCCAACTCGCGTAACTTCGCCTTGTATTTATGCAATCGTCGCCTCTGTAAAGCGGTCAATGGAATGTTCTTTGTTAGTATGTTGTAGGCACACTCGGCTAGTGCACACAGCAGTTCGGCGTCGGCGTTGGCGATTATGGCCTTTTTAATTTTGTTGTTCTTGACTCTGGCCAGAGCCTGTATGCACACGATGTGTCTCTTCACCAGGGCAGACATGATGCGAATGAAGAGACTATCCACACACTCGGTCGTTTATACCTTCGGCAGGTACACGTACTGAACACCGTCGTCTGGAAAGATGGCCGTGCGCAGACGCATGTCCTCGGGCGTGTCCTGTTTGAGATCGATCAATAGATAACCGTACGGTACCGCCGTGGCGTCTTTAAACGCCTCTTGCACGAACTTGCCGCGTCCCGGATACATCTGCCGCGCCAAGGTCGACATCTGCGATGCGTCACGTGGATTCTTGAACACCACCATGTACTGCGAATTCAGACTGATGGTGCGACTCTCTTTGTTTTTAGGGAACAGGTTCTGTACGAGATACAGCACGGACGTGTTCCTGTGGTGACTTTGTTTAGTCCGTTTCTGCCATGAGATCGTCTATGACGATGAGGTTCCTCGTTGTCGGATCGAACATGGCCGCCGTCGGTAACCCTTCCTCGAATCGCACGTGACCCAAGTTCGTCGTTGCGTAAGCCTCTTGCCATTCTCCGTAACACCACGTTATTTGTTCGGGCGGTGGATCGATCATCGCAGCGGCGTGACGCAACATACGCGTCACGAAGGTACTCTTGCCACACCCCGTCGGTCCGGCGACGATGCACGTGAAGGGGTGTTTCCATCGTGCATCCATGATTGCGTATGAAACGAGTGCAGCGTGCATCGCCTTTTTCTACACGTCCACCGGACCCGTGGTCACCCCGTCCTCGTGCACCACGCGTTTGACGTAAAAGAAGGTGAGTGCATCCCGTGCCTGCACGTACGTCATCACGGTAGATTTATGCACCCGGAAACCACGGTTCGATCCACCTCCGCTCCGACGATTGGTGAGCACCGCCAGGAACGCGTCCTTGTCGATGGTGTTGTGCCGTTTGCTCAGTCCTTTGGTGCTGTACTTGTCGGTGGCTCCGAAACAATAGTACGTCTTGCTACACAACCCCACGAACCCGGCACCGGACCACTCGACCTTGAACAGACCCGGTGTCCTCTTGTCGAACGCTCGTCGCGCCTTACAGCACGCCTCGTCTCCGACCCACGGTCGATTGGCGAGACGACAGCGCACGTAGTCGTTCCGATGGTCGTCGCAACATTCGGACGGGAGCCATTCGGAACGATGTCGGAAATAATGTTCTCGTAGTTCTGGGGTCACGAGGTCGTCGACGGACTCGCCGGCCAAGGCTAAATAGGCACTATCTGTATCCATCTCGCAGTACTCGAACAGAGGGCGCTCCACGTATCTGATGATGAAGTCGTAATAGAACTGCAACATGCGCATCTTGGCGTACTGCAGAACGAATAATCCCACGTGTACGGGTAGGGTGTACTTGACGGTTTTCTTGTTCAACTCTATCTCGTACGCATCGTCGACGACGATCTCGAGTTGTCGGAACCGTTTATCGTTGACCAGGAGCGATGCCGCCTTCTCCGTGCAGTAGCTGACGTCACGATGTCGGTCAACGTTGGTGATGGTCTTTCCGTAGCCCGAGTTCCCCAGCAACTTCATGGTGTCCGCGATGATGGTCTTGTCTTGGTGAACGTCGCCCTCGCGTCGGGCCTTGGACACTGCATCGCCGAACCGCCGGAAACACGGAATAGGATCGTATTCGATGACCTGGTACACGTGCAGTACCTCGAGACCGTGGTCCAGATACCATCGCAGCAGTGGCGTTGCGAGCAGTATCTTATCGCCGCAATAACTACCCACGAGCATGCGTCGCGGAGTCTTCATGATGTCGTGTTCTTCGGCGTATCGGCGCATGAACGGCCCGAGATCCTCGCGTATCAGACTGATGTTCTTGAACACGGGCTGCATCTCGGCAAAGTGCGCGCGCAATTCTTCCGGTACGCGTATGTCGCACTCGATCATGCCGAACACGGTTCCTGCACGCACTCCGTTCAGTATCTGTTGTGACGTCATCGTCCATCGCACGTGTCGACGTCGGGGAAATGCTGCATCCACACACTTGCGTACGGCCGGGGTTCGTCTCATCTCTTTCCACTCGCATTCCCACAACTCGACGACTGTGACAAAGTGTCGTAGGTAGGCGGTGGTCTTTCGGGTCGTGGCGAGCAGTTCCGCCATTGGTCTCCCGTTGACGGCGTTCACCTCGTCACGGTTGCACGAGCAACCGTTAAAAAAGCACCCTTGGAACTGATAAGCAGTCTTCGTCTCGCTGCACCATCCGTCCACCCGATGTTTGCCTATTCTCTTCTCTCGTCCGTTGATCTGATGTCGTATGGAAAGTCCCGTGCGTTCGGATTCCCACGTCAACCATTCTCCAGCCATCTGTCCGTACAGCTGCGCCGATTCGGGGCGGAAGTCCTTCTCTGCTCGTCGTCGCGTGTACCATCCCATAGGCATGTCTTGCATGAGCGACCACAGGTACAGTGCGTTCGCATCGTATCCGACGATCGCTCGACAAGGACGAGCCGCCTCTCCGTACTCGTTCTGACGTAGCGTGGTGACCCCTTTCTCGTGATAGCGATGAAAGATGATCGAAGGCCCGCCTACACTGTTCTCTTTAACGAGGTCGTGCAGGTCTTTATTCTTCTCGTTGAAGATGGTAAAGTAGGTCTTCTCTGGAAGGTCGTTGAACAGGTACAGCAGGGTCAGACCAGGTACGCTGATACCTTGCTTGAACATGTCTATTCCCCGTTGTCGATAGAACGCGAACTGTCTGTCGATGGCCTGTAGAAAGGGAACCACGTCCCTGTTGTTGTACCAGACGAGAAAGTCCCGCAACGTCGTCATGCCATTGACGCGCCAGGCCTCCTGACAACCGGCGTAATCCTCGTCTGAAATACCTTCGTTCTTCAGTCGACTGAAGAAGGCCTCTTTCGGCGGAAGTGCGGTGTCGTCGAGTCTCTCCAGACGGTCCATGTACTCGTACGGGAAATGACCTTTCGTCACCTCGCATCCGTACGCTTTCAGATACTTGTCGTAGCTGAACCCGGGGGCTATGTAGTTGATCATGTCTAGGAATTTCAGCTGATCCGTCGAAAGACACATGAAAGTGTTGTTGCGTTTGATGACGAACATTGCCCCGACGCCGTCGTTCTCTTCTGTCTTGTTGCCCTCTTGCTCCCTCTCGTCCTCGTCCTCGGCTTCGTCTTGTTCCACGGTCTTTGAAGTCGTCAGGAAGTACGGTATGAGGAACTGTTTGATGGCATTGAGATCATACTTCCCCGAATTGAACCCGATGACAGGTAACTGACGCATCCATCCATACAGTTGTCCCATCAGCGTTTTGTACGGATTGGTTGCCGGTCGAGCTTTCTTCTTCTCGGTGGTCTCTCGGGCAGCTGCCTCCCGTGCAGCTGCCTCCCGTGCGTCCCATTTCGTCAGCTCTTCTGCTAGTTGGTCCAACACATGATCGTATGAGTCTTTGATCTTGTCGTACGCGGCCTCGCTCATCGATTGCAGGATAGTCATCATGGTGCTCACCAACTTGTTGGTGTCTCCGTCCGTGACGATGCATGTCACCTGTTCGTGTCCGGGTACGTTGGATGCCACGCTGACGCTCAGCGGGACGTGACGCGCAACCCAGTGAACCTGGGCACTGTCAGACGGAAGGTGTTCGGTGTCGAACCAACACTCGAAATCGAAGGTGGCTCGGTACGGATAGTACTGCAACGCTTCGGCCACTCGGATGTTCTCGTCTGCCAGACGTTCGAACACCGATGGAGTCGAATGGTACACGCCACCAGGATAGACTCGGCGCACACCCCCCGTACACGTGCTCTCGTGGTTGCGTAGACTCCATGCGTCTTTCCACAAAGAGTCCCCACACTTCCGACATCTGTACGAGTGACAGTACATGCGTCTATCCTGGATGAGGGAAAAATGTGTCCCGTGAAGATTGAGGTAGAGTGTGTCAGGGTACTTACGTACCGAGCGACGAACGAGTTCTGCAGTTGGCGTTCCATCTTCTCCATCCGGTGGTACGAGACTGTACACGCACACATTCGTTTGGAACGTGGTCTCTACACGATAGAGGTCGTCCATCGTGACCCCGGCAAATGCTGCCATGGGTACGCCGTCTTGGGCGTAAGTCTCGTACAGCGTCTTCACAGCTGGTTCCAATCGACGACTTTCACATCCGCGATGCAGGGCCAGACATCGGAAGAGACACAGGTTGTCACTGTACCTCTTGGCATGGATGGGCTCCTTTTCCAATCCGATGACGGCTTTGTTCTTCTTGATGTACATTGGAAGGTCGGTCATTCCTACACATCCTATCGGGTGATCGATGATGCGATTGACGAAAAATGTGACATTGGTCACGAGTTCGCACACCCACGCCGAATCCGGTCTTTGATTGATGGCCCATTGCAAGACGTCGGTTTCTCGGATGCGTTCGAGGAACTTATCAAAGTCCTTGCTGTTGGTGATGAGACTGGGCTCGTCCAGGTAGCGTCCACATCAGTTGCACGAGGGATGGTAGTACTTGTATTGACCCGTGTTCTTGTTCCTCAGAATGAACCCGTAACTGAGGTTAATCTTGAAAGCGTTGGTCTGTTCCTGGAACACGTTCTTCAACGGCGTCTCTAGAACGGTCGTGTCCAGAGTCGTTAATCTGTAATCGTACCTGCACTGGAGAGGACCTCTCGTTACACGTGTCCGTATGGTCGACCAGTGCGCTCGTACGACATTTGACAGTTCCGTCGACAGGTTGTCGGCGAAGGGGAGTCGAGCAGGTGGGTCTATGGGGTCTGCATCGGTAACGAGTGGATGGTGGGGTGTGGTGTCTTCCCTGATTGATCTCTTCGGCGATGGTGGCTTCGTGAAGGCGTCGTCGTCGTCGGTACACGCTATTCGCGCGTGCCTGGTCAGGTCACCGAGTCTAGTGAACTTCTTTCCACATTTCGCACATGTGTACACTGTGGTCTGTTTTCTATTACTTCTACTGCTACTGCTGCTGCTGCTACTGCTAAGACGACATACGGACCTCACATGTTGTTGCAGATCGTCCCATATCTCAAACGTTGCATCGCATTTACACGAATATTTCGTTCGCTTTGCCTGGTCGCTAGGTGGCACCTCTATTGGTTGCGCCGCCGCATACGTGTGTTCGTTCACTGTCGCATGACTCGCTAGGTGTCGTTTTAGCGCTGCATAAGTATCGAGCACCAGTCCGCAGTGACGACATTGGTGACGTTTCATGGCGCTCTACGTATCTACAACTGAGAGACAGCGGTCCTTAGTACAGCTATATAGTACGTGTGGTAGTGGTGGTGGTGGTGGTGGTGGGGCGGTGGTGGTGGTTGGTGCATGGTGATTGGTGAAGGGTGTATGATCTAAGGTGTGATCCTGTGGTATTGGCTACTGTGTGTCCACTATCGATGGCTACGGGTTCTCTTTCCACTATGTAGACCGTGGCAACACCACTGACAACACGTTTCATTCATTGTATGACGTTTTATTGAGTATATACTGACATAGACATATACATAATATACATATACATATACATATATACACGGTTAGACTTATATAATTACTATGACGACTTTAAGGTTTGTGGGATTGTTACATCCGCGCCAGTGACCTCTAGCTTACGATCGGTTATCGATACGCCAGTGGCTAGTTCCATGGTTATTAACTTGTGGGCTTTTACACCACGACAGAGGTTACGTACAATGATGATGATGAATACTATATAAGTCTGTAGGTATATATATATATATATATATATATATAGACATTACTCTATGTCATGCAACTACAAGCATACAATAAAAGAGAGAGAGCGACTAACTACTGTTATTCCGTTGCAAACGGTGCTTCTTAAAATGCGGGGGTTTCAACCATAAAATCAACAATTATCTGTAGTAATCTATGTAATGTGCGTGTCCTCTCGGCTCGTGCTAGTACGGGTGCCTCCTCCTCCTCCTCCTCTTTCACCTCCTCCTTCACCTCCTCCTCCTACATAAAGAAATAGACCTATTGTTCATCGTGTGTCGATATGATATATTCTAGTAGTAGCACTATTAATTCACGGCTTGCTCGCCTACGCGCTTCAATCGGTAGCATAGGTACGTCATCATCATCATCCTACAGAACAAATTAAAAGATACTAATATTCCACTCCATATTACGTAATACAACAACAACTACTACCTACTAACTCGGTTATGTTTACTAATAATAATATTGTGTTGACGACGTCATATACGTGGCGTTCAATACTCCAGATCGCTTCCGAATGCTGGCTGGGAGTACGGGTGCCTCGTCGTCGTACACTTCATTCTACATAACAACAACAACAACAACAATACTACTACTACTACTACTACTACTACTAACTCACTCCCGCCTACTGTTCATCACATACTACTGTTCACCGTGGTTGACGGATAGCACAATGCACGTATTTCTTTATTATTTCTTGGTACGGTGCCGACAGCATCGTGAAAGCCAGTGATCGGCATACGTCCACAGTTACTTCTTCCACCGTCGATGGGGCGGATAGCCGCCACTGGTGAGCTATTAAATATGCTATGTGCGTTTGCATTGCGAGAACACACACCTTTCTCGGATCTTCTTCTTCTGTGGTCGACGTCGCCGGCTTCGGGTCCTCGATGGTTGGGTGAGTGATAATCGGATACTCGATGGGCGACGTCGATGGCTTTGGGTGGGTAATTGTGTGTTGGTCGGCGATGCTCTCGTGCCCCCCGTCTGGCTTCAGGACGATGGTTTTCACGGGGAAGACATACAGTGTAGTTGGTGCTGGCGGTGGTGTGCTTTGCGTGAGTGGTGGTGGCGATGCAGGACTGAATTCGAAAGCGTCATCGTCCTCCTTCTCGCGAGCGGGGGATGAGGCGATAGCATCCTCATCCACATTGTCGTAGTAATGAGGGGGGGTGTTGAGGATGGAATAATCGACGACAGTCGAGTCAGAGTCAGACAACAACTCCACCGGTCCCCACGGTAGCTCCGCCTCCTGTTTTGCTGGTGGCGCTGAGACGATAGCATCCTCATCCTCTTCATGATGGTAATGAGGGCGGGTTCTGGTGATAACTACACACTCCGACTCCGACTCCGACGAGGATTGATAGAGCGGTCCCCACGGTAGCTCCAACGCCTCCTGGTTTGGTGGTGGCGAGTCGCAGCGGTACTCCACCACCACTCTGGTGTCGCCATCTGCTGGGGCTGTTCTCTGTCTTTTCCGCGATGGCGTCACCTCGTCCTCGTCATCGGCGTCGTACAGGTCCGTCAGCTGTCGTTTGTACGCTCTCTGCAGCTGCGTCAGACCCATCTATTGAACAGAAAGAACTAGTCACATTCGGCATATTTATCCGCGTCGCCCTGTATATCATTGTATCTTTCGTACATACTCTTTCTAACCAATTCTGTCACTTGGTTACGCCATGTCATATTCCCACACGTTGCGATGACATCTATAGATAACCACCGCAAGACGTGCATGACCATGCTGGACGATGGTACGTAACGATCCTTATCGTCATTTAAATTCATTATGCGTTCCACCTCGTCACTGGCATATCGCACGCTGGCGACCTCTAGTGTCTTATAGAAAATATGTTCATTCGTCATGGCTTCGGCTCGATCCCGTATCCTATCTAAACCACTCACCGTGGCCTCCATATCATCGCTACTGCTAATGCTAATGCTAATGCTATCCTCCCCCTCGTCATCTGATATTTTAATTAATGATGGCGGTGAACAGCTGTCCGCAGAGGAGGAGAATAGTATCTCCGAACTATTAGCATGTAACCATTCCATTACCTTAGAGTGGCTCTCAACGTCGATGACGTCACTACTGCTTCCGGTAGCAACTGCAGTAGCTACAGCAGCGACGGTAGCGCCAGCCTGTCAACAGAATGATTCACACTGTTACTACTTCCAAGTCTGACACCGTGTAATTTACATACTGTCCCGCCTCGCGTTTCCGAATGGTCACCATGACTTGGGCCCCCCGCAAAATGTCCAGTGCTGCATACCGCTCGGCATCTGTCTTCATGGTCATGTATTCGTTAGCCGTGAATCCCAACACCTGGACAGCCTTGACATTAAATAGCGTTGCCCACACTTCACTTCCGATGGCGTCTTGTAGGAGGATACGCATAGCGAACTGATACACTACACCACGCTGCCATCGATGGATAGGACACACAAAGCCATTGTTTTCGGGACTCACACGTTTGTTACACTGCTGACATGATGGATATACTATATATTTATCTTGAACGGCACATTGTACTATGGTTAACGGCCGTCTAAATATATAAGTACCGTTACATACCTCCTTCTCGAGTTGGCTGACTGACATCATCTCGGCTTGTTGAGCGGCCATTTTCGTTCTCTGCTGATGCTGGTAGTAAATCTAGACGTGTGCTGTGGATCGGAGTGCGGTTGTGTGCCTCGTTCACTCTGCGTCGGGTTTATATACACCTCCCACTGTCTATGGCGCGCTTTCTTATCACCAACCCTTGGTCGAGCGCGTGATGCTGCTGCTGGATGTGTGCTATCTCGCTGTACTCTGTTCATCGGTCTTGTGATCGTCTGGCGGGAGTATTGCGCAATCGAATGACCTCGCGTACTCGCATTAATATATGCCCTAGCATGTTCTGACCGGCTTGACCACTGTATGTCAGTGCGCCCCAGTATCCTTCCCGACTCCTGACCCATTCATTCAACTGGGAATACCCAGTGTCTACCAGTCGTTTACGTAGGGTTGGATCGCGATATTTAACAGCAACTAACGCATACATTAGTGAATATCGTTGTTGGTTCCATTCAGCGCGTAACTGTTCCTTTTCTCGTATGCTCTTGCTGAGATGTTTCGCCTGTAGACCCGTGCGCGTGGACAGCATTTTTTCTGCAGTCTGCATGTCGCCATGATGCATGCATTTCCGCCATTGGTAGGCACTTTCGACACTGGTAAATTGTCTATTCCACACGTGTATCCTGCACGCGTAGAAATTGGACAGAAAATGTCTGCCACCTCTAAACTTTATAGGATGGTTCATGGTGACTTTATGACGTTAAAATGTACAGTTACTGTCTTAACTACACGCCGTTCTAGCACTGTCGAGTACATAACCCCCCACTTTTTCCTTGCGTGATGGATGCCCGGTGTCGGTAGGCTGACAGTTGCCGGCCGCTTATCTGTTTTCTGATTAGTGTGGTATTGTTCCGAGGCTGACGTCAGTTGTCTGGCTTATTTCTAGCATGCTATATAAGTCGGCTGAGATCGTCGTGTCGTCATCACAACCGCCATTGCATTCGACGTCGACAACCTTCAATTCACCATGCCTGTACTGCAAGTCCGAGACTTTGCCAATTTTTTGGTCATTATGGAGGTGCTTCCTCTAATGCGTAGTGTGTGAGTATGTCTTTTATTTATTTATTTATTTATTAATATTATACTTTCATAGTTCTACATAGTTCTACATAGCTCCTACCTGTTTTTTCAATTTACATACTGTTCTATCGTTCCTGTGTATACATGTCTCGCTAAGTGTTCGTCGGGTCCACGTTCCAAGTTCCATATGTTGTGGCTTGCGGAGCGATAACGTCTGCCAGTCGATCGGTTTCGTATTACCTATCTCTCTCTCGTTGCTTGGTTACGTCTGTTATATATAGATGCCTATGCATGTTCTCACTCTGATTGTATCCTTTACTTACAGCATACCTCGCTTTTACTGGGCATGCGTGCTCATGGAGCTGATGGATGTGAGCGTACGGCGCCGGAGATGTCAAGCAGCCGTGATCTTTCGGGAACAACTACACGACGCCGATCTCTTCACCGCATTCGCCGAACATGCCAGCCGTTGGCGCCATGTCATGTCGGACATCTGTTTCCACTACGGTCCTGGCTTTCGTGCCCCCTCGACCACGCAGGAGTCGTGGGACGATGAAGCCGACCTCGCCGACGACTATGACGCCGATTTCCGTACCGCTTTCCGTGCCCATATGACGCACTGGGAGCTTGTGATGAATGAATTACGCCTAATACACGCCCCATCTCCCACACCTATTCTCTGTCGACTTCACCGAGGCCCAATTCATCATGCATCACTGTTCCGTCGCCGTAGATCTGTGTCTCTCCGAATATCGTTAGCACGCAAACTGACTGCTCGTTGCGTGCGCCAATCATTATTGAACGCATTCAATACCGCTCCTTGAACACTTATATCCACGAACATTTATTATTCTTCTTCTTCTTATTATTATTATTATTATATCTAATATCGTTTTCTTTATATTGTACTTGTGATTTTTCATGTATTAAATTTTGCATCAACTCATATTCACGTCTTGTATTGCATTCTTGTTCCAACTGCGTGTTGGCATATTATATTTTACACATAGTCCATTTTCGTCCTGCTACATTTTATTTAACGAACGGTCCGATTTCCGTCGTCCAGCGGTTATATTGTAGCCATGCATGTCGGCTACTTATTAACTATTACACATTCGTCTTATCTTTATCGGTTTTACTTTTATCACGTCTTATGTTCACTCCATATAACCGGCTATAACACGCCTCGGTCCCACATCAATGTCGTCACTGCAACTTAGTTGCTGTTTATCACTTATTAGCTCAGCTAACTTGCTACATTGTACAGATTAGCGTCCTTTGATCTCGCGCTATGGCTCACAGCTGGATAAACGCTTCGGCTTACAGTTAACTCCAGTCGTTCGGACGTCCAGTTGACATTAGCTAGCCACTCGGACTGGTCACTCCGTCAGGGTCGAGGTCACGGTCACGTGGGTGAGTGGGTGAGTGGGTGGGTGGGTGGGTGGGTGGGTGGGTGGGTGGTGGGTGGGTGATATTACGTGTATTTTCTTTGTTCCTATGTCCACCATCGTTGACTACTGGTCAATGCTCGTTCCTCCTCCAGTCGCTAGGGGGCGCTTACGTCACGCACGCTCGGCTACCACCGCCAGGGGGCGCTCTGACGCTCTCTGATTGGCTGCGCGCACTCATTAGCGGTGGGCGATATTAGGGTGTTTTGCCTTTGATGTTCCTTTGATGTCGGTCACGTGATAAAGTTTGAGGTCTCAGAAACTTCCACTAACTACTCGTGTCGATGACATTAGTTCCCAATGTAACGGAGAGAAGCAAGGAACAGGTAACCAACGTGCCATTTAACCTGTGTATTTGTTGTGTAATATCAAACAATTCAAAAGTTAAAAAAATTATGAAAGCACTGTGGTTTCAAAACTGTCATGGGTAACTTTATAATGAAGATATATATGTACGCTTGAACGCATACAAAGGAGGGCAACTAAAATGATTCCAGAACTGAGAGATCTTAGTTATGAAGAACGCCTGAAGGAATGTGGTTTAACAACTCTAGAGACAAGGAGGTTAAGATGAGATCAGATTGAAGTTTTTAAGATATTGAATGGGTATGAAAATATTGATAGAAATATTTTTATCTCATTCAAGAAGGATAGCAGAACTAGAGGACATGAGGTAAAATTAGTAAAGGTTCAATGTAGATTGGACATCAGGAAGCACTCGTTCTCACAGAGGACAATACATTAATAGAACAAATTGTCTACAGATTGTGTAACTGCTAGCAGCGTGAATATGTTTAAAAACAAGGTTGACACATATCTCAGGAGGGCGGGTTATAAGTAGATGAACATTGTTGGACTCTCGATAAGCCAATGGCTTCCTTGTCCACTTGCCATCTGGGCCTTAGGCTTGGATGGCAAATCTTGTTAAATCTTGTTAAATGTGTCTGGATAATTGTTCATAGAGCGTATGAATGTGCATTCATGTTTAACAAGTAAAGAGTTAACCAAATCTATTAACTTTGAACCCAGTGTATTGTCCATTTTCACTTGGAAATGTCTGTCTAATTTGCCACACACAACAGCTTAGTATAACACGGCGGTACCTATTCCCAGCTTGCCATGTCGCCACAGAACAAACTGATGGTATGCATAATGCCGCATAGCATCATTGTCCCCTCGTGCTGGCACACCAAACAAGTCATCTCTGTAACGTCCCACCATTGTCAATACTGTAAGGTCGAGTACAATTAAATCCATTTCCTGTAGAAAATATATAATTATCATTACATTTTAGGCATGTTAACTGTACTGTTTGCATAAAATGACAGGTAATTATGCTTGTGTGGTTACATGAATACATACATATATACATAATAATTGTACTGCCACAATATCTCATATATATTATATTACGAGAATATTATATTCATTGTAGGTCTGATTTGTTGTAACAGTTGCAAATAATGTTGATATGAAAGCAATATATAGTGCAAACACTCAACAGCATATTCTGTGCCAGAGATATAATGCTACTAAACAGGGTCAGAGTCATTAAGAGTGTTCATTGTGATCAGTATAATGTGTTTGATATAATTTGTATTATCATCTTGTCACTAGGTATGTGTTTAATTTATAATTCTTCGTTACCATTTTCATTACCAATCACATATCAAACCATGTTGCAGCATGGAAAACTTTGTAGTAGACATGACAGCTTAACAAAACGCAAACAAAGAAAGAGTGATGCTTGACAGTTGTCTGCTGATGTAACACAGTCTGGTTATCCGATTCTGTTCTGTTGTTGCTTCATGGACAGCTGATTATATTTGTTCAGTCGTTCTTAATGAGATCAGTTGGTTAGAGCCAATTATGTACATTCTTTAAGAAAGTTGGTATAATAAGGTGTTTGTGTTTGTTCAAGCATTGTCCAGCATGAAAAGGCAGGGAGCTGCAATGATTGATTTAGATTTAGTGATACAATTGTTGAAGACAATCTGCTTAGTGCTGGTCAGTATTCATGTTGGTTCACTGCTGTAAGAGTGTAACCCTTATCCATTACTTGATCACCAGTGAGTGAATGGCTTCAATGGCAAGCCTGTGGAGCATGTCTTCATAGACTTGTGTACAAAAAAGTGTTGTATGGAATTTAATTAAAAGTATGCTTCAAAGTAGGCTTCATAGACAATGTTAGGCATTCAGCATTGACTGAATGTCAGTGTCTCCTGCTATGTATACTCCACGGTGAAACTCATTGAAACATCAAAAAGCCTGGAGAAACTCGTGGAATCTGGTATTTCCTCCTAAATGGTGACAACGTAATTAAATAACCTGATGGCATGATGATCATTAGTTTTCATAACGGGTTAATTATCATTATGTGAATTTAAAATCGTTTATTTTCGTTATAATTATGTAAATAGCACAATAATTATCATTTCTTTATCATCATAATGACTCCAACCCTGCTACTAAACTGATTTGTAGTAAGAAATATGTAACTTCAGAAAATGATGTTCATTACAGTACACAAGTAATTGGTGTGGCAGAAATTGCGAGGTTGTTCTGAAAAATTGGTGAGAGGTTAAATCTAAGAAAAGGTGGGAGGTGGTAGATTGGATAGGAGACTGGCTCTAACAAATGGTGGGAGTTTGGGTAAAAGGTTGGACCCACAAACAGATGGGAGATGGGAAGTTGGCCCCAAAAAACAGGTGGTTAGGAGATTGAGACCGCTGCCACACACCTTCTTGTATTACTTATAGGTCGAAGGCTGCAACATTTGTCAGGCTGCATGTTGCAGCATAATCGTTCGACATCGCTGGTCATTTCTTGACAATCACCAATTTGGAGCAACCGCACTTCCCACTGTTCTTGGTGTATTTTGCCTCATAATATCGAATAAGAGGCCTGGCTCCCTCTCGGCCATCTGCAGAAGCAGCCCTTTTGCCTCCTGCTCAGTCAAGGCACTAATGTCAGCCTGGAAGGATGACGAAGAAGAGGTACCACCAAGTAAAATCGCTCTAAAAATTATAAATGTACTGGTTTCCATGATTTGTGGGTGGTATGTGAAAATCGGATGCTGGGGCCTCGCTCAATGGTTGTGGTGTGTGGAATTTTTTTTATGTTACGTTGCATGTACTTCATTCTGGTGCTTTTCAAAGTGAAATGATGGTGCGCAGGTACATCTGGATTAAAAATGAGTAAACATATTTTTTTGCGGTTTGCTATTACATTTTGTTGCTAGTACATTTTGGCTTGAAAGCAGGTTGTAAAAAGCTGAATAAGCTGTTCTACTGCCGTAGTGGTACACTTGGCATATCTGCATATTCTTTCACGTTCACGACACACTGGTATTGCTGCTGTTGCATAGGGTTGCAGGGATACTATGTTCACTTATTAATGTCTATAATATTTGGCTCAGAACTTTAAATCAGAAATTTTAATCAACACATGAAATAATCACCATTTATGTTGTATGTATATTATAATAAAAAAGTGTTTTAATTGTTTGTAAACTATGTGACAACTATTCTACATATTGTTTCCTGTATTTTCTTGCACAATTATATTGACTAATAATATTACTACCTATCACTGAGTGATTGGGGCTGTAATTATGTGCATTATATTATCAAATATGCATTTGACATCTATATGACATACATATGTTATGTAGTGTTGTTAAAATAACAAGTTAATGTCATGCTGGGGTCCACATCATGTAAATGATCTCCATCTCCCTTAAACTTTGTACAATACAGACAGCTTCAGTTCAGTCAATGTAATCTGGCTACATCTATCGCGTAGATATTTATCAAATAGGTGTCATGTAGATGACACAAAGTTCATAATTATGTATACCGGTACATATAGAATGCATTATGCTAGATCCATGTCACAGTAATACTGTACAATTCATTGAACATAATGACACTTAACTTCATTTAATAATTTTAAATCATATTTCTCCCACCTTGTTAGATGTACTTATAATATGTTATGCTAATGAATTAAATCCTTAATAATGGTTAATTAGTGTAATGAAGTAAAAATTAAGTTGTACTGGGTACATATAATTTTCAGTTATTACACTTCATAATTAACTTGATATAATTTATGTCACTGCAGTGTATTGCATGCATAAAAATGCCACAAATGAGGCTAAACAATAATATAGAGACATTTATCAGCTGCATTTTTGTTACTACAATTGTGTAATTCCATATAAATACAATTTTACATGTAGTCTCTCCTTTTTCTGGCTTCTCAGTTTCCTCATGCGTGCACAGTCTTCTGTGTTCAGTGTAACTAGACTTGCTCTGCCACGTCGACGCCTCCTGCCACCCATTCCTCTCGATGCACTCTGCCCTCTTTTTGCACCGCTTCCTCTTCATGCACCCCTTCTTTTCATGCCACCTCTTTCTCTTCCTGCATTTGTTTCCTCAGAACCATTGAAACTAAGTGGGTGACAGGATGTGATGTTGATATATTTTCGTTTATAACCAATACAGTTTATGACATACATTTTATCACCGCTTTAGAAAACAATTATTGACATTGTTTGCTACATTATATACAAGAAAAGTTTACCGTGGTGGGACACATAAATGCAAAATTTTTCACAGAAGATCGTGGCACTCAAGAAAATAAAATGTGCTGTCTTATTTACTTTTATTTTATAACAGTTATGCGCGAAAGAATCGCAAGTCTTATTCCGCGAAATGGAAACCGAAAACGTATGCATGCAAACCAAAATGATGTCAACAACTTCAAAAACTATTACGACATATAGACACTTATTATATATCGTTTAACCGATAGACCGTATACACGAAACAGGCCTTACACTACGTCTTTTCTGGTACATTAGATGATTATATGTAGGTCCCTAATTACGCTAGTAATACGAAATAGGTAATAGGCAACGGCACGCTCGAGAAGAACATAAATTATAATCGGACAAATCAAATGTACGAATAACATAGAATGCTTTTTTAACGGACACGGCTTGTTGATAACAATCATTGAAATGAAACAAATCTCAAACGAAGGTAATTTCTCAGACACAGTGACAAACGGAATATTTACGGAAGGAGGAAGAGAGCACACACACACACGCACGTACGCACGCTCGCATGCACGCGCACGCACACGCACACAAACAAATATATAAATATATATATATATATATATATATATATATATATATATATATATATATATATATATATATATATATATGTATATATATTTATATATATATATATATATATATATATATATATATATATATATATATATATATATATATATATATATATATATATATATATATATATATATATATATATATATATATATATATATATTTATACACGCACATGTATATTTAAGCCACTGCATTCTAGCATATGTGATCCGTCAAACTACATGGTTTGAACATACTCTGTAAACTGATGCTGAGATGGCATCTTACCCACGATACACTTAAAAAGATGACTTTCATTTATATAATTCGTATATCAGTCATATGGAAGTTTCTTTATTTTGTCTGACTGTTGAGATTAACACCAACTTGTTTATATTAACGAACAATATGTCAAAATTGCTTTTGTTTATATTTACCTTAATTCCTCCATTGTCATGACGTGTTTCCCAAACAATTATTCTACATTACATTCATTCCCATCAAACACATACCTTATTACATATTTTAAGGTCATTGTCGGATGTTTGTTGAAGGGCCAACTTTTTTTATGATATTTCTATAGATTTAGAAGGAAAATACACTAAACCCCATGTATGCGTGGCAGACCACATGAACCCGTTTCTCTCGCAAACACAATAATGAACTGCTGATAAATATTCTGAGTTGATCCGGACGGGCAGTGACCAGCGACGTATCGTAAACATTCACTGTGTATAGCATTGCATTAACCTACACGCCTACATAAATATACATTAGCTAACAATATTATAAATACTGGATTTGTGTGTGCACAATTTACATTGATGCCCTGTTGAGGCTAGATGGTAGAGTCATTAGCTTCTTTTTCTTCTTTATTGCCTTCTTCGGCAGCGACACAAGGAAATGTTGAAATGACGAGTCGTTCTATCTCAACGTCTTCAGCCGACTGGAACTTGGGTAGGGTGTCGCCGGCCGAAGCCTCACGATTCGCATTGCGTGCGGAGTCGCATTTCTACAAGAGAGAGCAGACATTTACGCCGGTCCAAGGGACGGCGCCTTTTTTCCGATTATGTATCCTCACACGATATGCCTGTTCTTTGTTTACCCCATCATTCATAATCGAGTTTATTTAGGAGCTATACATTTGAATCGGTGAATTGAAAAATGGCCAAATTCATTACATTTTTTTTCATTACATTACATTATTTCGCAAAAAAAAGAAATATCCTCAGAGTAGACGATTGTAGACACCAGGCTATGCCAACTTATTTGCGTCAACGAATACATTTTCGGGAACACAACTGTTCTAGAACAATATATTAACCCAAAAGCAATGTATTAACCAAAAGTAAGACGATCAGGTGGGCGATTATTAAGATACTTGAGATATTTAAGTTTTCACGATCTCAATTTGCCGCGAAGCGTAACTAACCTGAACCACATTATGGAGTATGCCAAGGAATCGGGAAACAACCGACTCGCCGACTTTAGCGCTCAACCTGTCCGGGTGTAGCTTCGGGTCTTTCAGGTATTTCAGTTTGTCTCCACAGAGTCCAGTATCGACCACCTTCCTGCGTAGACAGGTGGTCGATAAAATATAATGCTTATATCTGGGATTCTAAATAACGTTGACCTCACTCGTCATAGGGAAATATGCAAGCAATTATTGTATAATGTTGATTTTGAAAGCTAAACCCACATTTTTGAGGAACGGGAAATAAATTTAAAAAAAATATACTTAATTAGTGTAATTCAAGATGGTCGCCACACTTGAACATGTGTGCAGTTAAATGTTCCTACAAGAGTTATTATATCGAGTGCACAACATTACCTTATTAGCCAATGTGGAAGATATGAGGACAACTCCAACTCTACTGCTGTACATGTTGATAATTAGTTAATGGGTTAGGGGTAGGGAGATTCTACACAAAGGAGAAATAAACAAGTGACCGTGCGTCCGTACTAGTGGTGCTATGATAGTTGCTTAGTTTAACAAGATTTAACAAGATTTGCCATCCAAGCCAAAGACCCAGATTGCAAGTGG